>CAJQZJ010015786.1:5277847-5313839 GCA_907164525.1 Lophiomys imhausi | reverse complement strand
CTCACCGTCGGGCTGGTGGAAGGCAGAAACCGGCACCATCTTTAGGGTGCGGCATGTCGCAGCTCTCTACATGCATGTACACCTGCATTCCAGAAGAGGGCACCGGATCACATTGTGGATGGTTGTGAGCCACCATGTGGTTGCTGGGAATTGAACTCAGGACCTTTGGAAGAGCACTAGGCAGTGCTCTTAACCTCTGAGCCATCTCTCCAGCCCCCTAGATTAATTTTATTAGTAATTAATAAATCTAATTTATTTAAATTAGATCAATTCAACTATATTGATATCTTAATCTAAAAGGTTAAGTATAGTTAAATTTAAGGCAAATTCCCATGTGATCTTGAATGGTTTGGTACATAGAAAATATTCATGCTCTATTGACCAATGCTTAAGAGACAAAGATTGTCCCTGAAATGACAACTTCTGAAATACAACTGGACTCTTATAGGGTTTGTTGTTTTGGTTTTGGTTTTTTGAGACAGGGTTTCTCTGTGTTCCTTGGCTGTCCTGAACTCACTTTGTAGACCAGGCTGCCCTTGAATTCACAGAGATCTGCCTACCTCTGCCTCCTAAAACCACACCTGGCTTTTTGTTTGTTTGTTTTGTTTTTGGAGACAGGGTTTCACTTTGTAGCCCTGGCTGTCCTTGACTCACTTTGTAGGCCAGGTATTTTGAAAGCAATTGCAGCCACTGAAGTTTCCAGTGGAGGTACACAAGAAATAAACAACAGAAAAGAACAATAAAGACACTAGGAGAGCCAGGGTTGTCTCTCAGTGGAATGCACTTACCTATCATGAGTGAGGCCCTAGGTTCGATTCCCAGCTTTGCCAGAAAAATAAAAAAGGAACCCATTCCCTTGAGCTTGCTTTGACATCCATTGGTACTGGGAAGGTGGCTCAGCCAGCAGAGAGCTTACAGCCATGAAAGCCTGAGAGCTTGAGCTCAGAGCCCTAGAATCTATGTAAAAAGGGAGTTATAGGAGTTCATGCCTGTGACCCTACAGCTGGGTAAGATGGGGCTGAGAGAGAGAATCCCTGAACCTCACTGGCCAGCTAGCCTTGCTGAATTGACGTGTTCTAGGTTCACTGGGAGACCCTGTCTCAAAAAAATGAGGAGACAACCAATGCCAACCTCTGGTTTCTACACACCCACACGATTACATACCTCCCACCTCCTGAAAACATTCATGGAGTAATATTCTCAATTTGTGATCCTCTAAGACGCTTCTCAAAAAGATTTTGATGATAGGTTGCACTTTCATGAAGAGAGTCATAGAGTTTCTTTGTACTTTCTTTAAATGGTTAGATGAAGTTGAATTGCAGTAAACAAGATTGCACAGCCTTATGGATTCCATAATAATGTTTTAAGAATGCATTTAACAATTATCTTCCCATTCTTTCCCACACTGTCTGGCTGAAAATGTACTAGAGAACCTTTCCCACACTTGGGCAAACTGGTCACAGACCACATTGAACTGCAGGAGACTCCACTGACATTTAATACACTTCAGTAAATTCTCCCCAAAGACTGCACATGATACTACACACACTGTTGTGTGAGATTGTGGGGCTCAGTTTGTGGGTTTATCAGTTTACAGGCAAGTTAGCCCTTACACCCGCATGGTAAGAGTTTTTGTTCCTTAAAAATCCCTGGTATGGGGGCTGGAGAGGTGGCTCAGAGGTTAAGAGCACTAGCTGCTCTTCCAGAGGTCCTGAGTTCAATTCCCAGCAACCACATGGTGGTTCATAACCATCTATAATGAGATCTGATGCTCTCTTCTGGCCTACATTCATGCATGCAAACAGAACACTGCATACATAATAAATAAATAAAAATTTAAAAAATCCCTGGTATGATATGAGAATATTTTTGTTTGAATCCCAGGTGTGTGGGATATGGGGCTGCTTCAGTTAGTCCACAGGTGTTAACTATAATTGTCTCTCGTGCTGGGGAGGGGGGTTATGGTTTGGCCAGCTGCAGAAAGTTTAATTCTGAGGACTCTAGGGAGGGGTCTAAATGCCAGAATCTGTGAAAGGGAAGTGGGGAGCTCTGAAGGAGGAAAAGGTTGCTGCTCTCCCTGTTGGTGCTCCCATGTACTGTTGCTGATTCGTCCTGTTGCTGTGTTTGCTGGTTGGCTGTTGCTGGTTTGGTGGACTGCTGGATATCCTGACTACTGAGATTGGTATTGCCCCCAAACAACCCAAGGACCCTAATCAGCAGGAAGTAGTTAAAATAGACCTATATCCCTTTCCCTCTAACCCTTTTTTTCTCTCCTACCTAGGGTTGGGGGGTTGGAAGGAATAAGTGTTGGAAGGGAGGCAGAGGGTTAAGTACCATAAATAATACAGGATAAATAAACAAAAAATAATTTAATTTAAACTCACATACTACAATCTGAGCCATAGATCTCCATCATTTAGCCTTTAACTCAGCAGTTCTCAACCTTCCTAATGCTGTGATCCTTTAATACAGTTCCTCATGTTGTGATAACCTCTAACCATAAAGTTATTATCATTGCTATTTCATAACTGTAATTTGCCACTGTTATGAGTCATAATATAAACATCTGATATGCAGGATATCTGATATGTGATCCCAGTGAATAGGATATTCATCCGCGAAGGGGTTTTGATCCACAGGCTAAGAACTAACTGCTGTTTTAACTGAACTTGTGAGCTTGGGTGTCCTGGAGCACAGCACGTTGGCTGGGTCTCACCTTCCCTGCCCCAGCAGCATTTGTGACAGCTTTCTTTAGATCCTCATTGCAGATTTGATAGGATGTCAGGGAAGCAGTCATCATGTTACACAGCAGGAAAGGCAAGGCAGCCAGGCTATTTATAGCCTTGCCCTTTTAAATGGTGGTGTTCAGTGCCTACTACATGTCTTTAACCTGGAGTGAATGATCCAAAGTGACCCATTTCCCAACTGTGACTCTTGTAATTGTCAGCGTTACATTGCAATTCCGAAGGACCCACTAAGACTTTAAAACCTCAAAGCAAAAGCGTGGAGCTTTATGGAGATATGAGATGTGTATCATGCTGTCCAGCCTGTCCGAGTGCATGATTCAAGTTTTCTCTCACACAGTTGCCAGATGGTGCAGCAGGCACCCTCTCCTCTGGATGTGTTGTGTAAAAGCATCATGCCACAGGTGCTCTGCTGTGACTGCCTTATTTCCCTTTGAAAGATTTCAAGGCTCATTCATGTTACACCACATGTCAAAACTTAATTTCTTTTTATTGACAAATACTATTTCAATGTTTGAATCTGCCACAGCTTATTTATTTACCAGGCAGCAGATACCCAGTATAAAAATTTTCTGTATATATATATACAGAAAATTATATATATATATAATTTTTAAAAAGCCAGATATAGTGGCCCATGCCTATACACCCAGCACTTTGGAAGCTGAGGCATCATGAGTTTGATGATGTAGTCTTAGGCTACAAAGCAAGACCCTGACTCAAACAAGCAAACAAACAAAAAATCCCCACAAACCCAATAGTCACAGAAATACTGTTTTCTGTTTCTTCTTTTTGTTTTTTCTTTTTCCTGAGATTGGGTTTCTCTATGGAACCCTGGGTGTCCTGGACTTACTTTGTAGATCAGGCTGGCCTTGAACTCACAGAGATCCGCCTGCCTCTGTCTTCTGAGTGTTGGGATTAAAGGCGTGCACCACCATGTCCAGCTCTGTTTTCTGTTTCTTATGTTTTTCAGTTGCTTTAAATTTTTACTTTTGGGTTGGAGAGATGGCTCAGCAGTTAAGAGCACTGATTGCTCTTCTGAAGGACCCTGGTTCAAATCCCAGCACCCACATGGCAGTTTAAAGCTATCTGCAATTGAGGGTGTGGTAACACACGCCTTTAATCCCAGCACTTGGGAGGCAGAGGCAGGTGGATCTCTGTGAGTTCAAGCCCAGCCTGGTTTACAAAGTAAGTCCTGGACAGCCAGGTATACACAGAGAAACCTTGTCTCAAAAAACCAAAACAAAAAAAATTCTATTTAAAGTATAATTTCTTAGAAGTCTGGATATGACCTATGACAAACAACATGAATTGTATTGCATGTAGTGTTTTATTCAGGCTTCTCTGGATTAGTGGAGACTTTTCTCGGACATATCACATCTGACAGTCTTCTGGCCTTGCCTCTGCAGTTGGATGGGTGTGCTTAAAGGACCCCATCATGACGCAACAACTAAGTCGGCGCAGTGTTTACAGCGCAATGTTTCCACAGAGGACAGGGACTTAGTTAGAAACTTTCAGACTACCCCAAACTGTGTCCACTCTTTATATCCAGGCCTTCAAGTGACTGGACGGCTCCTACTACAGTGAGGACATATTTACATGGGTTCTCAGGAATTCTCTCAGAATATTTACAGGGTTCTCTTCATTCCTCTGCAGAGGAATGAAGGCCAAAGTGGAGCCCTCCCAGAAGTGATGACTCAGTGTCCATAAAGGACACTGAGCCTCATCCTGAAAACACAAGACAACGAATTTTTGCAGAGATGCGTGGTTTCCCTGTCAATAATCATTTCTATAAATGATGGTATGCTGTTACCTGAAGATTAGTCCTCACAACACTTTCTGAAGCGGCTGAATAGTTGCTGTACTAAAACAGCATCAATTAATGTATGAGAGAAATGGCGCCCTCAGAGTAGACCCAGGTGGGTTGGGCGGATTCATAAGACTGATGAATAAAAACATTTCAGAGCGTGGAGTAGAGGCAGACTGGGGGTGGAGGTGGAGGGAAGACAGACACCCTCAAACTCAGGCAGCAAATATCCTGGAAACACAGGTGCTATGTTCCCGTGCTGGATCAGCTAATGCCACACCAAGCTATCGCATGTTTACTGAACTGTAAATGCAGAGGGTTTGACAACTGTTAGAGTGGTGAATTAAATAATGTATAAGAGGGGCCTCTCAAGCGCCGCGGGCATGCTATAACTATAAAGCACATCTAGAAGGATCCCAGTTCGGCCTGTGTCAAATGCCAGTATAGAAATCGTTGTTTTATGAAACAGTTCCCAGGGCTGGGCTTAGGTTCAGGTCTTCATGCTTGTGTAGGAAGCCCTGAACACACAGCATGAAGACCTGAATTTGGATGCCAAGTAGCCACGTAAAAAAAATCAGGCTTGATGCACACCTATAATCTCGGCTCTGGGAGGCAGACACAGGAGGATCCCAGGGGCTTGCTGGCCAGCCCTGCCAATCAGCGAGTTCAGTGATTGTCTCAGAGGGTAATGAAGGAGTGATAGAGAAATAACCCACTCTGGTGTAACCGTACCTTGTATTAGATGTAACTCCCAAGGAAAGTGTTTTTGCAGGTCTCTTGCCTACGAAACTCTATTTTAAATGTATCACAAAACTGATGGGCTGATAGAAGATGCTGTGGTTTGTTGATGGAGATTTAAAATAGTGGCTAGCAATGAGAGCTTAATTACTTAAGGCTATTATCCAATCAGTGACTAAATATCTCCGTGCCTGAGCGCCTTCTCTTTTCATCCAAGTCCAGGAACCACCAATCTGTACTCTTTGTTACCAAGTGCCTATTCCTGACTAGTGCATGTCTTCCCGGCCAGAGGAAAAGCTAGGCCACGACTCCCCAGAACCCAGATATCTGGTGGACCTTCCCATATCTCTGTCGTTCTCCCATTGTGGTAATTAGCTTCAGCAGTCAGCTGAGACAAATGAGTCACCTGGGAGGAGGGGGGAGCCTCAGGAAGGATCTGTCTTGATCAGACTGCCCTGGGGGGGCACATTGCTTTTGGTCAGCGTTTTTAATCCCAGCACTAGGCCAAGTAACATCTACTTAACACTGATTCCGTCATTACCCACAGTGCTGTTTCAGCTCTGAGTATAATGTATAAAGAAGTTATTTGGACCACAGGTGGTCCAAAGCACAGTGCTGCTAGGCTCTGGTGACGTCCTCACAGGGGGTGATGTCACAATGGCAGGAGTGTGTATGGAAGACTTTTAAAACTCAAAGGTTAAGCCCCCCCCCTTTTTAAAAAATGAACAAGCTATTTTCTTGGGAACTCGTTCGTTCCATGAGTCCAGTATTAATCTGTCAGGAGGATGGATGTTCCCAATGGCCTAATTATCTTGCACTAAACCCCACCCCTTTAAACCAGTGGTTCTCAACCTTCCTAATGCTGCGACCCTTTAATACAGTTTCTCATAAAATCATAAAATCATTTTTATTGCTATTTCATAACTGTAAATCTGCTACTGTTATGAGTCATAATGTAAATATCTGACAGTCAGGATATCTGCTATGTGACCTTGGTGGGGGTTGCCACCCACAGGTTGAGAAATGCTGCCTTAAACAGTTCCATCACCCTAACAGTGCCAAACAGCTTCCAGCACATCAAGCTTCAAGAGACAAAGCACAGCTAAGCGGTAGCCCAGGTTCATATCCCTGCGGATTCTGCAGGAAAGCATGGACAATGGTCTCCCTTCTAGTGAGCTTAACTTTTCTTTGGAATGTTACAGCTTAAATACACGTCAGCCAAACATGCCTTCTCTTGCTCCCTTTAGACGCTGATCCCTGAATCATAGGATGTTATCTCTTGAGGTTGGCTGAGCCCTGAGCTTCCCATCACTACCAGCACCAAGGACAGATGTGGGCTCATGATTGGAAACAGGAAAGTTAAGGTTCCGTCAGGGACAGGATGTAAGGCCTTTATCTGGCAAAAAAAAAAAGGGTAGCATGTTTAAACAAAGAAGAAAAGGTGTTGATCAGAAGGGTCTGCTGAATGGGAAGGGCTATCATCAGAATTGGGAAGCAATTGTCTTAAATATTCAGTCAAGATAGCTGTGCCTACTACCGCTGGGGGGACTTCGTGGAGGAGCAATGGAGGACTTAGCTGATAGCCCTTGATGACAGCATGTGGGGTGACACTGTAAAACAGTGCCTGGAACCTGCTCCAGTGGCCCTCAGGGCTATAGAACTCAAGTGAGAAAATACCTGGTTTCAAGAGGTGACTTGATCTTTTAAAAATGGGATCATCTCTATGTAGCCCAATACAATCTTAATATTACGTCCATATACAAGGGTCAATACCATTGTGGCCAACTATAATCTTAATTTTGTATCAATATACAAAGATCAATACAGATGTAATCCAATACAATCTTATTTTTGCACAATAAACAATGGTCAATACCACTTTAGCCAAATATACTACTAATTTTGTATCAATATACAAAGGTATAAGGGCATATTCAATAATCTGCCCCTTCTTCTTGGACCTTCCTGTGCTATGTCTATCTCTCTACATAATTAAGAGTATATTTAACCACAATTGAATAGATCTTTGTATATTGATACAAAATTAAAGGTAACGCTTCCTAATGGTATCATACCTAGAGATACTTAAAAATAAAATGTGAAGCTCTGGCCTCTTGATACCAACCGTCTTAAATTGTTTAGGATAGTTAAGAAAAACAAACTCCTAGTCATGCATGCATGTCACTTTGTTAGCTACTATGACAGTCTATCACAGATATTCTCTAAACTACTCAGTAATCAAGTTGTTAAGAGACAAGCAACATTTGCTTATCTAAATACAAGAGATGGATTGGGCATCTTCAAAAACCCCAAGAGATCTGCAGAATATGGCATTCAAAGATGTTATCTTAAAGTAAGATTTTCTTTTTTTTTTTATATCGAGACATATCAGCTCCTGACAGCACCCCCTATTCTACTCCAAGTAGAAGATAAGCATCGAAGAATCTCCAGTGTGAGATGGTTGAATTAGTGGCAAGCCTATCTCTTGGCATGAAAAAACTCCTTGCTCCAACTGCAGACAGACTGCTGCCCAAAAAGGACAAAACTTGGTAGCAGGGAAGTCGACAGCCTAGCTCTGCCAAGACAGGGTAGGTAAGTCCTTCATAATCCCTGCTCTACAATAAATGTCTGTCAGAGAAACAGGACCCAAAGGCTGAAGACTGATGCAGGAATGTATGGAGAGAAAATGGGAACTGTCCAGGCAGTCACTGGTTTGTCATTTCTTAGTTTTGGAAGCTGCAGGCCCTGCACTTCCTATATAAGCAGATATATTTATCCCTCTCAGGTCTCTGAGGTGGTTGAAGAATAGACAGCTAGAGTCTCATAGTTAAATTTTGAGTTGTTTAGGAATCAAGAGGGTGTTATAGATCTAAGAAGATACTTTTAAAATTGTGTTGCAAGTTAGTATGAATGTTGAGTCAGATATAGACCTTTAAACTCATGGAGATTGTTAGATAGTAGAATGTTAAAATCAGGGGCCAAATATGTATAAAATGGACATTGGGAAGGTATACTGGGCCATTTAACTCTCATAAATGTGGCATATTTATATCTGTTGTTTTGTATAGTATTTACTGTTATAAGAGAAGGAACCATCTGTTGGATTGAAAGGGGAAGCTGCTGGGGGGAAGAGGGTGGAAGGGTGGGATAGGAAGGGGGAATAGGGAAGGGTTTGTGACTGAGATGTAACTTGAAGAAAAAAAAATAAAGTATTTAAAAAAATGGGTCATCTCGTATATGAGGTCTTGTGTGACTGGCTTCCTTCAAACAGTATAATATCTGGTTTAATTCTGTTGTTGTAATATGGAAATTCTTAAGAATTTTGTCATTGAACTTGTGTTTCCTGAACGGCTTGATGGGACAAAGAGGTATCCATGTGGGCATTAGAGATATGCCAGGGGCTTAGGTTCTGAGTGACACAGTCAGTTAGCCAAGGGCTCTGTGGAGTTGCCTGGTGGCCGGCACAAGAACTAGGGCCTAAGTGGAGGAGTCTACGGTGGCAGTGGCCACAGATGCAGCCATGACTAAAAAGGGAGACTCCATATGGGTGTAGCACCAGGGCCAGAGGTGGGATGCTGTTTGTTCTTCTGTCTCCCTGCAGTCTGAACAAACATTAACTCTCCTGGTAAGAGCAGAAACCGGAACTGTGGCTGACTAGACAGCAAACTGTCAGTAAATTATTATTTTAAAAGAGCATGCGCTTGGGTGTTGCCATGAGGCACACCGGGAAGTGATTAGAATTTTCAGAGTATAGAGTTTCCATTTGTTTTTCTCAATGCTGGAATATTGTAAAACAAATCTCCAGAGACTTAAGAAACAAAATTGAAAGTCATTGTATTCAGTGGAAAAGAACTGCCTAAGAAACTAATTATTATCAAGAAAGAAAACTTTAAGATTAAAATTTCCTTGTAGCTAAAGGTACAGATTATCAAAATTATGTTAAATTGTAACATAATTGTAAATCAAGTCACATGAAGCCAACTGCAAGTGACTCCTCCAAATTAGAGGATAGGTCACAGAAAACCTTGAAATGCCAGCTAGAAATTTACACTTAAATTCAGTTCAGAACAAAAATCTTTTTTTGAAAAAAATCTTGATTTTCAGTTAAATCGTTCTTTAAAGAAAAACTGTAGGGCCTGGAGAGATGGTGCAGTGGTTAAGAGCACTGACTGTCCTTCCAAAGAACCCAGGTTCAAATCCCAACACCCACATGACAGTTCACAGCTGTCTGTAGTTGACAGGTGTGGTGGCCCACGCCTTTAATCCCAGTACTCAGGAGGCAGAGGCAGTTGGATCTCTGTGAGTTTGAGGCCAACCTGGTCTACAAAGTGAGTCCAGGACAGCCAGTACTGTTGCACAGAGAAACCCTGTCTCGAAAAACAAAGCAAACAAACAAAACAACAGCAACAAACAACCCTAAAACAACAAAGAAAAACCGTTCTAGACTGGAGAGATGGCTCAGTGGTTCAAATCACTGGCTGCTTTTCAAAAGACCTGGGTTCAAATCCTAGAACCTACATGGCAGTTCACAGCTGTCTGAAATGGCCAGGGGAGGTGGTGAACGCCTTTAGTCCCAGCACTCAGGAGGAAGAAGCAGGGGGATCTCTGTGAGTTCAAGGCCAGACTGGTCTACAAAGTGAGTCCAGGACACCAGGGATACACAGAGAAACCCTGTCTCAAAACAAACAAAAACATACTATACCCAGCAAAACTTTCAATTAACATAGACAGAGAAAACAAGATATTCCATGACAAAATGAAATTTAAACAGTATCTATCCACAGACCCAGCCCTACAGAAGATCCTGGAAGGAAAATTCCAACCCAGAGAAGATATGTACACCCAAGAAAACAGAGGAAACAAAAAACTCCACTGCAGCTAAACCAGAAGAAACATATAACCACCACATACATCAAAATAACAGGAAACAACAACCTCTGGACACTAATATTCATCAACATCAATAGACTCAACTCCCCAATAAAAAGACACAGGCTTACAGAATGGATTCATAAACAAGACCCATCATTTTGCTGTATACAAGAAAAACATCTCACTAACAAAGATAGACTCTACCTCAGAGTAAAGGGCTTAGAAAAGGTTTTCCAAGCAAATGGTCCCAGGAAGCAAGTGGAGTAGCCATCCTAATACCAAATAAAATAGACTTTCAACTGAAATTAATCAAAAAAGACAGGGAAGGACACAACATACTTCTTAAAGGAAAAATTAATCAAAATGACATCTCAATACTGACTATGCCCCAAATACAAGGGCACCCACATTTGTAAAGGAAACTCTTCTAAAGCTTAAACCACACATCGATTTCCACACATTAATAGTGGGAGATTTCAACACCCCACTCACAACAATGGACAGATCATAGAGACAAAAACCAAAGAGAGAAATAATGAGACTAACAGAGGTCATGAACCAAATGGACCTAACAGATATCTACAGAACGTTTCACCCAAACACAAAAGAATACACCTTCTTTTCAGCACCTCACAGAACCTTCTCCAAAATTGACCATATACTCAGACACAAAGCAAGCCTCAACAGATACAAGAAAATTGAAAAAAATCCTTGTATCTTATCAGACCACCATGGATTAAAATTGACTTCAGCAACAATAGAAATAATAAAAAGCCTACACATTCATGGAAACTGAACAACTCTCTACTCAATGACCACTGGTTCAAAGAACAAATAAAGAAGGAACTCAAAGACTTCTTAAAATCCAACAAAAACAAAGGCACAACATACCCAAACCTAAGGGACACAATGAAAGCAGTGTTACAAGGAAAGTTCATAGCACTAAGTGCCTTCAAAAAGAAAATTGTGACAGCTCATATGAGCAATTCAGCAGCAGGACTGGAAGAGGTAGGAAAAAAAGAGAAGCAAACACTCACAAGGGGAGCAGAAGGCAGGAAATCATCAAACTTAGGGCTGAAATCAACAACTTAGAAACAGAAAGAACAATACAGGCCAGGCATGGTGGCACACACTTTTAATCCCATCATTTGGGAGGCAGAGACAAGTGGATCTCTGTGAGTTCAAGGCCAGCCTGTTCTAAAAAATGAGTCCAGGACAGTCAAGGATACACACAGAAACCCTGTCTCGAAAAACCTTAAAAAAAAAAAAATACAAAGAATCAACGAAACCAAGAGTTGTTCTTTGAAAAAAAAAATCAACAAAATAGACAAACTCTTAGCCAAACTGACAAGAAGGCAGAGGGAAAATACCCAAATCAGTAAAATCAGAAATGAAAAGGGAGAAATAACAACAGACATCAAAGAAATCCAGAGAATCTTCAAAGATCTGTACTCCACAAAATTTGAAAACCTAAGCAAAATGGACAATTTTCTTGATAGATTCCACCTACCAAAGCTAAATCAAGATCAGGTTAACAAATTAAACAGTCCTATAACCCATAAGGAAATAGAAACAGTCATTAAAAATCTCCCATCCAAAAAAAGCCCAGGGCCAGATGGTTTCAGCACAGAATTCTACCAGACCTTTGAAGAAGAGCTAATCCCAATACTCTTCAAACTCTTCCACAATATAGAAACAGAGGAACACTGCCAAACTCATTCTATGAGGCCACAGTCACCCTGATCCCTAAACTACACAAAGACCCAACAAAGAAAGAGAACTTCAGACCAATTTCCCTCGTGAACATAGACACAAAAATACTTAATAAAATACTAGCAAACTGAATCCAAGAACACATCAAAAGTATCATACACCATGATCAAGTAGGCTTCATCCCAGGAATGCAGGGGTAGTTCAACATACAAAAATCCATCAACATAATTCACCATATAAACAAGATGAATGAAAAAAAAAAAACAAACATGATCATCTCATTAGATGCTTCAAAACATTTCACAAAATCCAACACCCCTTCATGCTAAAAGTCCTGGAGAGAATGGGTATACAAGGACCATACCTGGAAATAATAAAGGCAATATACAGCAAGCCAGTAGCCAACATCAAATTAAATGGAGAGAAATTTAAAGCATTTCCTCTAAAATCAGGGACAAGGCAAGGATGCCCACTCTCCTCATATCTCTTCAACATAGTACTTGAAGTCCTAGCCAGAGCAATAAGAAACCTAAAGGAGATCAAGGGGATACAAATTGGAAAGGAAGAAGTCAAATTATCCCTATTTGCAGATGATACATGAATGACCCCAAAAATTCCACCAGAGAACTAATACAACTGATAAACACTTTCAGCAAGGTGGCTGGATACAAAATTAACTCAAAAAATCAGAAGCCCTTCTTTATACAAAAGATGAATGGGCTGAGAAAGAAATTAGGGAAACAACACCCTTCACAATAGCCACAAACAATATAAAATACCTGGGGGTAAGTCTAACCAAGCAAGTAAATGACCTGTACAACAAGAACTTCAAGTCTTTGAAGAAAGAAATTGAAGAGGACATCAGAAGATGGAAAGATCTCCCATGCTCATGGATAGGTAGGATAAACATAATAAAAATGGCCATCCTGCCAAAAGCAATGTAGAGATTCAATGCAATTCCTATCAAAATACCAACACAATTCTTTTTTTTTTTTTAAAGATTTATTTTATTTATTTATGCATATGTGTGCTCTATCTGCATGTACACCTGTATTCCAGAAGAGGGCACCAGATCACATTGTGGATGGCTGTGAGCCACCATGTGGTTGCTGGGAATTGAACTCAGGACCTTTGGAAGAGCAATAGGCAGTGCTCTTAACCGCTGAGCCATCTCTCCAGCTCCACCAACACAATTCTTTATAGACCTGGAAAGAACAATTCTCAACTTCATATGGAATAACAAGATACCCAGAATAGCTAAATCTATCTTGTACAATAAAAAAACATCTGGAGGTATCACCATCCCAGATTTCAAGCTGTACTACAGAGCAATAGTAATAGAAACAGCATGGTACTGGTATAGAAACAAACCAGAGGATCAATGGAATAGAATCCAAGACTCAGAAATGAACCCACACACCTATGGTCACTTAATTTTTGACAAAAAGCCAAAACCATACAGTGGACAAAGGACAGCATCTTCAACAAATGGTGCTGGTCTAACTGGATGTCGACATGTAAAAAAAAAAAGAAATTAGACCCATACTTATCACCTTGTACAAAACTTAAGTCCAAGTGGATCAAAGACCTTAACGTAAGGCCGGTCACACTAAATCTAATAAAAGAGAAAGTGGGGAAAAGCCTCGAACTCATCAGCACAGCTGAAAACTTATTGAACAGAACACCAACAGCTCAGGATCTAAGCCCAACAATCAATAAATGGGACCTCATGAAACTGAAAAGCTTCTGCAAGGCAAAAGACACTGTCATTCGAACAAAATGGCAACCTAAAGATTGGGAAAAAATCTTTACCAACCCCACATCTAACAGAGGGCTAATATCCAAAATTTACAAAGAACTCAAGAAATTAAATGCCAGGAAACCAAATAATCCAATCAAAAAATGGGGAAGAGAGCTAAACCGAGAATTCACAAAGGAGGAATCCCTAATGGCTGAGAACACTTGGTGAAATGATCAGCATCCTTAATCATCAGAGAAATGCAACTCAAGACGCCTCTGAGATTCCATCTCACACCTGTCAGAATGGCTAAGATCAAAAACTCAAATGACAGCACATGCTGGTGAGGTTATGGAGAAAGGGGAACACTCCTCTATTGCTGTTGGGAGTGCAAACTTGTACAACCACTATGGAAATCAGTCTGGTGATATCTTAGAAAACTTGAAATAGCTCTACCTTAAGACCCAGCCATACCACTTCTGGGTATACATCCAACTGATTCCTCACCAAACCACAAGGAAGTTTCCTTATCTATGTTCATAGCAGCCTTATTTGTAATAGCTAGAAACTGGAAACAACCCAGATGTCCCTCAACTGAGGAATGGATAAAAAAAACTGTGGTACATCTACTCAATGGAATACTACTCAGCCATCAAAAACAACGAAATCATGCAATTTGCAGCCAGACTCAGAAAAATGCACATGGCATCTATTCACTTATAATTGGATTTTAGCCATATAGTACAGGATAACTGTACTGCATCCAATGCACCAAAAGGAACAGGAACATAGACTTTGTTACCTGTCCATGAGACACTTTGCCCTAGTGATGATGCCTTGTAGGCCCCCATGTATGAGGAAACTCTTAGCCCTCATATGACTGCTGAACTGGGGCGGGGGACTGTTATGTAGGGATACTCCACTTGGGAGGAGTAGGATAGAAGGGAGAGGGGGAAAAGAATGGGAGGGTGGGACTGGGAGAGGTGGAAAGAGGATACCATGATGGAAATGTAACTTGAAGTAATAAATAAATATTTTTAAAAATCCCTTATCTTACTTGTTGCTGTGTTTAAGTAGCTGTATGATACACAGTACTTATCACAATTTGTATTTTCATAAAGTTGTAAACTTTAGCTGACTAAGCCTTATTTTTTTAATGATATTTTTAAGAGCACAACAAAGTCAAAAGGTAGTTAAGAAGAAATTGTGAGTCATGAGTAGAACTATTTCTTATTTCTCTTCATGAAGAATTGTGGAGTGTAAGGCATAACAAGGAAAACTGAAATTCTAAGAATTGTATTTGTTTGGATTGGAAAAAATTCTAAAGCATTAAACATTTTAATTATTATTTATTTTATTCATTGATTTTTTTCAAGACAGTGTTTCTCTGTGTAATAGCCCTGGCTGTCCTGGAACTCATTTTGTTGACCAGGCTGGCCTCAAACTCTCAGAGATCTACCTGCCTCTGCCTCCAAAGTGCTGGGATTATAGGTGTGATTCCCCCCATGCTTCCCCAAGCTTTATTTTTTAAACATCTAGAGTTTTGTTTCACTAATAGTGTCCCAAAACTCTTAAATGTCTCAAAATAAGTACTCTGTTAGGAGAAAAATGGATTTTTTTTGCACATTTGTACAGCCTTTAAAGTCAAATGGATAAAATGCAGGGTTGTATGTAGCAAGATAGCCAGAGATGAATCTAATTCAATGATTTTTATCAGTGATTATACTAAATGTAAAAGATTAAATTCTAGGGCTTTCTTTTATTTCAACCACTACTTGTAACTTTCAGGTCAGAACTTTTCTATTTGGTTCTTTTTTTTTACTTTTGAGACATAGTTCCTCTTTGTAGTTCTGGGTATCTTGGAACTCTTTAGACCAGGTTAATCTCAACTGGTTCTATTTGTTTCTTTTGAAAATCATTTTTTATCTCTGTGTTAATATTCTGTACTTAATGAAGCACAACTCTCAAAGCGTCTCTCTCATCTTTCAGTTGTCACTGTCTTTAGTCTTTCGGACGTGTTTCAAGAAGGCATCTTAGTCATTGTTAGTGTTTTTAAATTTTATTTTATTTTTATTATTTTGTGTGTGAGAGAATTATGTGTGCATGCAAGTTTATAGGCCATGGGAATATCTGGTGCCCTTGGAGGCCAGAAAAGGGCTTCAGATCCCCAGGGACTGGAGTTATAAATGGTTGTTAGCTGTCATGTGTGTGCTAGGAATTGAACCCAGGTCCTCTGGAAGAATGGTCAGTGCTCTTACCAGCTGAGCCATCTCTCCAGCCCTTAGGTCCTTTGGTCATTCTGGACTATAGACATGTACACAACCCTATATGTATATACTTCTAGGTTCCCAATACTACACAGCAGTTTTCCAAGCCTTATGGACATCTGACTTTACAGCTTTTCTTGAGGTATTTTTGGGTGGCCCATTAGTTACATACTACCCATGCAGCTATGATGTCAAACAACTATGTTTAAGAGAGAGAGAGAGAGAGAGAGAGAGAGAGAGAGAGAGAGAGGGATGTGTATGAGTGCAAGGGCATTTGTATCACAGTGCACATGCAGAGGTCCAAGAACAACTTTCAAGAGTGGTTCTCTCCTTCAACCATGGGTTCCATGGATCACACACATACAGTTCGCTGAATTTGGCATGGGAACGACTTCTATCCACTAAGCCATCCTGCAGGTTCAGCAGTTGCTTTTGGATGTTCTCAACAAACATCTCCAAGATGCTCAGAGTCAGAATAAAGACAGCCTTTGAGTAGGGTCTCCAGGGATCAGCCGAATGGGTGATAGCAGAATGCCAGCTCCCAGGGACTGAGGTATTGAAGAACTCTACCCCAGGTGGCCCCTCCTGGCTGTGACTTTCATTGTGATACCAAGACTGTAGATTTTCAAAGCTAACACAGCTGCGGGTAGCTTTGTTTTCAGGCTTCAATCATTTTTCTTGAATAAATACTCCTTGGTTTGCTGTAAACCTTTAGCTAATTTTCAGAGTTCTGGAGAGAGAAGAAAAAATGGTTCTAACCCATTTTTTGCCCTTTTTCCTCATTGATTTTAGTGAAGAATATTCAGACATTCTTTGCCATTTTTCTTTTTCTGACTTTTTAAAAAAGATTTTATTTATTTATTATGCATACAGTGTTCTGTCTGCAGGTATACTTGCAGGCCAGAAGAGGGCACCAGATCCCATTACAGATGGTTGTGAGCCACCGTGTGGGTGCTGGGAATTGAACTCATGACCTCTGGAAGAGCAGCCAGTGCTCTTAACCTCTGAGCCATCTCTCCAGCCCTCTGCCTTTTTTTAAAACTACAAACTTGATACTTTTTTGTTGTTTTGCCACAGGTACAGAATTTTGAAGATCAACGATTATTGATAGAAGTTAAAAAAAAAAAATCAATGTAGTCAAGACAGAAGAAAGCAAAATGCATACCCAGCAATATTCAGGACAACTTTTGCCATCTTTTTCTTCTTTCTCTCTTCTATCTTTTTTTAAATATTAAAATATAAGGCTGAAGAGTTGGCTCAGCAGTTAAGAGCACTTACAAAAGACCCAGATTCAACTCCCAATACCCACATGGAAGCTCACAACCATCTGTAACTTCAGTTTCAAGGGATTTGATGCCCTCTTCTGACCTCTGGGGGCACGAGGCATGAGTGTGGTGCACATACAGACAGACAGACAGACAGACACTCATACACACAAAATATATCTAAAATTCTTCTTTAAAAACATATAATTACACTATTTCCCTCCGTTCTGTTTCTTTCCTCCAACTTCTCCCATGTGCCCCCACCACTTCCTCTCAAATTCCTGGCCTACTTGTCCTTGTTTTTAATTGTTATTGTTACATACTTCATACACACACACACACACACACACACGCACGCACGCACGCACGCACGCACGCACGCACGCACACGCACACGCACGCGCACGCGCACACACGCACACGCACGCGCACACACGCACACACACGCACACACACACACACGCGCGCACACGCACACACACACACACACACACACACGCACGCACGCGCACACACACACACATACACACGCACACACACACAAAACCTTCTGAGTCAGTGTTTTTTGTATGTACATGGTTTCAAGGCTGACAGGTTGGATATGATAACCAATAAGGGGCTCTCACCCTGAGGGAGACTATTTCTCCCACTCAGCATTCCTTAGTTGCCTGTGGGGCTGGGTTCTGTGGGACACCTTCCCCCCAACACACATTATCATGTCTACTGATGTGATGCTTGTACAGGTCTCACGTTTTGGTCATTTCTCTTTACATCACCACACGGTAAGAAAATAACTGGCCTACGACAAGTTAAAAAAAAAAGCACAAAAGGAAATAAAGAGAGAGATTGATCAGCCCACATCTCGGTTCTCCTCTACACTTCACGTTCATGTCAATCATTGTAGCGTTTTGTAATAGGGTATCTCTGCTCTTTTGAGTGTCCCCCTAAGACTTATAGCTGTGCACAACAGGCAATGCATGTTTGTGAACAGTCTTTCAGCTGTCCTTCTGAATTATAATTTCAGGTATTGCGAAGCGTCTAGAGATAGCCTGTCCTTAAGGGACCATGCAAATAAACATAAAACAAAATGACGTCTCAGTGGCTCCAATTAATTTTGTTTCATTAGTTCTGCACTTCCCGTGTTCCTGTTTCATAATTATTTGTGATTTATATTCATAACTGTTTCTTAATTTGTAGTAATTTTAATCACTCAGAGGATAATGGTTAATTATTTTTCCCTGTGATTATCATGGAAGAGAAGCAACGCTTTTTGAAAACTGCAAAATTAGATTGGAAGGGAATTTCAAACAGTCACGCTCCCCTTGGCCCCGACATCCCAGATGGTGCGGACGGTTTTTGTTCGTATTTATGCAAAATGACAGATGTCGGAGAGCAAATATTTTCCGAATATTAATGAGAGTGACTGCACCCTGCCCCTTCTGTATCAGCAGCTACCGCGCTGATGAATGCTGATGAGAATCCTCTTCGCTGGAGCAGGAAAAGGGCTCCTGTGCGTTCTCTGGTTGCTTTATTATCTTAAGCAATAGTTCAATACACAGAAAATGAAAACTCTTAGGCTCTGCCGCCAATTTCTTTAGAAATTCACCGTGTAACTTCAGCTGTTGTCCGTATGGAATAAGCTACAGGAATGAACTAAGAAGAGACAAGGTCGCATGCAACCCTTCGTGACCTTTAACTCATTACGTAGCTGAGGATAGCCTTAAACTTACCATCCCCATGCTACCACCTCGAGTGTTGGGACTATGGCCATGTGCTCCCATACCCAGTTTGTGGTTTATGTCACAGTGCAGATTATACCCTTGGAAATCACTTTAAAAACTTAGCCCATAGTTACTGGGAGGTGGTGGATCACGTCTTTAATCCCAGCGCTTGGGAGGCAGAGGCAGGCAGATCTCTGTGAGTTTGAGGCCAGTCTGGTCTATAAAGCCAGCCCAGGACAGCGAGGGCTACACAGAGAGAAACCCTATCTTGAAAAACCAAAACCAAAACAAAGCAAAACCAACCAACCAAACAAAAAACCCAACTTAACACACAGTTAAATTTTTTTTTTTTTTTTTTTTTTGTTTTTGTTTTTGAGACAGGGTTTTTCTCCCAGACTACTTCTGCCTCCTGAGTGCTTTTTTAAAATTTTTTAAAAAATTATTTATTTATAACTGGGTATGGTGGCACATGTCTTTAATCTCAGCACTTGGGAGGCCGAAGTTCTCCGTGAGTTCGAGGCCATCCTGATCTACAAAGTGAGTTCTAGGACAGCCAGTACTGTTATACAAGAAACCCTGTCTCCAAAAACAAACAAAAAAAAAAAAAAAGAAAAAAGAAAAGAAAAGAAAAAGAAAAAAATTTATATGTATATTGATGTTTTACCTTCATGTGTGTCTGTCAGATCCCCTGGAATTAGAGTTACAGACAATTGTAAGCTGACATATGAATGCTGGGAATTGAACCTGGGTCCTCTGGAAGAACAGCCAGTACTCTTAACCACTGAGCCATCTGTCCAGTCCCAGCTAACTTCTTGATAACAAACTCTCAGATTTTGTTTCCTGAAACTTATTTTATTAGTCTTGTCACTTAAAAATACCTTCATCAAATATAGAATTCTAGGCTGGCTGGTATTTTCTTAGCACAGAAAGATGAAATTGCATTATTTCTGTGGCTGTTGCTGTTGAGAAGTCAGGAGTGGTTAAACTTTTTAAGAAAATATGAGTTTTTCTGAGATGAGGGACTTGTAACCGAACTTTTAAATTATTATTTATTTAACTCTTATTTATTTATTACTAAATTCACTTATAACAAACACCAACAATTTCTTAACTATTAATCCTATAAATTCCTACAACCCCTTTAACCTATCCACTAAACCTATTGATAATCATAACAACTACTTTCATACCCTTTTAGAATGATACAGTCTCTGGGGCAGGTCCTCAGTCGTCAGGAAACCAGTCTCGGGGGTAGACTCTTTAACGCACTTAGCAGTCCTTTTTCTGGAATAGCTCAGACGCAGGTTCGTCAGGGTAAACTGGCTATCGAAGTCTCACTTTAAATAAGGCTTGAGGCTTTCTTCTCTCTGGGAGACCTCAGCGTCTGTAGGCCACCTTACTTCCTTCGTATCAGCAACTCTGCCGTTCTGCCTCAGTCTTTAAAGCTGGCCACAGTTCCGTTCAGGCCACTGTTTGGACAGGTCAAACCCCTCTAGGCAAAAGCTGAGCCACAGGGTTTAGTCCTTGGCCTTTTGCTGTCTTGCCGAGGCTTTCTCTGCTCACCAGCTTCCTTCTGCCTCAGGGAGATCTGGCCATTGGTCTACCAGAACTTTCTCCAGCAGGACTCTCGGAGCTCTCTCATATCGGGGGCCCTTAGCATGCACGCGCCTCTCTGGCGTCATCCACTTGTCCTTAAATAGGATCACTCCTTGTTCCACCTGCTTCAGCTTAAGTTGGGCTCTGCCCACTTATCAGTTGAAAGCAATGCCAGGTCATAAAGTCTTTCCTTCTTTCACCTGGCTTCAACCTTGTTTTTCAGTCCAAAGAGACTCCCCTCATTTCACCTGACTTCATCCATAAGCTGATAAGCTAATTGCTCACAGCAGTTGATCTTCATGCCCCGAATTAAGAGACTGTATCAGAAACTTAGGTATTCACTAAATCTAACTTATATTAACCTATCAGCCCCTTCAGGGACTGTTATATAAGGACACCCCACCCCAGAGAAATGGGATGGAAGGGTTAGGAGGTAAAGAAAAAAAGTGAAATGTGATGTTTCAGCCTTTTACTACTAATTGTCATAAACTGTTTAGGATAATTAAGAAATGCAAACTAATAGTTATGCAAGCCGGTCATTCTGTTAGATACTATGACAGCCTATTATAGATATTTTCTAAGCTAATCAGAAATAAAGCTGCTAAGAGACAAGCAACATCTGCTTTCCCTAATATAAGAGATAGATAGGGCCTCTTCAAAAACCTCAAGAGATCTGCAGAATATGGCATTCAAAGATGTTTTTGTAACTTTAGATTTTTTTTATATCAAGACATATCAACTCCTGACAGCACCCCCTATTCTACCCCAAGTAGAAGATGAGCATCGAAGAATCTCCAGTGGGAGATGACTGAATTAGTAGCAAGCCTATCTCTTGGTAGGAAAAGCCCCTTGCTCCAACTGTAGACAGAATGCTGTCCAAAAAAGACAAAACCTGGAAGCAGGTAAGTCGACAGCCTAGCTCTGCCAAGACAGGGTAGGTAAGTCCTTCATAACTCCTGCTCTACAATCAATGTCTGTCAGAGAAATGGGGCCAAACGACTGAAGATCAATGCTGTAATGTATGGAGAGAAAATGGGAACTGTCCAGGCAGCCACTGGTATGTCATTTCTTAGTTTTGGAAGTTGCAGGCCCTGTACTTCCTATAAAATCAGATATATTTATCCCTCTCAGGTCTCTGAGGTGGTTGAAGAACAGATAGCTAGAGTCTCATAATTAAATTTTGAGTTGTTTAGGAGTCAAGAGAGTGTTATAGATCTAAGAAGATACTTTTAAAATTGTGTTGCAAGTTAGTATGAATGTTGAGTCAGATATAGAACTTTAAACTCATGGAGATGGTAAGATAGTGGAATGTTAAAGTCAGGTACTAAATACATATGGACTGGGCATTGAGAATGTACGTTAAGCCATATAACCCTCATAACTGTGGCCTAATTACCTCTGTTGTTTTGTATTGTATTTATTATTATAAGAGAAAGAGCCATTTGTTGGACTGAAAGGGGAAACTGTAGGGGGAGATAAGATATACCTTAAATTTAAAAGAAAAAAAAAGGGAAGAGGATGGGGGGTTGAGGGTGGGACTGGAGGGGGAAATAGGGAGGGGACTGCAATTGAGATGTAACTTGAAGAAATAAAAAATAAAGGAAAAAAATATGAGTTTTTCTTTTTGTAGCTTCTTTCCATGTATCTCTGGTTTTCCTTTTTTTTCATTATGATGTGTCTAGGGTGGGTATCTTTTTTGCTACTTCATAACTGTAATTTTGTTACTGTTTTGTATTGTAATGTAAACATGGAATATGCAGGATATGGCATATGCGACCCCTGTGGGATTGCAGCCCACAGGTTGAGAACCACTTTTAGAGCTAGGAGACAAGACAGGAGGCATGGGTAGGGTCTTAGTTTTAATTAAATGCATAGGAAATTGCATTAATCTTTCATTAGCAACTTCATCTATTATCCAAGGACTGGGGTTATCTGTGGGAGGAGTTGCGAAGAAAGCCTTGTAGATAAATAAATAAAATTGCTGAAGCAGCTCTCTGCATGCTCTGGAGCCAACACACACATATTCTTGAAGAATAAATGAGTTACAGCAAGCTGTAAACAATGTGACCAGATTGATATTTACTTGATGCTGCTAATGTGAGGGTGGCTTTATTCCATCTAAATTAAAATTCTAGTGCCTTCAAGTACAAATCAGAGTCTGCTTTCTAAAGTCCTCCTTCCTCCCTCCCTCCCTCCGTCCCTCCCTCCTTTCCACTGCTGATTCACCCTTAAACCTCCAACAGAAACCCTGACTCTGGTCCTCTACAGGATCTGAGAGCCATTAAATATCCCTGAAGACCAGGAAGCCATTTCTGTTTGCTCGCTCCCTTCTTGAGGTTGTGAAGGTATTTGACATCTGACCATGCATTATTCTTGGGGTTTTTCCTCACGATGATGGGAAAATTCTGTCTCTTTGACCCCCCTTTTTGTTTATTTTGCCTTTTTGTTTGTTTGTTTATTACTTCAAGTTACATCTCCATCACAGTCCCCTCTCTCCAACCCTCCTGGTCCCACCTTCCCACCCTCTCCTCCCTCTCCCACCTATCCTCCTCTGGAGTGGGGTGTCCCTATATATCAGCCCCCCCTCAGTTCAACAGTCATATGAGTGTTAAGAGCTTCCTCTTGCACTGGGGCCTATATGGCTACTCTATTAGGGCAAAGTGTCCCAGTAACAGGTAACAAGTATTTTGCCTTTTGGTCTACCCCAAGCATAGCAGTTTCTTAAAATGCTGTATTTAAAATTCTGTATTCAACCACTTCGTTTTTTAGTCGTCTCCCCATCTCTTTGAAATGTACTGTCCACTTTTACAAGGTCAACCATTGCCACTGGAAGAGGAGCTGTGGTCAAGAAACCAAGAACAGGTTGCTCTGGGGGCTTTTTCCAATGCCAATGACTGATTCCTCCTCCCAGCCCCAACTGGGGGCATTTTTTTTTTCCCAATGACAACTACCGATCCTCCCCACCCCCCAACCTCTAGACAGGACATTCCCTACAGAACAATCCAGTTCTGACACTGACTGATTTGAGTGTCAGATTTCACTGGTTCAGACCTATAAAACTGACCTCAAATCTGACAATTTTCATGAGTCTTGGCTACCTGTTCTGAGTAAACAGCGTTAACTTGGGTGTTCTCATATCCCCCTCATCAGGCTCAATAATCTGACAGAGCATCTCTCCAACCCAGAAAGAGGATTTCCTAGTATTTCCTAGTTGACAATAAAGGGTAGAAATCAGAGAGCCAATGGAAGTGATACATGGGTGTTGGGTGTGGGGTGTACAGAGCTCCCTATACATGCCTCCTATATTAGTTTTCTTTTTTTTTCCCCGCTCTCACTAATGTGACAGAATATCAGACAGAAGCAACTTAACAGAGAATAGATTTATGTGGACGAGGCCTGGCGGCTCATCTGCGATGGCTGAAGCCTACAGCACGGCTTCCTCAGGGAGCTCAGAGTTCGCACCAGAATCAGAAGCGACTAACAATCACTTTTCAGTCATTTGACTAAGATCAAGCGCAGGAGTGAATAACAACCGCTAGGCCGGGCCCCTCAAAAAAATCACTTCTGCTGGTGCCAGGCTACCGTCTCAAAAGCAACACAACTTTCCCAAGCAGCTCCACAAAGTAGAAAGCAAGTGTTCCAACATATGAGCACGTGAGAGACTTTTCACATTCAAACTCACGCCTTTCTAGTACACTTACATCTGTGATGTTCTGGTACATACACCTAGACGTTCATCAGTTCCTGTTGAGTTTTTGTAGACTTCATCCTCGGGGATTCTGCTCCGCATTCTGGAGGCCGCTGGGTTGCACTGATAGTCTGTCTTTCTCATTTCTTGCTGTTTCTGGGACTATATATCCTGAGGCGATTGAAGGGCTTTGGTTTTTCACTCCCATAAACTTAGGTATGGAGGTCTGTAAAGAGTAACACAACCAGTCTCAAATCCCAATTGTTTTAGTGTTTTTTTGTTTTTTTCAGACAGGATTTCTCTGTGTAGCACAGTTTCAGGACAGCCAGGAACTCAGTCTGTAGACCAGGCTGGCCTGGAACTGAGAGATACACCTGTGCCTGCCTGCCTGCTTAGTACTGGGATTCAAGGCATGTGCCACCACTGCCCGGCCTTTTTTCCCCCCCCAGCTCTGGGCAAGAAGCTAGAGACAAGGAAAGACCAAATACATTTCTTGTCATGCCATAGTTTTAGAGCCGGCTGACCTGTGTTAGAACCTGGGGAACCATGATCAAGCTGTATGAGTTGTGTGCCGTTTTTCTGAGTTAATGAAAAGCATCCACACCCAGACTGTGGCAGAGCACAAGGCCAGTGAGGAAAAATAAAGGAAAATTGTTCGTGGTGGCACGGGTGGAGACAGGTCCACACCGTGGTCTGTAGCAACCTAAGGCATTCCCTTGCTCTCTTGTGGGTGTTGGCTCAGATAAAGCTAGATCTGTAGGTTCCACACAGAAAAGAGTTTCAAGATGAGCCAGGGTAAAGCAGAGTGCGGTTTATGAAAAGAGATGTTAGGAAATAGATTCTGAGCACAAATGTTAGGAGAAAGGGAGGTATGTATGGGGGAGGGGCGGGAATCCGATAAGTGAGGGAGCGTTTTTTTGCAGATTCGGGTTTTTTTTCAGCAGTCACATGCGATTTTGAAATTATTATCTTCATCTCGAGTTTTGTTCGTTTTGAATGAAGTCTTTCTCTTCAAAAGGTTGCCGAGGAGCCTAAATGACATCACGGGCTGGTTCTTGAGGGGAACCTGGAAGAACTGTTGAGAAGGGATATAGAACCTCGACGGAAGCAGCAGCTCTTCAGGTCCTTGGCTCTCTCCCTCCACAGTTGTCAAAAGGGAGACTGGCTCCTTATCCTTAGGCTTCTTCTTCTTCTTATCCATCGTGAGCACCCTTGCCCGAGGCTGTGTGTGAGGGCAAGGCTGAAACCCCAGTGTCACCAACCTTTGAATTGGATCTCTGGTTTTCCGTGGTGGAAATGCTTCTGCCTACTCCCCACTTTCAGACCATCTCTGACGTTAGTTACCTCTTGAAAGGGGGCAATGTTATGGGTAACCTTGCTCAATGCTCTTTCGAGAGACGGTATCTTCCTGATTAAAAGAATGTACCTCTGGCCACCATTCCAAGCTACCCAAAGCAAGAGTTTATCTGACTAGGCCCTGTCAGTCACCTGACCAAGAGACTGTTCCTCAGAAAGGGGTATTCACTTTTTAAAAAACGTTTTATTTATTTATTTTGTGTGTAAATGTTTTGCCTGCATGTGTGTATGTGTACAGCGTTCATATGAGGTAGGTGCCCACGGAGGTCAGAAGAGGGCATCTGATCTCTTGGAACTGGAGTTACGGATGGTTGTGAGCTACTACGTGGTTCACAGAATCTGCCTGGGTCCTCTGCAAGAGTGTCGTTAATCCTTACCCTGAGCCATCTCTCCAGCCTGGCGGATCCACTTTAAATCAAGCTGAAGGATTGGGAGGAACAGTTGGCCCTTTAATGAGAGAATGTACGTTTCCTCCCCAGAAAGCATGTTCTGGTACAGTCACTTACAGAGCTGTGACCAGGGCATTGCTAAGGTCTGCTTGCTCTTTCAGCTGCCCCCTTCCCCCCCTTTCTGTCTCTTTTGAACACTGATGCAAGCCTGGACACTTTGAGTTTCTGTGCTCTCTCTCTCTCTCTCTGAAGCTTCCACACCCCCTTGCCACGTGCCTGCTTAAGAGCCTCACGGCTTTCTGTCTTCTTGTCTCCGTCTTCCTGCTCTGAGCAGCTGCCTAGACTCCCAGCTTACCTGCCCTGTTGTTTTTCTAATAAAGTTGTACAGGAACTTCCTTCTGGGTCAATTTTAAAATTCTTTTATTAATGAAACTCAGAACCTTGAGGAAGGACCCCAATTTGCCCAGTAACATGTGACATTCCAGGTAAGACTTCCCTAAATTTCCATGGTTGCAACTGATAACAGCTGAGGCTGGAGCACGGGGAAGTGGGAAGGTCGGATTTCTTCACTATAAACAAAGTTAACTTATTTAGTCTTATTTATGAGAGTCCCAGAAAATGTCTGGGAAGGAATGAGAACAAAATTATATATATGTATGTATATATTCAGGTCTTTTTTTGTTCGTTTGTTTTTTTTTTTAAGATTTATTTATTATGTATACAGTGTTCTGTCTGCAGGTATATCTGCAGGCCAGAAGAGGGCACCAGATTTCATTATGGATGGTTGTGAGCCACCATGTGGTTGCTGGGAATTGAACTCATGACCTCTGGAAGAGCAGCCAGTGCTCTTAACCGCTGAGCCATCTCTCCAGCCCGTTTGTTTTGTTTTTTGAGACGGGGATATTCTTGTGTAGCTCTGGCTATACTGGAACTCACTCTGTAGACCAGGTTGGCCTTGAACTCACAGAGTTCCTCCTGCCTCTGCCTATTGAGTGCTAGGATTAAAGGCACATGCCACCATGCCCAGCCTATATTCAGGTCTTATTGTGGGGTATTCATCAGGGAAGACTTCCCAGACATGGGTTTAAGGCAGTAAAGTCTTTATTATCCAGGCCAGTGACTATACTGGGTGTTTGGGATCCCAGGGTAGCCCCAAGACTTTCTCAGAGTGAACTTCTAAGCACAAAAACCATGTTCTGGTTGACATATTTCAGTTAACAAGGACAGTTAGCCAGAAGAAGAGTTACAGAAGCCAAAAAGCAAGGTTAGTACATTTTGGGACTTTCCCAGAACTATATGGACTTTGAAGAATTTGGCCTTTCTTTTAGATTTGGCAGGTGGTGCTGTCTATGTACTGAGTTTAACAGCCTGAATGATGCTTCCATCATGACATTGGTGTTAAGTTTCAGACCCAAGACCAGCAGCTGAGGTGCGTACTTAACATATCAAACAGACCTGGTCTCCAGGTTCTTCCAGCATCCCTCAGTCCCTACCTGTTACAGAGTATGACAAATGTACTCCTACCTCTACCCTGAATTCTCCAGGCCAGCAGCTGAGCTGTCCTTCCCCCAAAGGCTCTTCCCTATATAATCCAGACATTTAGGTTACCTCCCTTCTTTTGTGCCTTAGGCCTCCTGGCTGCTGGACTTGGTCCCTTCTCTCTCTTCCCCTCCTCCCTCTCCTCACATAGCTCAAGGTCATGACCACTCTGGACTCTCCCAGATGTGTCTGCCTCTGGCTATGCTCTCCCTCATGTCTATAATAAATTTTTCCCTCCATCATACCTGGGAACAGTCGTGTCCTTTCCTTTCCTTTTTATGTATTTATTTTTTATTCAGTTGTGGAGCCTGACTGAGTCCATCTTGAAAAAAAGTTTCCATTTTGTATTAGGTTTGACTCAAAGCTGACCACCAGTTCCAGTAAAAACAACAAAATGTACCAGACCTTGCATTCCATGAGTGTTCCGTAGTCAAAACTGGACAGTGCACTCCGAGAAAGCACCCAAAAAAGTCTAAACTAACTTTCTGCTGGTCAAGCTGGCCGATAATAGTATGGCAACAACAACGAGCCAATTAGGGATAGACAGGTTTGTCTGTCCAAATGTCATCCAATCCTATGCTAGAAACCCCTTTCTTTGTTTAAGTCCCTATATAAACCCTATGTTTTTGGAGTTTGGGGCTCTCAACTCTAACTGCTGTGTCTGTGAGCCTTGGAAGTCCGAGCTTCAGCTTGAATAAACAGCCCTCATGCATTTACATCGGAGTTGGCTCCTGGGTGGTTTCTGGGGTCTGGAGAACCAGGCAGAACATTGTCAGCTTTGCTAAGATCTTAAGACCTATTAAGGCCTGGGGCCCTGTTACATTCTTAAACCTTGTTCACTGCTATTTTACCACAAAATATCTATATTTGAAAGGAGTATTATCTGTAGGTCTGGAGCCTTCACAACAAATGTTGTTTCTTGTACTGGAATTTTTGCTTTTCATGGTAGGAGGCTTTAAGTCCAGGGTGTGGAGGACAGATTTGGGGGTGTCTTCCTTCTGTTTCTCATGTTCTCACAATCTTCCTTGTCTTTCTGTTCAGCCTCAAAATAAAACAGCAGCATTTGCGGGACAAGCAATCTGAGAGCTCTCTAACTGTTCCTAGGCTCACTCACAAGAACACACAATTCTGACTGCTCTCGTCCAGTGAGTGCAACAGGAATCACACACAGCCCAGAACTTCCTCCAGAAAACATGGGGCGTTCTCTTTTTCATCAAGCTATGCTCATGGAAAGCTGGATCTTTGACACAAAGGAATTCCAGGACCAGGCACAGTGAAGCAGGGTTAGAGATTCTTAAACGTAATTCTTAACATCCGTGGGAGCAGGGATTAATAGAAATGTGCTAGGGGCGAGGGGGGTTGGAGAGAATAGAATAAGGCTTCTCAAGTTGCTCATGCGTCTTAACAGTAGCTGAATATAGGATTTAGAAAACTTGGAAAATCATTATCTACCAGTTACCCAAGGAACTCTACTTGAGTCTCATTCTCCTTTTTGGTAAGGGAGATTATAGGGTCTTCTGAGACCTGACAGGATAGCATCGTGAATATGAAGAGATGCACAAGGAGGTTAAAGTGTGTCTTTTACTGTAAGTGGGGTTTTATGTGACATTCCTAGAAAGGTACAGGCTCACCTCTGGGAAAGGAGGGAAGCCTTATAGGCTCAGGCCTTTCAAGCGTGGTTCATTGTTATTTAAACTTTCATATTTCAACATATCTCCTTATAACATTGAGTGAGAAATTAAATAAAAGGAGGAGGACATGACTATTCCTAAAGTGTGGAGAAGATTTTTATTGTGTGGTTATCAGGGAGAAAACAGGCAAAGGGAAGAGTCCTTGCTGAACATGGTGGGCAGACTCACCTGGACTGTGAGAAGAGAGAGAGAGGGAGGGAGGGAGAGCAAGAGAGGAATTGCAGATCAAGAGAGGGCAGAGTGACTAAGTTACAGGGATCAGATGGAGAAGAGAACCAGAACCCCATTGCTGGGGAGGGAGAGGTTTAGGTTTGGCGGCAAGATGAGAAGTGCTGGGAGGAACCACAGGTACTTGAGACCTAACAAAAATAAATATTGCTTCTGTGTTGGCACCTTTTGCAGCAAATAAGTTGGAATTGTTGATTCTCTGTTGGTGAGGGGTTTCCTCCAGATTCCAAAGCAAAGTTCTCCTATTCCTTGACAGGTCTCATAATGCCCTGTGTCCTTCTATCCTGACTCATCCTGTTTCCTATCGGTTGAATTCCAAAGTGCTCTCCCTATCACAAAATCTTCAACTCCATATAAAGTCATTGAGTAAGAAGTAACCAGAAATGGGCCAGACATGACTTATTCTAAGGAAGTGAGGATGTAAAGGGGAGTTGAGAGAGATGGAAGGAGGGAAAAGGGAGAAGGGGGAGGGAGAAGACAAGAGTAGGAGAGGGAGGGGGAAGACAGACATAGAGAGGAGGGAGGGAGAGAGAGGAGAGAGAGAGATTGATTTTGTGTTTCGTAAAACCTCACTCCCTGGAAATCAAATGTCAGGAACACTCCTAGGTTTCAGCCTAGCTACCAGAACAGTGCACAGTAACAGTTCTTAGCTCCATCTTAGTCCGTTGTATACTACTGTGACAAAACACCACAGGCTAGGTAATTTTTATTTTGTTCTCTTCTGGTGTTTGAGACAGGGTCTGGCTTGTCTGGCACTCTCTTATGTAGACCAGGTTGGCTTTTACTTCATAAAGATCAGCCTGCTTTTGCCTCCTGAGTGGTGGGATTAAAGGCATGCGCCACCGCATCCATCAACTGGGTCATTCTTAATGATCAGAAGTGTATTTGTCCTATGGTTCTGGAGGATGAAGAGTCCAAGAGAGCAAGAGAGAGCAGAAAAGTTGACTGTATAACAAACCCAGTCTCAAGATAACGCACCTACTCTAGCAACAGCCAGTCTGATGTTGCTCTGTAAACTGAGTCCAGGACAGCCAGAACTCTGTTACATAGAGGAAAAAAAAAAGATTTAAAATACCATTTGAAAAGATGAAGATTTCAAGGCTTTGTTGGTATCCATTAAAGAAAATCTACTTCCTCCTGATCAAAAGAAAGGAATCTGAGTTCTACTCCTGACCCTGTATAGAAACTCAATATTTAGATCCTGCTCCAAAGATTAGAACATCACACATGGTTGTCCCTTCCTTTAAGAACTAAACCAACTGGGCCTGTCAATCACCTGGCCAAGACACCATGTCTCAGTAAAACTAATTCACCCGGAGACATGCTAAGGGGATGGGAGGAATAATTGTTCCCTAGATAGGATAATGTGCTCAGCTGTTCCAGAAGCCCCTGCTCCCTGAAGTCCCTTACAGAGCCCCCTACTATGTAACTCTGCGAGGCTGCCCACCTTCTGAGTTACCCAGAAAAGCATGACTTTCCCTTTGCCTTTATCTCTTTTTCTTTTGGATCCTGACAAAAGCCTGGGCGTGCTTTCTCTGGCACCTTAGGCATTTTCATCTTTTCTCTGAGCCCCACCCCTACCCCTGTTGCACGTCTTTCCTTGTAGCTGCTCATCCACCATGTTGCTGCTTATTGACCTCCATTACTGAACTTGACTGCTTTCTTAGACCCTAACTCAAAAGACGTGACTTTCTACCCCATAGTTCTAAATGCCTAACCTGCTTTGTGTTCCAGAGACTGAACTCCTTTGTCTAGGACACCACCAAAGGATGTGCCAATGGTGACCTCCTGCTCCAAAACATTTGATACCAAAGACTCCCCCAAAACTCCTCCTCCTCCGATGATGATGATGTTTAGTGTGTAATTGCTGTGAAGAGACACCATGACTAAGGCAACTTTTATTACAAGAAAACATTTAATTGGGTAGCTTGGTTATAGTTTTAGAGAGTTAGTCCATGATCATTATGGTAGGAAGCAGATGGGCTTGGCTCTGGAGCAGTAGCTGAGAAGTTTATATCCTGATCTTGTAAGCAGCAGACAGAAAACAAAACTCTGGGCCTAATGTGGGCTTTTGAAACCTCAAAGCCACCTTTAGTAAGGTGTGTTCTACCACAAGGCTGCATGTACTCCAAGGTCACACCTCCTAGTCCTTTCCAAATAGTTCTACTAACTGGGGACCAAACACTCAAATATATCAGCCTGTGGGGAGCGTTCTCTTTCAAACCACCACAGACGCTATTGTGCCTGTTCAGCATTAAGTAGTTTAAATGACAACCACTCTCCTTTTTCCATCTATCTAGTAAAATGAGAATGTAGAAGTGTTAGCCATGATCACAACATTTTGTAAAGTTGTTCCATTTCGATTAAACAATGCAATCCCCAAAACTAAAGTAACTTGGTTCCCACTTGTTTTCCTAGCTACATTCTTCCCTATCCTATTGACCCCAGTAAAGGCCAGTGACAAAAGATGTTTGTCCGTCTTCTGACTTTCTTTAACCCATCACCTGCTTTCCAACCAACCATTCCAGTAACGGCTGACCACAGGCCGAAAATGGGAAGACTTCAGCCCCTTCTTCTTTCCCTCTTTTTTTGTCCCGTAAGAGGGACTACCTCAGCATGGAAGAGGACTGGGTTCTGGCCTCCTCCACAAGTCCTTTCCAGTCACTAACCCTTTGTCTTTTCTCCTCAGAGACCTTATAATAGGTTCGCCTTGAACTGGGTACTTGAAGGAAGCATTGGATACTGGTGGCACAACTCCAGGCAGATCCTTAGAAAGACTCTTTGAGTTCCTCATAATTGTACTCCACCAAACACCCAAAAATAGATGCAAAAGAAACACAAGTGGGTGTGTGGGGTGATTCATTTGAGCAACCTGATTTTTCTGTATCAGTTTGGCTCTGAATTCATTGTTTACCTCCGTGTCATCATCACATTAATGAATCAGATGAATTCAGCTAATTTTTATCCCTGTTCCAAAGAGAACTGTGTAATATACTGAGTTGGGGGGTGGGGGGACCAGGGCACATCGCTCTGAGCTCATAGATTTTAATGGAGCACCATGAACTCTTCCTTGTAGCATCTGAATTTAAATCAACATTTAATAATGAGGATTCTTGGGGATCTGCCAGCAACCAGGAATAAAATTTATTTGGGTACTAGCCAGAAATAATACATCAAATTCTGATCTAGAGAAATATTTTTTCTCCATTCTTGTTGAAAACAGTGTTTTGTAATTGCTCCTGGTTTTTTGTTTGTTTATTTTGCTTTAGTTTTCCTGTTTTGTTTGATTTTTGGTTTTTCGAGACAGGATTTCTCTGTATATCCCTGGTTGTCCTGGACTCATTTTGTAGACCATATGGTCATTGTGTCTCTTCACAGCAATAGGACATTAACCAAGGCAGAAGGCATGGCAGCAGGAAGCAGAGTGATCATATTGCATTCACATACAGGAAGTAGAGAGACAACAACAGGAAGTAAAAGCAGGCTATAAACCCTCAAAACCTGTGTCCAGTGACGTGCTTCCTCAAGGAAGGCTCCGCACCCTAAAGATTCTATAACCTTTCCAAACAGCACCATTATCTGGGGACCAAGTGTTCAAATGCACAAACCTATGGGGGCATTTTGTATTCAAACCACAACAAAGAGTATAGTCATTTATTGTTGTTCAGTGGACATTGGTTACAGGATCCCCAGGGCTAACAAAATCTGCTAATATTCAACTTCCATCTTATCTACATGGCAAGAGCTGTTGCATAGTATCTATTCATATCCTCCTGTGTACATTCAACCATCTTTAGATTATGTGTAATACCTAATACAATCTAAATGCTATTTGAACCATTGGTTTTGTTTTTGTTTTTAGGTTTTTCGAGACAGGGTTTCTCTGTGTAACCTTGACTGTCCTGGACTCACTCTGTAGACCAGGCTGGCCTCAAACTCACAGAGATCCACCTGCCTTTGCCCCCTGAGTGCTGGGATTAAAGGCGTGTGCCACAACGACCAGTGATTGCAGACAGCTGTGAACCGCCATGTGGGTGCTGGGATTTGAACCTGGGTCTTTTGGAAGAACAGTCGGTGCTCTTAACCATTGAGCCATCTCTCCAGCCCACTATTTGAACCATTGTTAAAATGTAGAGCTTAAAAGATAAAGAGAAGGAAAAGAATTGTGAACAACTGCAGTAGAGATGCAGTCATTGGAGGTCCATCCACATTTTTGACCTGTGGTTGAATTCATCCATACAGAACCCTGGTCTGTACATGGTCTACTCTGGCCAAACTTCCTCTCAGTCAAATTATTCATAACAGAAAATTATTTTCCTGCTAGGTGCTTCAAAGTAACCTTTTGATCTCACAAACACTTTTTTTTTTTCTTCTCAGAAGCATTTTGGTTCAGAAGAAATGTGAAGTTCAGAGAGTTCAGGATGAGTCTTTGCTCTTTCAGGAAAAGGAAAATGGGGAGCCTTGATAGTTTATCCTTCAGCAATAAAAGCAAACAAACAAAACCTACCTGGCTTTTATGTGGTTTCTGGAGATTGAATTCAGGTCCTTAAACTTGCTTGGGAAATATTTAACAGATTGAGGAATCTCCACAGCCCCAATAAAGGTATTTTTTTTTAATGACAGGAAATTTTAAACAAATTAGATTTTGAGTAGAATAGATTAGCCTCTACAATGCATGTGGGCCTCATTCTGTCAGTTTCAAGTCCTTGTTTATGAGTGCAGAGACCAGGGTCTAGGGAAGAAGGAATTCAGACAGCAGATGCCTTTGGACTTGAACTACACAGCATTATCCCTTCTTTGAGGTCCCAGCCTACCCGTCCTCTCTGTAGAGGTTTGACCTCCGAGGTTCCACAAGCTTGTGAGCTATGACATAAATTGCTCTGTAAATATCCATTTGTACATATCAGATTAGTTCTTCTTTCTGGAGAACCCCAACTGATACGTTGAGGGCTGGTGGGGTCTGTTTTCTTCACCATGTGCCTGTGCTCTCTTCTGTCCTTGAGGTGACACTAACATTTGTCCCCGCCCTGGTCACTCAGCTACCCATAGTTCGCTGCCTCCCATGGTGCCTGTCGAGTCTTTTCCATTCCATGGTAGGTTGTCCTAGTGGGCACACAGGTCACGTTCATTTGCGCTAACAGTCTTCCAGGGCTCTCTCTTCCCTGGTCTGATAGATTCTACCTTCTGGCCCTTACCCAGCATCTTTTTAAGGAAACATCAAGCGTGGCTCGCTTTCATGCAGTCCCTAACAGACCTTAGCATCAGACCCTTCAGGCTTACTGTCTCCTCCTCAAGAGCTTTGAAGCGAATTTCTAGGGGAAAATATCTCCAGCAGTATCAAGACCTGTTTTCTGGAAAAAAAATTCATAAATGGATTGCCTTTCTGAGGCACGGATACTGCTGTGAATTCTCTCTATCATCAAAAGGTTCCCTGTGAGCTCATGCAGATATCCAGTTACACACTTGGTTTTAATATTTGATGTTCTAATCCTCAGGTGAAATTCCCCATCATTTGGAAAAATTGAGCTTTGGACTCTCTATCTGTGCCCCGGGGATGCTCACATTTAATTAAAAACTAATGGAGAAGGTGTTTCTTTAATAATTGATTAGTCTTATCACTTAAGCATGTCGTGGCTGTTGCCTTTGGGAACGAGTGACTTTTACTTTTCCCCCTTTGTGTAAAATCCACACAAGCCTATTAACCACTCTCGGTATTTGCACTGCTTTCCTTTTGAGAGAGACAATCCATTCTTCTACGTTACTTGAAAACTTGCTTTTGGATGTGACCCCAGAGACCAGTGGAGAACAGTGTGTGTCTTCTATTTGTGGACACCCTAGTTGCTGTTCGTTTACGATTTTTATTTATTTCCTTAACTGTGTATTTTTAATTATGCATATTGTGACTGTTGTGGGTTATGTGCACACGAGTGCAGTGCCCAGGAAGGCAGGTTGAGGACATTGGAATCCCTGAATGGAATTAGAGTGCAGTGAGCTGCCATATGGGATGCTAGGAATTGAACTTGGCTCCTCTGCAAGCGGAATATGTACTCTCAATCCCTGGGCCATCTCTCTAGCTCTCAGGGCCTGTCTTTATCTTCCTGCCTTTGCTCCCTAAATCTAGTGGTCATGACACAGAGTACAAGTTTAATTAGCCCATACCATTTGGAAGCAACTACACTCAAAGCCCTTTAACTGAATTATATATGCAAGGAAAGCCTCTTTTACAGCGCAAAGTAATGTATTCATAGTAGGGTATATATATATATGTATGTCTGATATATATAATTCATATGTCTGATATATATATATGATAGGCAAAACATAAGTATATAATCTATCTTTCTGTCATCTATTATCTATTTTCTATCTGTCATCCATCTATTTGATAGATCTCCTACCTGTCATCTTTCTGTCTGCCTTCATCATCTTCATCATCACCTCTCTGCCTAATACCGATTCATGGATTCCCATTTGGTCCCTGTAGAGAGCTGCGACGTGCCGCGCCTTAAAAATGGCGCTGGTCTCCGCCTTCCACCAGCCCGACGGTGAGCGCTCTCGGTGGTAAACAAGTCCATATTTGGCTAAGACCGCTGATGTGGCTTTACTTGATTGGCTATACGTGGGCCTCTAAGATAGCACC
>CAJQZJ010015786.1:5248534-5277837 GCA_907164525.1 Lophiomys imhausi | reverse complement strand
ATACGTGGGCCTCTAAGATAGCACCATGTGGCTTTACTTGATTGGCTGTTCATTTAGTATTTAGCCTGTGGGTTGGGTCTGCCCGGCCCCATTCGGAAGACTGTTTTCAAGGGACCTGAATAAACTGCTGGAGAAGAGCTTTTGCGAGTTGCGTCATCCTTGCTGGTCGAGGGGGACGCGACAGGTCCCATGGATTATGACCTACTGCTGGCCCTTAGGAGGCCCTTAAAGCAAGTTAAGTCTTTTAATCATATTTCCATCATTTTTTGAAATCGTTAATTTTTGCACAATAAAATATTCCAGACTAACTAGGCATGGTGGCATATATTTTTAACCCAGCACTCAGGAAGCAGAGGCAGATCTCTATGAGTTCAAGGCCTGCCTGGTATATAGAACAAGTTCCAGGATAGCCAGGGCTACGCAGAGAAACCCTGTCTCAGGGAAAACAACAAGAAGATATTCCAGACTCCTCCTGAACCTTCCTTGATCCAGTGTCTGTCATTTTCCTAAGAAACCCTGACTCTTTTCAATGGAGACTGGTAAAGTAAGAATCAGCATAAGACCTGGGCCTGGTGGTGTAACTCATTCATCTCAGTGACTTGGAAGTTTGAAAGAGGAGAGTCACTATTTCAAGACCAGCTTTGGTTGTAGAGTGGGTTCAAGGTCAGTCTCAGCAATTTAGTATGATGCTGCCTCAAAATAAAAGACTTTCAAAAAGAAGTCTAAGCCAGGTATTTTATCCCAGTTTAATCCCAGCACTCCGGAGGCAGAGGCAGGTGGATCTCTGTGAGTTTGAGGCCAGCCTGGTCTACAGAGTGAGTTCCAGGACAGCCAAGGCTGTTACACAGAGAAACCCTGTCTCGAAACACCTAAAAAAAAAAAAAAAAAAAAAGATACAAGTCAGCAGAAGTGTTTGCCTAACTTGTGTGAGGCCCTTCTTCTAATCCTCAGGATCACAGGAAAACAAACGTCAGGGAAACAAGAAAAGAAAAAACACAAAACCACTGGCCAGTAGCCATTTCAGTATTACTAGGATGCTACTGTTGTTAGAACCTCCCAGGAATCTGTACACACAGATATAGATACACAGGCATACACATATACATATCGTACACACTCAAACTCACATAGAACTGTGCAATGTATTATATGTTTTATGCTCGGCCGTATTTATCCGATTAAAAGCAGGTTTCCATCAGCACTTCTAATTCCAGTGTAACACCGTATGTTTCAGATTCGTTTTCTCATCCTTTGAATTTTTACCTCTTTTCTAATAGTAAGAAAGATGGCTGTTACCAGTCTTAGTATGTTGGACTTTTATCAGTCAGTCCCAGATTTACATTCCCGCTGTAGACACCTAATGCAGAGGCCCTCTCCTTGGACACATGGTCACATCACCCTGCTTAACTTCAGGTGACCTGCTCCAGGCCTTCCCTGCATGTGAATACCCTCTTCCTCTGTTGGACTCAGAGCACAGAAAGGGGCTTGCATGTGTTCTCCTTACCACACCAGGGTCTCCCATCTTATGAGGGGAGGCTTTATCTGTTTTTCCTTCTTCTCCCCAATCTTTTACATGCATCCCTCTTGACTCTAGCAACCCATGGTGATCTCTGACTACTTCACTCCTCTTCAGACACTGGCTTGGCCCCGTTATCTCTGAGACGGCAGATGGTCATTGCTGTTGCTACAGAGTCTCCCACAAACTCTTTCTTCACTTCATTGAAGCTCAAAACACTGGCCTGCCCACCCAAAGCAGCGCTGGAGCTTTTTCACGCTGCCTTCAGTTGTGAAGTCAAGCCCCAACTCCACATTCGGGTTACCTTGGCGGCTTGGAGTTGGCCATACTAGATGTTTTTATACCACATCAGTTGGCAAAGATTAAAAAAATCAAGTCTTCTATGCCTCTAATCTACATTCAAATGTTTACCTACCAACCTCTTGTCCTGCCTGACTCGGATGTCTACTTTGCTCAGCTCTGCCAAATAGCATTGGGTTTATAAACTCTGCGTGTGTGTGTGTGTATGTGTGTTGTGTGCATATTCACATGTTTATTATTTAGTTGGAACCCAGAGCCTCTTGTATATTTGGTGAGCACCCTACTCCTATCTAAGCTAGCTATCACTCCAGTGCCTAGATTTGTTGATTGGTTGGGCAATAAGGAACATTAGCTACTTTTGTATTTGGAGAAAAAAATACCGTGACTTTTGAAAAGTTCCAATGTTCCCTTAAATAATGAGTCTTGCTGGAAGCTAAGTAAGAAATTCATTCAAAATTTGCCACCACCCCAGATTGGATTAAAGTAGCTACTGTTGGCTAGAAAAGAATATAACAAGAGTCAGGTATGGCCTCATGCTCTCTTATTATAGTACAGAGACTTTAGCCTACACATTGAACACATTTGAGACTGGGTTTCCATAGCGATGAAAGTCAGAGTTCACATTCATATGAAATTACAGTAACTAGATTTTAAAAAATTATTTATTTATTTTATGTATGAGTGTCCTGTCTGCATGTACACCTGCAGGCCAGGAGAGGACATCAGATCACATTATAGATGGTTGGGAACCACCATGTGGTTGCCAGGAATTGAACTCAGGACCTCTGGAAGAGCAGAGAGTGCTATAGCTGTGTTTGTCAGGGTTCTCTAGAGAAATAGAACCAACAGAAGATAAATATTCATGTGTACGTGGTGAGTGTGTGTGTGTGTGTGTGTGTGTGTGTGTGTGTGTGTGTACATGCTCACTTCTTCATGCATGTGCCTGAGAGAGACACAGAGAGGTTTATTACTTAAAGTTGCTCATGAGTTTGTAGGTCCTTCAGGTCTGAATTCTTTTTTTTTTTATATAAGTACTTTATTTTTTTTTCTTCAAGTTACATCTCAGTCACAAACCCTTCCCTATTCCCACTTCCTGTCCCACCCTTCCATCCTCTTCCCCCCCAACAGCTTCCCTTTTCAATCCAACAAATGGTTCTTTCTCTTATAACAGTAAATTCTATACAAAACAGCAGAATTAAATATGCCACATTTATGAGAGTTAAATGGCCCAGTATACCTTCCCAATGTCTAGTTCATACATATTTGGCCCCTGACTTTAACCTTCTACCTTCTAACCATCTCCATGAGTTTAAAGTTCTATAACTGACTTAGCTTTCATACTAACTTGCATCACTATTATAACCATCTTCTTAGATCTAGAATGCCCTCTTGATTCCTAAACAACTCAAAATTTAGCTATGAGACTCAAGCTGTCTATTCTTCAACCACCTCAGAGAGCTGAGAAGGATAAATATATCTGATTATATAGGAAGTGCAGGGCCTGCAGCTTCCAATACTAAGAAATGACAAACCAGTGACTACCTGGACAGTTCCCATTTTCTCTCCATACATTCCTGCATCAGTCTTCAGCCTTTTGGTCCTGTTTCTCTGACAGATATTTATTGTAGAGCAGGGATTATGAAGGACTAACCTACCCTGTCTTGGCAGAGCTAGGCTGTCGACTTCCCTGCTACCAAGTTTTGTCCTTTTTGGGCAGCAGTCTGTCTGCAGTTGAAGCAAGGAGTTTTTTCATGCCAAGAGATAGGCTTGCCACTAATTCAACCATCTCACACTGGAGATTCTTCGATGCTTATCTTCTACTTGGAGTAGAATAGGGGGTGCTGTCAGGAGCTGATATGTCACGATATCAAAAAGAAAATCTTACTTTAAGATAACATCTTTGAATGCCATATTCTGCAGATCTCTTGGGGTTTTTGAAGATACCCTATCTCTCTTGTATTTAGATAAGCAAATGTTGCTTGTCTCTTAACAACTTGATTACTGAGTAGCTTAGAGAGTATCTGTGATAGACTGTCATAGTAGCTAACAAGGTGACATGCATGCATGACTAGGAGTTTGTTTTGTGTACATGCTCACTTCTTCATGCATGTGCCTGAGAGAGACACAGAGAGGTTTATTACTTAAAGTTGCTCATGGGTTTGTAGGTCCTTCAGGTCTGAATTCTTAAGGGGAGCCTGCATGGAGGAAATGCAGGTAGGTGTGGGTGGTGTAATCATGGGTCTAAAATTTGCAGGCCAGGCTAGGCTAGACCAGATCGGCTGGACACTTAGGCAAGGTGCCCATTTCTGTCTTGGAGTGGAATTCTTTCCTCTTCAGGGCTCCATCGCTTGGAGGGGCCTCACTATGAGGGTCAATTTGCTTGGCTTAAAGTCATCTAACTGTAAACATGATTGCCTCTGAAACATTCCTTTCATAGCAACCTCTAGATCAGTGTTTGATACTAACTGTGCGTGCTGTCTAGCCTAGCCGACACATAGAGAGGACCAGCAAAATAATTATCTGCTTTGAAAGCAACATTGATTTTCTTTGCCAGGGAATTTCAAGCATTTGACTTAATGTTTTTCTTAGCTCTGGCTAACTAGCAACTAATCGACTCTCTGAGCTTCCACGCAAATCTTGTTAGAAAACGCCAACTGTATGATCTCAGATCAATGGTAATTTTTGCTCTCTTTTCTGTGTGATCATGCATTGCCTTTTCACTGATGATTCCAGGCGTTGGAGGAAAATATAGGTAAATCTCATTAAACAGGTACCATGCTGGAACTTGGGAGCCAAGGTGCCACACACGTGGTCTCTGCCTCTCAGCACTCCATGGAAGAACAGTGGGCTCGTGCAGGATGGACTAGCATGGCTCAAGACTCCAAGAGGAGCAATTCTCTCACCCACCCTCAGTGTTTTCCTATTTGCATGGAGCAAGTCTGAGAGCAGGACTGGCCAAAGGCCAGCTTGGGAGGCCAGCAGGTTGAGGACAAATGACAGCTGGCTCAGGGAGTGGGTTGTCTAGTGTGCCTGTTTCTAGCACTTGCTGACCTTGCAGATTATTGGGCACAGTCCCTTCCTGCTGAGGACCAGGAAGAGGATTGGGCTCATTAGATTTCTGCTAGCATTCACAGTCAGTCCTTTTTCTCTTCCACAAAGTATATGGAAAACTCATAAATAAAGCACAGCTTAAGGAAAATTCCAGTCAGTACTCTGAGGCGTTACCGATTTAAAAAAGGTTTTTGATGACCAGCACGTACATTCCTTGTAAGAAAGAACAGAGACAGGGGTGGGGATGTAGCTCAGGGCTGAGACACTTGCCTGGTATGCATGATTGAGGCTCTAGGTTTGATCCTCAGCATCAAAAATAAAACGCAAGATCATAGAAGTAAATGTCCCATTAAACTGTAACTTTTTTTTTTTTGGTTTTTCCAGACAGGGTTTCTCTGTGTAGCCCTGGCTGTCCTGGACTCACTTTGTAGACCAGGCTGGGCTTGAACTCACAGAGATCTGACTGCCTCTGCCTTCCGAGCGCTGAGATTAAAGGTGTGCGCCACCACGTCCAGAACTTACAGACAGCTGTGAACTGTCATGTGGGTGCTGGGATTTGAACCTGGGTCCCTTGAAAGAACAGTCAGTGCTCTTAAAGGCTGAGCCATCTCTCCAGCCCCCCAGCTGAAACTTTAATGATATTGTCACAAACTGGAGATGACCTCAGTGGTACATGGTGACATCGCAACCTACTGTTTAAAAAAAAATGCAGTAACTGTAAGTGATTTAAGTAGTTTGGGGATAATAACACTACTGTATCAGTTACTTTTCTCATTGCTGAGATAAAATGCCAGGCAAAAGTGTCTTAAAGGGTTTGGCTTGGCTCGCGGTTTAAGGCGCACAATCCATCATGGCCAGGAAAGCTTGTTGACAGGAAGTGAGGCAACTGGTCACGTTGTATCCACATTCAGGAAGCAGACTGATAATGCTGGTGCTCAGCTTTCTCCTGACATTAAGAAAGAATTACATTTATTGACTTACTTATTTATGATGTCAAAGTGCACACATGGAGGTCAGAGTATGACAGACATGTGGGGGCCAGTTCTCTTCTTCTACCATATATGGGTCCCAGGAGTACACTCAGGTCATCAGGCTAGTGACAGGTACCTTTCTCCACTGAGCCATTTCGGTAGTCCTCACTTTCTTCTTTTAGTCTCTGCTACCCCAGTCCCTCAAAACGGTGCTGTTCATGTTTGGGAAGGGTTTTCCCTCTCTAGGCATTTGACTGAGAGGAGATGCCCTCATTGTCATGCCCAGAGTGTATCTCCTAAGTGACTTCAAATCCTTCCAAGTTGATAGTCACGATCCCCCATGACTGCCGTAAAACTCTTATTTAAGGCTACTTATATATTTATTTATTTTACCTGCCTAGTGTATTATAATTGACCCCTGTCAATTCCACATAAAACCCTCACACTTACCGCAAGTATTCAACAAGGTAATCAGCGACCACGCAAATGTAGTTTTCTACATTAAAATTAGCTAGTTTCAGCCTAGCATTCGGAAGACAGAGTCAGGTGGATCTCCAAGTCCGAGGCCACCAGCCTGGTCTACAGAGGGAGTTCCAGGACAGCCAGGGCTACACAGAGAAATCCCGTCTCGAAATACAAAAACAAAACAAATTTAGCTAGGATCCCACTTCGGTTTCTGTTACTATGCTAAAACACGGACCAAAACAGCCCAGGAAAGAAAACGTTTATCTGACTTAGTCACCATCACAGGCAATCATTGAGGGAAATCAGTGAACGAACTGGAGCAAGGAGCCAGGAACTGAGATAGGTACTTAAGCAGAGGCCATAGAGGGACACTATTTAACTCACTCCCCAAGGCTTTCTCCACCTCCTTTGTTACACAACCCAGGACCGCCTACCCCGCGTACGGCACCACCCACAGTGGGCTGGGCCCTCCCATGCCAATCATTAATCAAGAAAAAAAAAAAAAACACTCAACTGACTTGCGTTCCCGCTAATCCGATGGAGTGTTTTCTCTGTTGAGATTTCTCCTTCCCGGTAACTCTAGTTCGTGTTAAGCTGACAAAAGAACTAGCCAGCCCAACTAGATTTTATTTTTCTGTGGGTTCTGGAGACGCTAGGCAGACACTCTACACCTAACCCGTGCTCCAGACTCTGCAACTACCTACTATAAATTAGGAGTTCCATTTCTTGGTCACACTAGCCACGTGCATGCAAAGATCCATGTCCAACAATCCCGTGCAGCTGGTGGCTATCGTGTTGGACGACGCAGTTGTAGCATACTTCCAATCGCTGAGGAAGGTTACATTGGACAGTTATGCTCTTCTTGGGCAGGAAGCAAAGCCTTGGACTGACTAATGTTGCATCTCATCAGAGACCTTTTAAAAAGGTCTGTTTGGTGCGGATTGGTGGATGGTTGCTGGTTCTCGGATTACTCTCAGTATTAGCCTTGGGCCAAGCAAAATTCGCCACCAGTAATTCCAGATCACAGACTACTGGCTCCTAACAGACCCGCTTTCACTGAGCCACATTTTAGGACTTTGTTATGAAATGCCTAAGAAATATCCTGTTGTATATTGATGTACCAGCACATGAAGAATTACCGAGGTGTGATGAGGACCTGTCCAGAGATTGGCAGTCCCTGACAGATGATGTGTGAACAGAGAAGTACCTAGTCTGGGAACTACGGGACAAATACAATCAGTGGGGACACGGAGAAGTTCCTATGGAGTTCTGCGCACTTAAAATAGCCTGCAAGTTCGTTTTGAACTTCCTGCAAACCAAGGAAATAGGGAGTAAGTGGTACACCTTTAATAAGCAAAAGGAGAAACTACATAGGAGAAAGTCGAGGCTCTTAAAGCATTTACCTCCCCAGCAATTGCTTGTATTAAGTTTCACACCAGGAGTTCAAAGAGATTTAAATAATGACTGTATAAGTTGATGTCTGCATTTTGTTCCATTTCTCCTTGCTTTTGTTTTGTAGATGCTGGAGTTTGAGCCCAGAGTCATATCCCCAGCCCTTTCCAGCAATTTCCATTTTGAAATAATCTCAGACCTACAGGAAAATAACAGAAATTGCACAAAGAGTACAGAGTCCCAAGCAGTCTTCATAGACTCCCCTCTTGTTCCATGTGTTGTTTACTTTGAGGGGCTTTCTCATCATCCCTCCTTGTGCGTCTCTCTTTCCCTCTCTGCACATTTATATACAAATCCATATATAACTGGATGAAGAGATAAAGAAAATACATACATATGCATAGACATACAAACATCCATAATACATGGATAATATACATACTTCTAAACCATATTTGGAAACACTATGCTCCTTCTAATACTTCAATGTATATATCTTTAAAAACTTTTTTAATTATATGGGGCTGGAGAGATGACTCAGCAGTTAGGAACACTGATTGTTCCTCCCAGGGGACTGGGTTCAAGTCTCAGCACCCACATGGTGCCTTAAACCATCTACAATTGTGTGTGTGTGTGAGAGAGAGACAGAGAGAGAGAGAGAGAGAGAGAGAGAGAGAGAATGGATGCCTAGGGAGGCCAGAGACGTGGGATATCCATGGGTGTGGGGTTACAGGTGGTTGTGAACCACCCAGTGTGGGTGCTAGGAACTGAACATGGTCCTCTGCCAGCACAAAATATGATCTAACCACTGAACTGTCTTCCCAGCCCCTCAGTGTGTGTTTCTTTATACAAGGGCATTCTTACACAGCCGTAGGACAGTTGACAGTAAAGCAGTATTTCCCAGGTGACAGACCTTTCCTGATTTTTGTCACTCTCTAAATTCCTTTTGTGGAATAAAGAAAAATTCTCCTCAAGAATCTTCTCAAAGTTCAGACTTGTGCTTTGTCATCTCCGGCTTTCAGGCTAGAGCAAAAAAAAAAAAATGGCAGGGGCAGCAGATGTTAAAATGGACAGAGAGCTGATTATTCCACTGCTCCATCATACCAAGTTACTGTTGTTTGGGGAGAAAATACACACACACACATATATATTTTCTTCATATATATTCTTTCTCATACATATATTATTTTTTGTATATACATTTTCCTCATATATACATATATATATAAATATATACACATATACACACAAATATATATTTTCTTCATATATATTATTTCTCATGTATATATTATTTTTTGTATATACATTTTCCTCATATATATATAAATATATACACATATACATACACACACACACACACATATATATAATGATATATACTGGCTGTCCCTGGACAGGTATACCTGGGATGTATAAGGCAAGCAGGAGAACATGAGCCTGAAAGGAAGCCAGTGAGCAGTGTTCCTCCCTTGGTTTCCACTTGAAGCTCCTGCCTTGAGTTCCTGTCTTGGTTTTCCTGGGTGATGGATTGTAACCTGTAAGCTCAAATACATCTTTTCCTACTTCAGTTGTTTCGTGCCATGGCGTGGTATTTGATTTTGTATGTGTTGTTTGGTTTTGGTTTTTAGAGACAGGGCTTCACTATGTCGCCCTTATTGTCCTGGATCTTACTCTGTATACTAGGCTCGTCTTGAACTCACAGAGATCCAGAGATCCGGCTGCCTCTGCCTCTCCCTCCTGAGGGCTGGGATTAAGGGCATGTGCCACCATGCCTGCCAAGGCATTGTGTTCATCACAGAAACAGAAATGTGAACTTCAACAGCCCCACTACAACTTTGTACAAAAAGCCCTTCCACAAGGACATCGGCCCAGGAAGTGTCTCTTATCATGAAGGTTACTAATCATTGTGTCCAAAGACTATCGTTCCCAAAACCTGACATAACACTATTCATTTCTGTCTTTTAAAACCTTTTCTTGTATCAACCTATTTGCATGTGATCACCCACATCATGTGTAACTCCACTGCAAAGTTCTGCTATTTCCAAATACAAACACTAATGTTTTTTACGTTTATTTATTTTATGTATTTATTTATTGTGTGTATGTGTGTGTGTGTGTGTATACCATAGAACACATGTGAAGGTCAAAGGACAGTTTCTGAGAGTTGGTTCACCCCTTCCTCCATGTGGGCCCCGGGGATTGGACAGGTCATAGAAGGTTTGGTGGCAGAGTGACAGCAGGTATCACAAAGCCTCACCTCTGGCTGACTGAGCTAGTGGCAATTCCCCAGATAACTGCTGGGGAAGGGAAAGTCAATTTTCTTCAGGGATGCAGCCGCCGAGAGGCTACCAGACCCTGTAGGTGGCCTGTGCCCGTGCACATACAGTCAGCACTTAGTGAACTCTGTGGAGTTTAAAAGAGGAGCACATGAAATAGGGAGGGAATAGTGGCTAGGGTGTGGGACAAGAGTTAGAAGGTGAGCTAATGGGGTAAACGTGATCAAAACACATTACATGCATGTCTGAAATTCTCAATTTAAAATGTAAAATATCTCATACAACCATCTTCATTTCCATCTTTTAAAACTAAAAAAAAAAAAAAGGCAACCAACTGCTGTGAGGACTGGAGTGATGGCTTGGCAGGTGAAGAGCAAGTATTACACTGCAGAGGGCTGAAGCTGGGGGTCTCAGCTCACAATTACCATTAACTTTAGCTCCAGGGGGAGCCAGTGCATCTGGCCCCTGCCGGCACCTGTACTCACATGTACAAACCCCAATATATACACGTAATTAAAAAGAAATGAAAATACAGCGGGTGTATTTTCCACTTGTGGGTTTTCTTCCTTCCTCCACAGGCAGGAGGTGGCCTCTCCAGCGCATGGGCCACGCATGACAAGGCCAGCTGATGGCACTTGATTCCTGCTTCTCAGAATGGGCTTTCCCATTGTCTGGCTATTACCAAACAAGAGCATTCTCTTTCCACTGGTCCATCTCATGAATCCATCTTTCGTCCTTCATGAAATACATGAGTGTATATACATGTATTTGGTTTTTGCCACAAAAGTCCCCAAAGATACAAACCAAGCCATCCTTAGACCCAAGGAAATTAGCATCATGAATAGGGGCTATCTCACTTAGGGTCACCAACTTGTTACATTTCCCATTCTGTACTTGACACATCCAAGGGAAGTCCCTCAATACCTTGGCCCTTACAGGCGCTGTTTTTTCAGCAGGGTAACAGCTGGTGCACACAGGCTCTGCTGTGGAAATTAGAGAGGAGAGAGGGAGAGGGAGAGAGAGAGAGAGAGAGAGAGAGAGAGAGGGAGATCCCTCTTATTAGCTGATCAAAAAACCTTTTCGTTTATGTGACACCATCTCAGGCCCAGGCACACAGCTGAAGGTTCACTGTGCTGTGGGTTTCCAGCTCCAAAGGCCAAAGATCACAACCTCATGGCTCACGGTCTGAGACTGGACCATGGCTGTATTTTGGTCAGCGTATTCCTAAAGTGTTTTAAGGACCCATCCTACTTAAATTCAAGTTTGGGTGAGCCTACATAAAAAGACAGATTTTTATTTTTATTTTTTGGCTTCTCTATCAAAGATCCTTTACAGCACTTTTCTTCCGTGGTGACGTTGGATGCCATCTTTGAATTATATCATTCCCGTGCTTTCCTTCCCTTCCCATTATCACTGATGCCAAGACTGAGGGCAACACTGTCATTCCGTAGCTCCTTGTGTTGTTGCTGTTCCTAATTTTTTTTTTTTTTTTTTGGTGATGGTGGTTTCAAGGCATGAGTTCTCTGGGTAGCCCTGGCTGTCCTGGAACTCACTTTGTACACCAGGCTGGCCTTGAATTTACAGAAACCCACCTTCCTCTGCCTCCCTAATACTGGGATTAAAGGCATGTGGCACCACCTCCAGACTTGCTTTTCCTAATTCTAACCTATGTCATTTTGGTGACTGTCCCAATTCTATGTCACTTTGGTGGCTGCCTGGCTGGCCCATGGAGGTTTAAATTTCACAGATTGTAGGCTTTAAGCCAACAAGTAGGATCCTCTCCTTGGAGTTTGGTGGACTTGGTTTGCACATTGCTGGCTCATCGGGGGCAGACAAAACTTCACAGCCACAGGAGGGTGGGTGGTCTAGCTGCTGCACTGCCCTTTGTTTGAAATGTCACATTTCTCCTGTCTTTAGGGTAGCAGTGGCTTGGAGGAACAGGATACTGTATTTACCACATTTGTGTTTACACTGAGGGAGAATAGGGGTTCTGGAAGCCATATTTTGAAGGTGAAGGAACATAGGAGCTGGGAGACTACATCAGGCTGAAGGTAGGACAAGGAAGGAAAGTGGTTGCTTTGGCAATCCTGAAGACTTCTCTGGCTGTGTCTTTTTCCCCCTCTTGCTCTGTAGCCTGACGGCTATTCAGGCATCTCTAAACTGACAGCAGAAACATTTGCTAAAATCTAAGCCATCTATTCTCCCTGCTGATGATGCCAAGTAGTAGGGATGTCCCAAGGAACACAAAACAAAAAAGAACTTACTCTACGAGTGACAGATCTAACTTTGGTATTTTGGGGGGGTGTTGAGGGGATATGATAACCCTTGCCCTTCAGCGGACACCCAGAAGCTAGGAAGACAGTATCCTAGCATTCAAGTACAACAGAGTCTCCTATTAGGTCAGATCACAACTAATGTAGCTCTCTGGGATCAGGGGAGGACTCAGTGAAGGCACTTGCTTACTAGTGACATATGAAGTGAAATGGCAGGTGTTCAGAGGCTCCCTGATGCCCTCGGTTTGGTGTGCTCGAAAGACACACCAGCCAAGGCAAGCAAGTCAGAGGCAACGGGAACGAAGGGATCCATTGTAAAGTGGGAAACAGAGTTCCCCTTGGTGAGCACAGCAAAGCATTTTGGCCTGAGCAATGCACAGTACAGCCAACAATGAAGGGGACTTGCTGGGCTGGAAAGCAGAAGAGCACAAACCAGAGACCGGTGGGAGAGCAAAGCAAGGGCTCATGTCTACATCTGAAAGGAAACCCTAGAGCACACTGCTGCTGACAGGGCTGATCCCGTAGGCAGGAACCGATGGTGAAACAGAGAGAAAGAGGGACCTGCACAAGTCATCAAGAGCATTAGAGAGTATGGGACATAGAACCCAAGTAAGGGGTGGGGAGAAGCATTTCATACCATGCACTGAGGGGGATCCTGCAGGTGGTCACAGTGGGTAGGGAAGAGAACCATAAAGAGGTGCGAATAAAAACTCAGGTCAGATCGACTTCATCGACCCCATCAAACTTCAGGGACTCTGTGTCTTCTGGGAAGAGAGAACTTCAATGGAGGAATTGCCACCATCAGATTGGCTTGTGGGTGGAGCCACCCCTAGGCAGGTTGTCCTGGGAGGAAGAAGAAAGCAAGCAGTGTTTAAAGCCGGGCAGTTTATCCCCAACAAATTTAAATGCAGTATGATTTGGAAAAAGGTTTCCTGGGTAATAACATCCTTGGTGCACAAGGAAACAATTACATTGAAACTCAACTCGGGGCACATGTCACTTCTTCCAAGAAGATGGGTTCTAGAAATAGACTACCTGTTCTAGGTTAATGGCCTAGGGAAAGATTTGGCCTGGTCTCTGTCATATAGATAGTATAGAGAGGTCACTTGGGCTTTTAGCTACCTCTGGTCCTGTGTGGGAGCTCAATATGGCCTGACCCAACACATAACACAGGTCACCAGACTGTTAATCACCTCCAATTCCAGGCTTTCTGGATGGAAGAACAGGTATTTCCTCCTTTGAGAGGACAATCATGTGTGCTTGACATTCCTGGTCTCTCTGGGCACAGGGACCTTTGTGCTGTGTTCCCAGCAAAGTACCAGGAATGGCTGTGGATGTGGGCACAGGATGGGCGTTGATGTGAAAGTGATCCCAAGGGGCTGAGAGAGGGTGAAGGTATGCAGAAGGAGATTCAGGGTTTTTTGTTTTTTGTTTTTGTTTTGTTTTGTTTTGTTTTTTTGAGACAGGTTTTCTCTGTATATCTCTGGCTGTCCTGGACTCACTTTGTAGACCAGGCTGGCCTCGAACTCACAAAGATCCGCCTGCCTCTGCCTCCTGAGTGCTGGGATTAAAGGCGTGCGCCACCACCGCCCGGGAGATTCAGGGTTTACCATAGTTATCTGAGATCTGAGTGTGTGAGATGGGAGAGAGATGCCAGGGGTGAAAATACTCAACATTTGCAGTTTGACTTAAGTGCATGGTTATGCTCCAGGCTTCTTTCTGTTCACCAGCATCTGTCCATAGATTTCCTGTTCCTGATCTAATTGTGAATTATTGATGAATCCACTCTGTTGAGTCAACCAATAACCATTCAAACCAAACCAAACTAAACCAAACTGTAGTTCCCAGTAGGGGTAGGAGTTAAGAAACAGTCAGGAAAACGACCTTAGAGCATAAGAAAAGGGATGTCTTAGCTGGTTTTGTGTGACTGTGATAAAACACTGACGAAAAAGAACTTGAAGAGGAAAGGGTTTATTTCAGCTTACAGGTTACAGCTCTGTCACAGAGGGGGAGGAATCCAGAGGCAGGAACTGAAGCAGAACCAGGTAAGAGTGTTGTTGTTTCTTGGCTTGCTCACTTCCTTCTTATTCCTCCCAGGACAGCCTGCATAGGAATGGCTCCACCCACAGGCCAATGTGATGGTGGCGATTCCTCCATTGAGGTTCCCACTTCCTAGGAGATCATAGTTTGTATCTAGTTGACAACAACTAACCAGGATAGTCCCAGATCTGAACATATGTTCAAATGTTTATTTTTTCAGTCAGATTTTGGCCCACTGTCTAAGAGTTAGCCTGAGTGGAAATGCGAGACAGGTCTTTAGAAACCTGTTAGCTAAGTGTTTCATGCAATAATAAGAAAAAAGGCAGCCGGTGGTGGTAGCTCACATCTGTAATCTCAGTGCTGGGGAGGCAGAGGCAGGTAGAGCTCTGAGAGTTCAAGGCCAGCCTGGTCTATAAAAGTGAGTACAGGACAGCCTGGGCTATACAGAGAAACCCTGCCTAGAAAAACAAAAACAAACAAATGAAATTTGAAAAAAAAATCCGAAAACAAAAACAAACTCCCCCCCCCAAAAAAAAAAACAGATGAAATTTGAAGCTGATAATCAACTGCTTCTAAATGACACTTCTGTGTTTAAATGAAAAAAAATCACAATGTGGGTAAAAGGCTGAGTCTGGTTTTGTTTTTTAATCCCCAACTGAAGACAGTAGTAAAGCAGGTGTCCTGCCGTAAAGCATGACGTGGTCAGAACGACCCAGGCACAGCTCAGATGGTGCAACCGTGTTCTGCGGCGTACGAGAGGAACCTCCGGAGTGCTTCCACAGGGTGCGTGATTTTGCTCTGTATTGAAAGTAAATAAAATAATACAGAATCCCTTTGCTGGCAATGAAAAGTGATGGATTTTTGTTTGTTTGCTGTAATCTCAGCCTTAACTCTCTTGGGATTTTCATCCTGCTACATCTATTGGCCGGAGGCGGGGAGCGAGGCAAGGCTCTCAGGATGCTGGCTGTCTGATTTGTCAGGATTCATTCCTACTGACTGTGCCACTTTTGGTCCCACCTAAGCACCGTCAGGGTTACACACAAGGTCATAAAATCTGATTCTGCTCACATCATCACATACCTTCAAGCCAAGGAGCAACTTAGGGCTGAGAAAAAAAATGTTTTTGATTTGTTTTTTGTACACCTTCAGGATTCTATACTACAATTTAGTACTTACAGAGCCACCCATTCTAACACAGGTTGACAACATCTCATAAAACTTCATCTAGTCTTAGAATGTATATGATGCCCAATCTCTTTTGTTCATATAAAAAGAGGCTGTTAAAATCCCACCAAATTGCTTTTATAACGAATGAGTTGTGAACCAGTTTGGAAGCAAACACAGTTGGAAAGATGTATTTTCCTCATTTTGGGTGTCTCTGTAGTATGAAAGGCAAGATTTTATAAACAAGGCAATCCTGATATTGACATGTAAGGACATTTGAGTTGGAGAACAAAGGTGATAAAAGCATTTATTCTCCCTCTCTCTCCTTTTCTGGAACTGAGGATCAATCTCAGGTCCTAGACTAATTAGAGCATGCTAGGTATGAACTCTAAGACTGAGATAAGCCCCAACCTCTGGTGTTTGATTGTTTGAGGCAAGGCTTCATGTACCCTGGGCTGGACATGAACTTGAAACCCTTGATCCTCCTGTCTCTACTCTCCCAGCATTGGGATTATAGACACATATCACCATTCCTGATTTATGAAGTGCTGGGAGCCAAACTCAGGGCTTCCATGCATCCTGGGCCAGGGCTCTGCCAGCTGACCTGCTTCTGAGGCTTGATGTTTAAAAACCAGTCTACTAGCTGGGCGTGGTGGTGCACAGCTTTAATCCCAGTACTCGGGAGGCAGGGGCAGGTGGATCTCTGTGAGTTCGAGGCCAGCCTGGTCTACAAAACGAGTCCAGGACAGCCAAGGCTTGGTACACAGAGAAACCCTGTCTCGAAAAACCAAAACCAAACCAAACCAAACCAACAAAAACAAACAAACAAACAAAAAAACAGTCTACTTATGCCTGCTCCACAGTGCAGAAATAAGTAATTAAATTATTTGCAATATTTAGATTATCATTAATTGGTCAGTGGTGTTAATCCTTAACCTGTCATTATAAAAGGACACAAACACCTGATGGATTTTACCAAGCTTAGCCAGGGTTGTGCAGTCTTAGCCCATCTAAGCTAATTCTTAATTCTATTCCCCAAATATGACCTCATATATACATACATCCCTTTAGACTACTTTCTCCATGCTATGCCAATGTTCCAGGGCAACATGGAATGATCTTCTTTAATCTACCCCATCGTGTGTCTCCTTCCTGCTCCTGGCTTCTTCTCTTCTTCTTCTGGAGGCTTACCCTTCCCAAGATCCTCTCTGCCTCAGAAGCCCAAACCTCAGTCCCACCTACCTTTCTCTCTGCCCAATCACAGCCCTTGGCATTTATTTAACCAATCAGAGACAATGGTTAACAAGAAAGGTGGCATAGCATCACTTGGTGTCCAGCAAGCAGGGTTCTGGGAGCAGGTTAATTAACATTTAGAATGCATAACATCTCCCCATCAATTCCCTCCTTTTGTCTAATAAAAAGGTTACTTTTTTTAATTCATGTAGCAAAAACAGTAATAACAAATATGAAACAATCAAGAAAACCATATATAAAAGTTACACACATAATGTTTAGCCTATTTATACCAGGAAATCTTGAAGAAGAAAAAAATAATCTATCTTGGTGTGTCTAAAGTTCTGAACTTAAATATTTTCTATCATATCCTGTATTTATAAACCTAAAGATTTTATTTAGGTTCAAAAATATTCTTTAAAATCCTAAACAACTCAAGTTTAATTGAAATTTTATATCTATTACATCTTCAACCTCATCAAAGACATAAGAAGGGATAAAGTTATTATTTGAGTGAGTAGGAAGTACAGGAGAGCAGCTTCCAAACAGAGAATGACAGTTTACTACCTAGACAGTCCCAAATATCTTTTGATACCATAGGAGCATCATCTTCAGTCTTCTGGCCAAGCAGATCTCACAGACTAAATTGTGCAGCAGGAAATAAGAAGGATTTTCCCACTCTGTCTCTGTAGAATCAGGCCGTAGACTTACCTCCATTTAAGTTCTAGTCCATCTTTGGACTGTATATACTCTGTTGAGAGAGCAGGGGCATTTCTGCCCAGTAGGAATTATCTCTTAATGGAGATTTTTTGATGTTTATTGTCTCCTTCCAAGTCAAATGAGAGTTGTCAGGAACTGACAGTCTTAGTTCAAACAATTCTTAAAACAATAAAAACATCTTTAAATGCCATTTTCTCCACACCTCTGAGGGTTTTTAAGATATCTATTTATTTATAAATCTATAATCTATTTATCTATCTAAATAGGCAAACTGTATATTATTAACCATATACTATCTTTTAACCTGGTAAGCCTATTTTGTGATAGAGTAAAACTAGTATTTGACATGACCAGGAGCTTGACTGGCCAGCCATCAACCTGTATTACCCAATCTCCTAAATAGATTGCAACCCATAAAAGAATTGCAGGTAAACCTGTACTTTCAAATGAGTTGTATGTTACCGAACTTTTAAATTATTATTTAACACTTATTTATTACTATATTCACTTATAACAAATACAAACAATTTCTTAACTATTAATCCTACAAATTCCTACAACCCCTTTAACCTATCCACTAATCCTATTGACAATTATTTTCCGAACCTTTTAGAATGATACAGTCTCTGGGGCAGGCCCTCAGTCATCAGGAACACAGTCTTTGTTGTAGATTCTTTAACGCACTTAGCAACCCTTTTTCTGGATCTCTCAGATGTAGATTCGTCAGGGTAAGTTGGTTATTGCAGTCTCATCTTAAATAAGGCTTGATGCTTTCTTCTTTTTTGGGAGACCCCAGCCCCTTCGCATCAGCAATTCTGCCGCTCTACCTCAGAGTCCTTAAAGCCAGGCACAGTTTCCTTTAGGCCACTGTTTGGACAGATCAAACCCCTCTAGGCAAAAGCTGAGCCACAGGGTTTAGTCCTTGGCCTTTTGGTGTCTTGCTCAGGCTTTCTTTGCTCACCAGCTTCTTTCTGCTTCAGGGAGATCTGGTGGCCAGCACTTTTTTCAGCAGGACTCTCAGAGCTCTCTAGCATCAGGGGCCTCTTCTTTATGGGGCTCCATGCACTGTCCTTAAATAGGAGGAACTCTGTTTCAGCTTAATTTGGGCTCCACCCACTTAGCAGCTGAAAACAATGTCAGGCCAGATACTTTGTTTCTTTAAGTCCATTAAGTCTTTCCTGTTTTCCTGACTTCAACCTTGTTCTTCAGTCCATTAAGTCTTTCCTGTTTTTCCTGACTTCAACCTTGTTTTTTCAGTCCATTAAGTCTTTCCTGTTTTTCCTGACTTCAACCTTGTTTTTTCAGTCCATTAAGTCTCCTGTTTGTTTCCTGTTTTTCCTGACTTCAACCTTGTTTTTCCACAAGCTGATAAGGTAAATCGCTCACAGCCAAGTTGATCTTCATGCCCCGAATTAAGAGACTGTATCAGATACCTCTATATATTTTCTAAATCTAATTTAATTATTCTTACTCCCTACAGTTGTATGGGCACAATACCTTATATAAGAGTTGAAATATACATATATGTGTGTCAAAATATAAAACCCTATACCAATGAATAAAAAATTAATCTTATTTTTGTATCAATACCCAAAATTCTATACCAATGTATCAAAAGATAACCATATTTTGAGAATAACAATAGTTTTAAGTTTCAGAGCAGATTCAATAATCTACCCTTATATCTTATCATTTCTATATTATATACCATATCCCCCCTCTTTTTTCTTTTCAAGTCTTCTCCCCCCATATAAGAGAGAAAGAAGGATAGTGAAAAGAAAAAAAGTCCTTGAGTCTAACCTCCTGTACCTTGCTTAACAAGACCATTTCTCAACTTTTAACTAATTCCACTAAATGACATCTGTAACCCACAAATGACCAAAAAAAAAAAAAATCATCCACCCCACCTTTTGGGAATGGGGCATGGCTCTAACAAAATTGCTTCTTGCTGATTTGGGATGTAGGAAACCTGCCTGGGGGCCCAAATAAAATGGAAAAATGGTTAAGCAATGTAACAGTAACATTTGTTGTGCAGTCTCTATGTGCTCGGCAATTTGAATGTCCTGAGCAGTTTGTAGTCCAAAGTTGAACTTTGGATGGGAAAGTTCAGGGCTGGAACAGTCTGTGAGGCTGGACCATCTTAGCAAGCCATTTTAAAGTTGTTCTGGATGCAGGTTTTTGAGGAAACAGCTATTGAGGCAGTCTATGAGGCTGAATCATTTGGGCTACGTGTCTTGTCTTCTTTGGTATCTGGTCCCTTTTTTCTGAAAATATGTAATTTTTCACAAGTAACATATAGTTCTGTTATGCCTTGGATGTGCAGGATGCACAAATCAATTAAGGAAGAATTTCTGCTCTTTGTTTGAGCTGAAGAAAGACATTTGTAAGTCTCCATTCATGCCATATGAAAGGATGGCATGTGATAATAAGCCATGTGGCTTTTATGTAGCCAACACCAGAGTCATACCAAGAGCTTGACATTTTTTCTGCTCTTCCTAACAGCTTGTAGTGTAGGGTGCTGCTATTTTCTCATCAAGGGAAGAACTCCAACCTCACAGAGGAAGGCAAGTAGTACCCGGACTCCAAAGAAAGATGACTGGGCAAGCAGAGAAATCCATGTGTCATAGTGCCACAGTTGCTGTAGGAGGCACAATGGACCAGAGCAAGACAGTTGAGCAGCTCAGTGTGGTAGGACCGGTCCCATGCCTCTAAGTCCCATGGGATGGGCCAGATGACAGACCTGTAGACAGGCTTGTGTGTGTCTGTTAGGAATATAGCCAGGTGTCACCACACTTGGCTTTCAATTTTTATTCTGCTCATATATTTTTATTTATTTATTTAATCTTACTTGTTTTGTGAGGCTTGGAATTTGCTAACTAAGCAATTGTCGAGCTATTTCAGGACTTTGTCTAGTAAGTCCAGTGCTTGGTTTGTCTTAAGAAATTGGTTTTTACCAGGTGAAGTGGCGCACGCCTTTCATTTTAGCACTCAGGAGGCAGAGGCAGGTGGATCTCTATGAATTTAAGACCAGCCTGGTTAGTCTACACCAGAACAACAAGGGCTACATAGTGAGATCCTGTCTCAACAGCAACAAGGAAAAAAAAAAAAAAAGAAAAGAAACTAGTTTCTCTTTCTTTAAAAGTCCATTTGCAGGTTTAAAGATAAGGCCTAAGAGCATTGGATGATCTTCGTGTGGACTCAGATTTGGTTCCCAGAACCCACTAGGTGACCATCTGTAACTGTAGTTCCAGGAGATCTGACACCCTGTTCTGGCCTCCGATGACACCAGGCACACACATGATGTGCAAATATATACACAGCCAAAACATTCACACACAGAAAATAAAATAAATGAATCCTTAAAAAATTATTTTCAGCTGGTCATAGTATATGCTTATAATCTCATCACGTGGGAGGAGGAGGCAAAGAAATCACAAGTTCAATCAATCAATCAATTCCAGTAGGATTACCTTTTGCTTGTTTGTTTGTTTTTCAAGACAGGGTTTTCCTGTGTATAGCCTTGCCCAGGCTGGCCTCAAACTCACAGAGATCCACCTGCCTCTGCCTCCCGGATTACAGGTGTGCACCACCATTGCTCAGCCCCAGTGGGATTACCTTATCTTTGCCATGTACTTTAGGGAGATTTAATATTTGCATTATTTTTTTCCAGTGGCCCAGTCTCAAAACATTAGTGATCCTTGTTGCTTTTCCTTCCCATTGACAAGTCTTGTAAGTGTTTCTTTCTTTATAGAATCAGAAACTAACTGCTTTTTACCCCCAACCTCTCCAGCCAACATCATTTGCAACCATATCTGGCCTCCCTGGTCTCCCTCTTTGCTTCAGTGTCTCCTCAGCAAAAAGGACAGAACACACTGTTCAGACACAACCGCACCCTTGTTAAAACCCAACAGTATCTCTCTTTCATTCTGTGAAATACAAGGCCCTCAGCACAAACTTGAGTTACCCACACCGTGTGAATATGCAGGGAACTTCCCTGAGCACAGGAAATAGCCAGAACAAAGGTCACAAGGCAGGGTCACAGTGGAGGTCAGTAAGGGATGAGGTAGGTCACAGACATCGGCCACAGAATCACCCCCCTGGGATGGGAATTAAGATATGAGGGACATGAGAGAAAAGATCTAAAAGTAACTTGATGCATGACTCTTTTTTTTTTTCTTCCTGAGACAGAGTTTCACTATGGAGTTCTGGCTGGAATTCATTCTCTAGAATAGGCTGGCCTTGAACTCACATAGATCGGCCAGCCTCTGCCTCCTGAGTGCTGATATTAAAGGCATGTTCGACACACCCGGCTGTGGATGATCTTTGATAAAGCGATATTTTCAAACTTAAACAGGAAAGAAAAATCTCGACACTCAGGGACAACTGAGCAGATGGCACTGGGCAGCATGTGGTGGGAATTCGGCGTTTCTTTTAGCAGATGGATGTTCCTATAACCCGGACTCCATAACTTCTCAGTCATCCTGGGGATTTAAATGAGAATGACTTACATTCGTCAATTTAAAAGTTTATTTTTGAGCCACCACTGAAAGGCGTTTGTCAAGTGAAATTGGAAAAACTTGATGAACGGTAGCTCTCTGGAAAAAGAATAACAAAAGAGGTTTTTGGTTGTTTTCATTTTCCTACTTTAAAGGTCAGTGTATGGGTAGACATGGAGAGAAGTTGGATTCTGAGAAAACAACACAGTCAAAAGATAGGAAAGTGGGGGGGGGGGGACTACAGGGCTCTCAAGGTGAATCTCCCAAGATATCAGGGGTCCAAGCTTAACCACGACCCTTCCTAAGTGAGGCTGGCCACAGGCAACCAGAATACCTTTGGTCCTCGGCAGAAAAATCACAGCTTCACCTTGCAGTGAGAGCAGACTGAAATATCAGAGTGCCCAAGGGAAACATTCTCTGTCTGTACACGGGAAGACTCAGTCTCCTGCAATTCCACACCTACCACCAATGAAAATCTCTCTTCTTTAAAAAAAAATGATCTTATTATTTATTTTTGTGTCTATCCATATGCATGGGGTGATACACACACATATGCAGGTCCAAAGAGTGTATAAGAGTCCTTGGAACTGGAGTTACAGATGGTTGGGAACTGATGGGGTGTTGGGATCTGAACTTGGGTCCTCTGCAAGAGCAGGAAGCACTCTTAACTGCCGTCCTCCTGCCCTGGAGGCCTTTTCCCATGTTTCTGGGCTTTACAAACAATCATAATAGTAAAACTTTCTTTCAAGTTAAATTAAAAAAGATGTATTTGTTCATTGTGTTTGTATGTCTGAGTATATATGTGTGTACCACATTCATACAGGTGCCCACAGAGTCTAGAAGATGGTGACAGAGTCCCTGGAACTAGAGTTACGGGCTGCCTAATGTACGTGCCGGGAACCCAGCTCTGGTCCTTTGCTAAAAGCAGCAAGCCCTCTTAACCACTGAACTATCTCTCCACCCTCCTCCTCCCTCTTGGTGCGGAGGCTTGAGCAAGGTCGCATGGAGTTTTCACACAGCCTCAGGTTAATTTGTGATCGACTAACTAAGGGAGCAGAACGTTTTTAAATCCGGCCTGTGGATGCCGCTCAGCGGTAGGGCAATTGCCTAGCATGCATGAGGACCTTGGCTGAGTTTCCAGCAAAAATAAATAAATAAATAAGTAAACCTGCAGTTTTAAATTCGTATCTATTTCTCTTTCTCAGGGGTATTTTCCTACTTCTCTAAGATAACATTTTCTTTTGCTAATGAAAGGAGAGAGGACAGCATAGAGAGTGCTGTTTAGAAGTCAAGGTCTGCCTTACTTAGCAGGGTAAAGGCTGGTGGAGGAGGCACCTGCTCAGGAAGCATTGGGGATAGCTTCCTACATCCAGGAGACCTGGAATCACGGTCGGGAAAACCGGCAGGGTGGAGCCACTTCCTGACGGGTTCAACTCGGCCTTGGGCCCATTAGAACAATTTGCTCTTAGAAACTAGATTCAGGCAGGAAACTCACCAAGTGGAAATGCTGGGAAAACAAAACACGTTTTCTGATTATTGGTCCTTATCTGTTAGAGAAGAGAACAATTAAAAGTATTTATCTGCCTTTGCCCGGGAGGTCCCCTTGGACTCTTCACATCAGCAGAAATCAGCACACGGGGATTTTCATCATGTTTACAAAGCTGTTCACAACCCCACTCTTAGGCGTGTTTGTGGTCATTAGGAGTGATGAAAGTCTTTAGCGCTTGGCAGGCACGTGTTACATTTTTAAATTATTACGTCTTCACAGTCAGTGGGTTTTAGATTCTTATTTTCACCTCTGTTTCCTAATAACTGACATGGTCACTCAGTACCCCTATCCCCTCACCACCCACCTCCACCCTAACAGGCATAGAAACACAAACAGGTTTTTACAAAGAAGAAAACTCCCCCATAAAGGGTAGAGGCCATGCTGGTATTTTCTGTTCAGTTATAGGCTTCCATTCCATTAAAAACGAAAAAGATGCTAGCCAAGACTCCATTCTTCCCTCATGAATGGACCATGAACTACAGTTTGAAAACTGCTCTGGATTTTGTGGCACAATGGAAACACTGATTTCTGAAACACAGTTTTGCCAGAATGTGATTCTTGTTGCTTTTTACTTTGTGGAAATTCTATGTTAAAAAGAGAACAATCTGTGCCAAAAAGGAGTTTTAAACCTCTCTCTCTCTCTCTCTCTTTTTTTTTAAAGACAGGTTCTCTGCAGCCCACACTGGCCTCAAACTCCCTGTGATCCTTTCAAAGGCTAAGGTTACAAGACATGAAATACCACACCCAGTTTAAGTTTTTTTTTTTCTTTTTCTTTTTCTTTTTTCTGACTACCACGTAGTTCTCTAGAAACACTGGCCAAATCCTTCATGCTTGTCTTTAGAAACATAGGTTTGGCTGTAGACAGAATGCTGTCCAAAATGGACAAAACTTGGAAGCAGGTAAGATGACAGCCTAGCTCTGCCAAGACAGGGTGGGCAAGTCCTTCATAATTCCTGCTTTACAATTAATGTCTGTCAGAGATACTGGGCCAAGAGGCTGAAGATAGATGCTCCAATGTATTGAGAGAAATTGGGGACTGTCCAGGCAGCCAGTTGTCTGTCCTTTCTTAGTTTTGGAAGCTGCTGGCTGTGCACTTCCTGTATAATCAGATATATTTATCCTTCTCAGGTCTCTGATGTGGTTGAAGATTAGATAGTTATAGTCTCACAGTTAAATTTTAAGTTGTTTAGGAATGAAAAGGATGCTCTAAGTCTAAGAAGGTGTTTTGAAGTTGATAATGCAAGTTAGAATGGAAACTGAGTTAGGTATAGAACTTTAAACTCATCAAGATAGATAATAGAATATTATTATTAGTTGCCAAATACATAGACTGGAGATTGGGACTGTATGTTATAATTTTTATAATTGTGGCCTAATTGTTCTTATTGTTTTGTATTATATTTATTGTTATAAGAAAAAGAGCCTTTTATTGGGCTAAAAGGGGGAGATGGTGGGGGGGGGGAGATACACCTTAAAAAAAAAAAAGTGTAGGTTTGGGCATGTCTCTAGTCCCCAGCACAGCTCTTAGCTAAATTTACCCAGTTAATCTAAGCTTTTGTGGCCTGTAAAGGAATGATAAAGGATGAATGAAGTTTTAAGGCTGAAATTAAAAAGAAAAAAAAAAAAAGCTAAATTAGAGGTTTAGCATTCATTTTACTCAATGGGGTATTTATCCATTTTGACTTATCTCCTCTGCACTTTAATTTCAATGGCTGTATTTGTCACTGAGAAGTTCTTAATGACACTCCTGCCTGCTGATTTTTAAACTTCTTGGAATTTATGCAATTCCCTTCTTTAAAATACTCAGGAGTGTGGGCAATGTCAGTATGTGCTGGTGGCTCTTATTTCTCTCAAAAATTTGGCAGGTTCTCACAGGACGGTGCTTGTGGTATCTGAGGATGAGTGGACATTCCATGTGCTAGGTGGATTGATTTGGAGGTCTGTGTTGAATGAAGGTGGTTATTCTAGAGACTTGTGTTAATTTCTATCAGGTGCCTATTCACCTTCCTAATTTGGAGGGTATTTTATTTAGTATTTTCATACTAAACTCAAAATATTAAATAATATTTTATTTATATTTGTGAGGGGGTAGGGTATCACAGAGCATGTGTAGGTTAGAGGAATCGATTCTTTTTATTGTTTGGGTTCCAGAGATTGAACAAATGTAAGGCTTGCCTGCAAGCACCTTCAACTGCTGGGCCCTTTAGCCAGCCCAGGTACCATCTTATGTTAAAACTGTGGCTTGAGTGGGTAATGAAGCAGAGAGCTGGGGTGGGCTGGGGGAGCCTGCACACAGAGAACCCTCAGTGCCAGCCCTGCCTACTGCCTTGAGCTGGGCTAGTTCCTCTTTCTAAAAGTTCTACAACCTTCCAGAACAGTGCCACCGGCTGGGGAACACGTGTTCCAACATATGAACCTATGGGGTCATTTCATATTCAACTGATGACAACCATTAGGGGGCAGGATCCTGGCTGAAACCCAACTGTGGAGTAGCTTTTGGATACAGTGTATGTATTTGTGTATAGCCCTCCATCAGAACCAAAGTCCATGGTGGGACTCAGGGCCCTCGTTGGAGAATGGGTCTCAGCCAGAAAGCATGCAGACAGGTCTGTGTGTAACTTCCAGTACTGGGCTGACCCCAGACTTGGCTTCTTTCATTCTGAGACCATGAAGTTGTGGAAGCTCAAGGTGTTTTTAACTTGCAGATTGTAATTCCCATCTACTCATTTTTGGGTATTCCTTACTTTCTTCTGAGCTCTTTTGGAATATTTCTTCTTTGAATATGACACTTCAAATCGTTTCCAGCAGGAACATACATCTCATACCAGATTATATTGCAGATTTTTTTTGTTTTTGTTTTTTGAGACAGCATTTCTCTGTGTAACCCTGGCTGTCCTGGACTCACTTTGTAGACTAGACTGGCCTTGAACTCACAGAGATCAACCTGCCTCTGCCTCCCAAGTGCTGGAATTAAAGGTGCACAACTCCACACCCAGCTATATTGCAGATTTATAAGGTTATCAATGTTCCTGAAGTGATTTAAAACAAAACACATAGGAAAAAAATCACTATAACTCAGACTTTATTGCTTATTAGTCATGTCATTCCATACAATTTTAAGTAAACAGACTTTGGGAAAATATACTGGGAGCCTTATCAGATGACGGCAATATTGATGGAAGTGTTCAAGTGTTCATGTAAAGTAACAAGAGGCACCGTTGCCACCATCTGCCCAGAGATTTGTACATTTCATAGAAAAAAGAGTAAAAAATAGTTCATTGGCATTTAACTAGCATTATTCTTTGCAATCTAAGAACCACAATAACTTTGACCAGTGAAATAACCTTTAGAACAGAACAAAATACTTTTTTTCCATTACAAGATGTTTCTTAAAAAAAAAAAAAAAAAAGTCAAGCAAATCAAGATGACAATAAAAACTACACAAACAGAAGCTTGAAAAGAAAGGATGTCGGAGTCTGGGTGTCTTCAATATTAATCTAAGAAACAAAATAGTCGGGAGCAAACACTTTCACTGTGGCTACACTAACTTTACAGCTCATACAATTTAACTGACACCAAGGGGAACTTTATAGAGCCCATGGATACATCTGCTCTTATGCTAAGGTAACTTCTTTAAAAGCTAATTGTTCTTTAAAACCTGGTTAAAAACAATACGGTACAGCATGGTACTCCAACAACGTGGAAGCACACACAATCACTGTCACTCTCTCAAATACCGCAATAACTTTCCTAGTAAAACTACAGCAAGTTTTCTTTCCTAATAATTTAAAAAACCAAGCATGTATAACAACAGTTCAGTATGTGAAAGACTCGGATATACATTATTAAAAAGACACAGAGGTTGGGAAACACATTTGAAAAGACACTACTAAAAAAAAAAAAGATGGCGTGGTGGCACATGCCTTTAATTCCAACACTCAGGAGGCAGAGGCAGGCGGATCTCTGTGAGATCAAGGCCAGCCTGGTCTATAGAGCAAGTCCAGGACTGCCAGAGATATACAGAGAAACCCTGTCTCAAAATAAAAAACCAAAACCAAACCAAACAAACAAAAAACCCCAATACCCCAAGCCCCCACCCCCAAAAAAGGAAAAAATTCCACCAAAAAAACAACCTTCCAACAAAAAGTAAGCACCCGCCCCAGATTCAAAATGTGTTTTATGCTGAATCTGTTGAAAGACCTGTTACCAGCAACAACAAAACATCACAGTAGCACATAATGGGAAGTTATTAAAACCACTGTCTCCAACAATACAAAAAAATTAAATATTAAGGCATCTTATACTCTCATCCTGGCATATGGAGCAAAGAGAAATATCTTCAATAAGAGCTGGCACTCATTCAAATGCTTTCTAAAGTATTTGGCAAATTTGTTGTTTTTGTAATGTTTGGTGCATGTCTGGTATTTGTATGTGTGTGCAGATGGGTGCACACACATGTGCTTGCCTGCTGAGGCCAGAAGTGTGTTATGTGCCTTCCCCTATTGGTCTCTACCTGCACCAGGAGCTCAGTGATCCAGCCAGATTGGCAGGCCAGCAAGCGCCAGGGATCCTCCTGTCTGCCTCTGCACCTCTAGGTTTCAGATGCATGCCTGGCTTTTCATGTGGGTTCTGGGGATCCAAACTCAGGTGCTCATGCTTGTGCAGCAAGCCCTTTGATGACTGAGCCGTTTCCCCAGCCCCTCGATTTTCGATTTACATTCTTTTATTTTTTCATATAATTGAAAGCTCTCATGATCAAACACCTATATATCCAAACCAAGAGAGAAAAGTATAACTAGATATCAATTTATTAAGGAGAAGCAATCCACTGTTGAAAAATAAAGAGGAACTACAAAGAGAATGGCATAAAGCTCTACACCAGAACTCAGATTTCTCTGAAGCATCTTACACTTTGCTATTTAAGTAAAGGAGATGATGACTAAGGGTGAGAAACCTATTAGTGTGGGTCATGCCATGGGATGCCAGAGACTTGGAACTGGGTTCTGACAGTTTGAAAGTGGCTTTGCTGGCCTTTACCACTGGGATCAGATGGTTAAGGTACCACTGAGTCACTCTGCCCAGCCATATCCATTGATGATGATGTTCAACAGCTTCGGAAAGTTACACCTTTTATTAAGGCAAGTTTGTGAGAACAATTTATGATAGCCGAATCCCTTCATGAACTTTCCACTTATAGTTTTCAAGACACATACAAAAGAACTACGTCTTGTAAAAAGCCACTGAGTACCAGAAAAAAGGAGAGATGTTGAACTGGGTTACTGTTCCAAGGCTGCTCTTGCTTTTTCTGTAGCTGTTATTCATCATCTTTAGAGCCTGTTTTGCTTAACTGTTAAAAGAAGATACAAGTATTAAGTGGAAGCACGAGAGTATCCAAGTCATTATTTCTAGTCAGAAACAAAACTAAACAAACAATAGGACACACAGTTCAAGTCATAGGAGCTTAATTGTAGCTTTTTCTCCTTGTAACTCTTTCTAATTCTAGGCCATACTGCTTCCAACAGCTGTAAAAACAACCCCAAAGGCTGGTTCCACAGAACAAGGTTAAACAGGGGAATATCCCTTGCAGCTTTCTAAGAATGAATCAGACTCAAGCAGATACTTACAGAAGGTGCAGGCTGTTAAATGAGTGGCATTCTTGTATTTTTGTTTTTTTATCATTGATAGTGTTTTTCACCCAGGTTTAATTCTTACTGATAATATTCTGTGAATCATGCTATAATGATGATGTCTCATGCTTTTTCTGTAACTAGTGCTGTTCTAAGTGTTTTGATAAATACATATTAACTCAATATGTTTTGTTTGTTTATGTGTGGTTTTTTTTTTTTTTTTTTTT
>CAJQZJ010015786.1:5131621-5248134 GCA_907164525.1 Lophiomys imhausi | reverse complement strand
CTCTGCCTCCCAAGTGCTGGGATTAAAGGCGTGCGCCACCACCGCCCGGCTTATGTGTGGTTTTTCGAGAAAGGGTTTCTCTATGTAGCCTTGGCTGTCCTGGAACTCACTTTGTAGACCAGTGAGCTTTTTTTTTTTTTAAATCACATTTTATTGGAAGTGTGGGAACTGAGACACAGAGACATTTGTCCCAAAGCATGTAGCTGGCAATGGCTTCATACCCCAAGCAGTCTGACTCCATTGTCCTTGGTCTAATCTCCTCATATACCATTGTATGCATTTGTCAATATAATAAAGCATGACACATCGTAAGAAACTATTATTTTTCAAAAGATTTGCCCATTTATTGTGTGTGTGAGTGCGTGTGTCTTCGTGCATGCATGGTGAGTGTGCCCAGGTTAATATTTTTAATTAATTAATTTTAAATTAATTATTTACCCAGTATTTATATTATTTTTAATTGGCTCGACAGTTGTTAATCTTTAAGCAGATGTTAAAAATGAGCACACAGACACCATGGGTGGATTTTAACATGCCTTGGCCTGAGTAGTGGAATCTTGGCCCATCTAAGCTAGCTCTTAATTCTACTACCCAAATATGACCCCATATATACATCCGTCCCCTTGGACTGCCATTCTCTAAGATATGTCGATGTTCCTGGCCATGTGGAATGAGGTTCCTTTTTCTAACCCATGGCGTGTGCCTCCTTCCTGCTGCTCCTGGCTGGAATGTTCTTCTTCTCCCTGCTGCTGGCTGGAAAGCTGTAATCCTCTGTCTAAAGCGCAGGCTTCCTGTTAGGAAGTCCCACCTTTCTCTGTCTTTGCCCAATCTCAGGCCTTGGCATTTTATTTAACCAATCAGAGTCAATGTAAGTAACAGAGAACAAGCAGGACCAATTAATTAACATTTAGAATGCTTAACACTACCCTAACAAACACGCACATTGTGCATATACAGACAAGCAGGTACACATGCACATACTCATAAATGGCTAGGAAAATGGTTAGGCCAGTAATAGTGCTTGCTGCTCAGGTAAATCTAATAAAACAATTTTGAAAAAGAATGTGGAAAACTATGGAAAGCAGGAATTATGAAGGGTAAGAGTTTCCAAACACATGGACATTGTTAAATAACTGGAGGTATTAAAGACTTACTGTTTTTTTTAATTTATTTGTTTGCTTGTTTATTTATTTATTCATTCATTTAACATATGTGAGAGCTCTATCTGCATGGACTCCTGAATGCCAGAAGAGAGCATCGGTTTCCAGTATAGATGGTTGTGAGCCACCATGTGGTTGCTGGGAACTGAATTCCAGACCTCTGGAAGAGCAGCCAGTGCTTTTAACCGCGGAGCCATCTCTCCAGCTCAGACTTACTGTTTTTAATACGGGTTACTGTTGCTACATTTAGAATTAAAACTAAAACTAACAATAAACCTACAATACAACAACCCAACTACTTTGTGTGTGTGTGTGTACATATGTCATGGATGTACATGTTTATGTGAGGGTGTGCAGATGGGTGCCAGATGTGAGGTATCTTGCTTGTTTTCTATATTATTTTTTTGAGACATGATGTCACACAAAATGTAGAACTAATTAATTAAGCTAGGCTTTCTGGGCAACAAGTTCTGGGATCGGGCTATTTCTGACCCCCAAATGCATGTCATGCAACCCAGTTTTTTGTGTGCATGGAGATCTAAACTCAGTGCCTCATGCTTGTATAACAAGCACTTTGCTATCTGAGCCATCTCTCTAGTCCCTCAGTAATGGCTGCCTTTTCTAAAACAAGACTTAGAATGATGCTGGCTTTCCATTTCCTCAGATCTCTTTATGATCTAGCTCAACAGAAGGGGCCGGATGGGCACAGATCTGTCCCACAGTGAAGCTGACCCTGGGACGACAGCTCGGCAGAGGGAGGAGGAGAGCAACACTTCTGGCTATGGGGTTCTCAGTTCCCAGAGGAGAACATCTAACCCTGAGGAAATAGAGGACGCGAAGACTTCAAGGATACTTACATGCTGAGTCCAGAAAGGTAAACAGACATCCGGGAAATCCCAGAGGCGGCAGGAAGGAAAATGGAAAATACACATTTCATTATTTGATGGCATTACTTTAACAACTTTGAAGACGTGAACGTAAGTAAGCTATACCTTCACAACGTCAACCCAGTTCCAGCCTCGAGGAAGCTCCCCTTTGTGATCTGGAGGACAAAATCAGTAACTTTACTAAGATGGATCGGCTAATTGTAAACGAACGGATATCCTAGCAAGTAATACTTTTTATACTATTGCAGACAATGAGTAGATGGAAAGTTTGCGCCACACACTACTAACTTGGAAAACTAGCTTCTCGCTATCTTTACGACCTTAAAGCACCATCCTGGAGGTACCTGCAAAGTATTTGAGACACACCCCTTTATTTATTTATTTTAAGATTTATTTTTATTTATTTTATGTATGGGTGCTTTATCTGCATTTACACCTGCAGGCCAGAAGAGGGCATCAGATCACATTATAGATGGTTGTGAGGCACCATGTGGTTGCTGGGAATTGAACTCAGGACCTCTGGAAGAGCAGCCAGTGCTCTTAACCATTGAGCCATCTCTCTAGCCCCCCGATACAACCCCTTTTACATTTACCCCACAACCACTCAAGACAAAACCTGTTACCAAGGGAAAAAGAGGGGTGAGACCGACATACTGCTCCCACTCAGATGTACGTCCTACCTCCTATAAGGCTCATCTGAGTGCCAAGCTATACCGGCTCACTGTGTCAGGAGTCTCACCAGGCCGCTTGGCCCTGAACAGGAGCTGGTGTCGGCAAATGTTTTGGCAGAGCGTGGCCAAGCTGTACATAAGTTAACTTGCACTCCTATCAGTCATGAAGCCAAAACATTGTTTGACATCCTTTTAAAGGAGCTACGCTCAACTGCAGTGGTCCTCAACCTGTGCGTCATGATAGCCAAGAGGGCTGAATATCAGATGTTTATATTATGATTCATAACAGTGGCAAAATTTTAGTTATGAAGTAGCAATGAAATAATTTTATGGTTAGGGGTTACCACAATATGAGGAACTGCATTAAAGGGGCCACCACAACATGAGGAACTGTAATAAAGAGTCACAGCATTAGGAAGGTTGAGAATTGAGAATTCTATTGAGAATGCTGGAGACAAAGCTCACAAGACTCATATAAAAATGCAAGGTTTAACCTGGTTTTCTGCATATAAGTTATGGCTGTGTAGCTTGGTGTTCTTGTGGGATTCCTATGTGAGAGCAGGGACTGTTTTTGACTCATGTGCCTGCTTTTGGGACCCTTTTTTTTCCAACTGGGTCTCATTACAGCCTTGATGTAAGAATATGAGCCTGGTCTTACTCTAGCTTGTTATGCAGTATTTAGTTGATGTCCCTGGGATGCTTGCTATTTTCTGAGGGGAGTTGGGGGGGTGTGGATTCGGAAGAAAGGGAAGGTGCAGGGGAGAGACTGGGAAGAGGGAAGGAGGGCAAACTGCAGTTGGATATAATATATAAGAGAATAAATTAAAAAGGGAAAAATACATGGTTTGCAAAATACTTTCATCCTTTTTTGTTATTTTTTGTTTTTTTTTGCTTTTTTCCTTCTCTATATATTTCTGGCTGTCCTGGACTTACTTTGTAGACCAGGTTAGCCTTGAACACCCAGAAATTCACCTGCCTTTGCCTCATGTGCCACCATGCCCGGCTTTCATCCTTTTAATATTTAAATGTAGAGAACAATGAAAAAAATAAACATTTTTTAATTAAAATTTCTTCAATAGGGGGCTGGGGAGATGGCTCAGTGGTTAAGGCACTGGCTGCTCTTCCAGAGGACCCGGGTTCAATTCCCAGCAACCACATGGCAGCTCAAAACCACGTGGTAACTCTAGTTCCAGGAGATTCAACAACCTCACATCGACTTGCATACAGGCAAAGCACCAATGCACATAAAATAAATAAATCTTAAAAAAAATTTCTTCACTATTAGGGTCAGGAAGATGGCTCCGCAGATGAAGGTACACGCAGCCTAGCCTGACCACCTGAGTTCAGTCCTGCCTCCCCCCCATGGCAGAAGAGAACTGACTCGCAGAAGTTGTCCTCTGATCTCCACACAAATGCCACAATAGTACGTATGTGCCCATATAGGCAGGTATGTGCACAAAATAAGTAAAATGTAAAGTATAATAAAAATAATTCTTCTGTTTCAAGTGGCTTTACTTCCCTTATTCTGCATGTAGCCTGCACATCTCCTTTTATGAACCCTTGTAAATTTTACGTTTGAAAAAAGTACTATGCAGATCTGAAGAAAGCACTCCAAAATCTGAAACTTTTGGAGTAGTTTCAAACTTTGGATCATTGTAGACCTTGAATTATGGCTGTTCAATCAAGAACTATGAAAGTTTTCCCAAATCTGGAAAGCTCTGAACTCCAAACACTTGTGGTCCCAAGCATGTGGATAAGGGGTATTCACCTGGATTAACTGTCCAGTAAAGTAATTTAGAAACCAATGATTCTCAGAGAGAAGCAACTCTTATGGGAGCCCAGTTCCTGATGCAAGTGGTTCTTCTCTCTTTCAGGCCAGTAGGAATATTGTGGCCGTTAATGAGGGCACATGGCTGGATCATCAGTTTGGTTGCACAAGCTTGCCTATTACAGTTTTATGTAGAATGAAAGTTCTCAGCCACAAACCCCTACATTGTCATCTTAGTGAGATTAGACCTTAGTAGGGCATCGTCAAAAGAGACAAGCATGGGGAGACATTATTTAATGACAATGACCATAGGTTGTGAGGTATGAATGGTAACTGGCACAAATGCTAAATCATTCCAAAAAAGACAACGATAATGAAGATTCTAGAAAATAGACTACAATGGCTAATTTAAAAAAAAATTCAATTATTTGGGGCTGGAGAGATGGCTCAGGAGTTAAGAGCACTGGCTGCTCCTCCAAAGGACCTGGGTTCAAATTCCAGTACCCAAATGGCAGTTCACAGCTGTCTATAATGACTGGGTATGGTGGAGCACACCTTTAATCCAGCACTTGGGAGGCAGAGGCAGGTAGATCTGTGTAAGTTCAAGGCTAGTTGGGTCTACAAAGTGAGTCCAGGATAGCTACGAATGTACAGAGAAACCCTGGCTCGAAAAACAAAACAAAAATTCAGTTATTTACATTTTACCATTGCCTGACACAAGGGTGAACAATGCAGAGACTTTTCTAGCACAAACTGTTACAATTTCAAAATCTTATTTGAGGACCAATGCAGTATTGGCTTCTTTTTATTCTACCTTCAACAGACATTAAACAAAAATAATCCTGTGATCCCTTTATAAAAGAAAGGGCATAGGCTGCAGAGATGACTTGGTAGTTAAGAGTAGTTGCTGCCCTTCCAGGAGGAGAGAGTGGTTACCAGCACCCACATCAGGAAGCTACCTGCAATTCCAGGTCTAGGGAAACAGCACACTTTCTGGGCCTCCATGAGACAGACAGACAGACAGACAGACAGACAGACACACACACACACACACACACACACACACACACACACACACACACACTTCTCCTTTTCCCTAATTGGGAAAAATCAGACTGATGACCATTTGCAAATTTCCAAGGGAAAGAAAAGGGAGCAAATATTACTGTGGATTCAAGCTGGAGTTTATGATCAAGTTTTCCTGAGGAGTCTGTTTTCAGACACATGTGAATTCTTTTCTAAAATCTTATCATATAATACATTAACTATTGGCAAAAAATTAAATAACTGTGCTAGATTGGAATGACACACCAGACTGCAAGTGAAAAATATTTCACAGTTTGTAAAAATACACACCTGCCACACAGGTAGATCAAATCTAGCACGTTACAGTATCCATGCAGAACACTCTACAGAATGCTTTGCCCATTTTCCTAATGTTCTCCACAGGGAACATTTATAATTACTTTGTAATTCATTATCTTTTTTCCAAATGACTATCTCTCAATGAAGTAGCAATAAATATAGTCTTTTTTGTACAGTGACCAACAGGTCTCTGATTCAAATGCTCCAAGAATAAACTAAGGAATTAGCTGGGCTGTGGTAGTACACATCTTTAGTTCCAGTGCTCAGGAGGCAGAGGCAGGCATATCTCTGTGAGTTCGAGGCCAGCCTGGTCTACAGATCCAGTTGTAGGACAGCCAGGGCTGTTAAGGAGAGAAACCCTGTCTTGAACACAAAATAAAGCAAAGAGTCAATCTTGTAAATCTAAATCCATGAGGCACCCATACCCTAGTACAATCAACCCACTTCCTGTGCTAAGAAAGACAAAGAACAACAATCCATACCTGTTTTATCTGCCAGCTTGCGTTTCTGAGCTTTGGAAAGTTGCTCTTTCTTGTCTTTTTTCTTACTGGATGGAGCTGGGTTGGGGGTTTCAACCGAGATGATATTGGCTACAGGTGTCTACAAGAACAGAAACAGATTTTGGACTTTCACCTTAAAGCCTATCAGATTAGAATAAACAGGTGCATCTTGAAGGGAATGGTAGATTTCTACATTTACAAAACTGTAGGTGTTATTGCTGGTGCTATTCACTTATTCAGCCAGGTATCTTCATGCATCCCTGGCCCTGCTCTTGCAGAGGCTCATGTTCAAGGACACAACATTGGGGCAGCAGTTGAACCAAGACCTGAGAAGGAAGTCTGATTGTCCATGTTATTTATGTTGATCTGAGGTTCCGACTAATGGTCTAAATTACTGAGCTTGCTGTCAGCATTGGGGCATCTTTAGGAAAATCATGCATCACACCCAGATCTTCTTGGTTCCTTGGAGAATATTTTTAAAATGTTTGGGCTTGCATAGTTAGCAGTTACGTTAGCTAAATTCTAAAACACTTACCACATGGCAAGCATTGGTGTGACAACACATAGCATTTATTTAAGCCTTACCACAATCATCTAAAGTAGACACTATTTTAATCCCACTTAACCAACAAGGAGCTGAGCACAGGGAGACTAAGAAAGCTGGCCAAAGTCATAGGGTTAAAAAAGTAGTGTGGGCAGGATTTGAACCCATATAATCCTCAAATGGAACTATGACAAGGCCGACTCCTTCCTTCCTTCACTCTTTCACTCTCTCTTTCTTTCTTTCTTCTTAGGTAGCATCTTACTATGTAGCCCTGGTTGGCCTTGAAATCACAGACCTGCCTCTGCCTCCCCAGTGCTGGGATTAAAGACATACACTACCATACCTGGCTTCAATTTTGATGGTTAGAAGTATTTTAACCTTTGCTGAAGGGTAAAAAACTGACAGAACATAATTTCATTTTCTCCATTAAATAGAGGAAATCTAAGATTCATTGTTCTCATTTAACTCAAATGGAATTCTCTGTTTAAATCTAACACAGTCTCCTAATTAAAAAAAAAAAAAACAACTATAAAAAAAAGTGGGCTGGAAAGATGGCTCAGCAATTAAGAGCACTGACTGCTCTTCCAGAGGACCCGGGTTCACTTCCCAGCACCACATGGAAGCTCACACCTGTCTGTAACTCCAAATTCTGACACCCTCACACAGACATGCATGCAAGCAAAATACAAAAATGCACATAAAATAAAAATAAATTATTTAAAAAAATTAATTAACATGCCCAGACCAGAACCACCTGGCAGCACCAAGCGTGAACTCACCGTAGAATTCCCAGGATGGTGGTTTTCCATGAGTTGCTCCTTATTGTCCTTGGCGTACTCGAACAGTGTGTAGGTCATGGCGGTGCCAAGGTTCACTTCTACTGCTTCCTGCAGTTTGGCTAAGATACTTTGCTTTATGGCCGGGGATCTGCAATGAAGAGAAACCATATTGTCAAGAGTAAGTAAAAGAGAAGAAAACGAAAAAGCAATGAAACCAAAACTACTCACATGGTGTTGTTAAAAAAAGCGTTCATAGATATAACTGGAGGCGTTTGGGGGTACGTCTCTGTCCAGGAAATCTCTATCAGGAAGGCTTTGGGATCACCGTCTTCACCTATCTGAAGAAAAGGGAGTCTTAGGCAAGTGATCAGAAGACCTGCATTTCTATCTTCTAAATGATTCTTTCCAACACTCGTATTGAAGATCAGAGGTGTAATATGCTGAAAAGTTCAGAGGTGCGGGGTAGGATTGACCAAGGGTGAGGGGGTATAAACAGCTCCATCTTTTACTTTAGTCCCATCCTGCCTCAGGAAGCTTCATTTCTGCTGAGGGCCCATGTTTCAATCAGCTGCTGGCTTTTCAATACCAAGGGCACATTTCACATTTTTCGTTTCTGAGACATCAACTACAAGGAACAAGATAACAATGGAGCTGGGTGTGGTAGCATTGGGAAGCAGAAGAAGGTGAATCTCTTGAGTTGAGCCAATGTGGTTTAGAGACCTACACAGAGAACCCTGTATCAGAAAGCAAAACAGAAGACTGCAATGGACAAAAATAATTATTCACAACTTGAAACACCTTGTCCTTAAGGTTTCTGACTGCTCTACTGGAACAGGTACAAAGAACTTAGAGGCTGATACATGCTGTTCAAATGGCAAGAGACCAGAAAATGGGGTGTAAAACTGGGACAAACAAAGCGAAGAATGAGGGAGAGGAAGTCTTAGGCCACAGAGCAATTCCTGATAAGAATGTCTTCAGTTTTGTAAACCTTTTGTTTGTTTGTTTTTAGAGATATGGTTTCTTTGTGTAACAGTCCTGGCTGTCCTGGACTTACTTTGTAGACTGGCTGGCCTGGACCTCACAACGATCCACTTGCCTCTGCCTTCTAAGTGCTGGGATTAAAGGCGTGCGCCATCATGCCCGGCTTTCCATGGCTTTTTAAAAGTCTTTTATGACATTAAGAGTCTAGGCCAGGGGCTGGAGAGATGGCTCAGCGGTTAAGAGCACTGGCTGCTCTTCCAGAGGTCATGAGTTCAATTCCCAGCAACCACATGGTGGCTCACAACCATCCATAATGAAATCTGGTGCCCTCTTCTGGCCTGCAGATATACCTGCAGACAGAACACTGTATACATAATAAATAAATCTTAAAAAAATGATCTTTAAAAAAAAAAAAAAAAAAAAGAGTCTAGGCCAGACCCAGGAGGTAATGGTGCATGCCTTTAATCCCAGCACTGGGGAGGCAGAGCCACGCAGTGTGGAGCCTGACTGAATCCATCTTGGAAACAGATTCCATTTTATATTAAGTTTGACTCAGAGCTGACCTCCAGTTCCAGAACAACAACAAAATGTACCTGACCTTGTATTCCAGGGGTGTTCCCTCATCATCACCAGACAGCTCACTCTGACAAAGCACCCAAAAAGTCTAAACAAAGTTTCTGTTGGTCAAGCTGACCACAGCTGGTTACTCAGTAACAATGAGCCAATCAGAAATGGACATGACTAGCTACCCAAATGTCATCCAATCATATGGTAAAGAACCTGCTTCTTTGTCTGAGTCTCTATATAAACTCTGTACCTTTGGGTCTGGGGGCTCTCAACTCGAACTGCTATGTCAGTGAGTGTTGAGAGTCCAAGCTCTGAGCTTGAACAATCCTCATGTATTTACATTGGCGTTGGCTCCTAGGTGGTCTTTGGGATCTCGAGAACCAGGCAGAACATTTGGGGGCTCATCCGGGATCCCCAAGGTCACCAGGACTCCTGCCTGGAGGGTCAAACCAGCTGGTAAGCTACTGTGTCTCTATGTGTGTCTGTCTCTGTATATGTCTCTCTATGTACTTTGAAAACCAAGGCGCCATTCCTGAACTTCCAGTAGACTGGTATTGACCTTTACATTTGGAGGTCCCATCAAGATCTTGGGGACCCTATGTCACCAGGAAAGACCCCAAGATGGAGGTATGAGCTCATTTTTTTTTTTTGGTCTAGTCTAACTCTCTATCTATGTTGTCTGTGAGACTGCTTGTCTCTGTTTTCGTTCTGTGGAAAGTTCAAGTTTGGCTTGTTTTCAGGATCTGCATGAAAGTCTGGACTGATTTATTATTTGTGAGACTATTTGTTTTTGTTTGTGTTCTGTGGTTTGGCTTCTGTTGCCTTACTTTCGGTTTTCTTCTTGGTTTGCTGAGTTCAGAAATACTCTGGTTTGTGTGTGTCAGATAACGCACAATTGGAATGCATATGGTGGGTGTTCTGGGTTTGTACATGTCAGGTAACGTACTCAGTTTCTGGTTTCTGTGTGTCAGATAATTCAGGCGACTACCAAGCAGTAGGGCAGACGTGCCTGTTATCCTGCCAGTCGCGGGAGCCTGGATGATCCAGCTCTCTCTGTAAAAGAAGGGGAAAGAGGTACCTCCCTTCTTGCCTGGATCCCCAGTGGCAATGGGGGAACGGGAACTGGTCTTGCCTAGCCGGTTGTTGGATTGAGCTTGGCACTGTCTCACTGTTGTGCTGTACACTGTATAATCTATGTGACGGTTTCCTTGTATTGGTCTCAGGCTGATTTGGGCTGACATTCCAGGCTTGTTCAGGATCTGCCTGGCCAGTTGTTGTGTGCTGGTTTTATGCTTGTCTTCTTGTTTATATGTTTTTGTCTATGTCTTTCTCTGAATCCACACAAGAAAATGAGTTTACATGTGAGCTGAATGTGCATGCATGTCTGACAGGAACAGCCTTAGATCTTGGCTGCCTTTCCCCTTGTGCCACACTGAGATTGATCTCCCTTCTGCCGCTGTCTGCGCCTGGGCCAAGATGGGGGCTGCGCCTGGGCCAAGATGGGGGAAGAAATGGCGATTCGTTGATCTTCCCCTGCCAAAATCATTATAAAGGGACAAGGCCCTCCTCTCCACCAGGGAAGCTCTGAAATTACAACTGTCAGCTGGAACATCATTACAGAACGATAAAACAAAACAAAACAAAAACAAAAAAAACAAAAACAACAACAACAAAAAACCAGAAAAGGCTCCCTAAGGTAAAAGCTGTCTTGAATTGGGCTAGTTATGGGGTCACCCCTCCTCCCCAGAGGCAGAGATGAAAACTAGACAGGCTGAGGGAGGTTTGTTACCATCAGGAAAGATAAAAAGGGGGTCCCACAAGGACAAACACTGCAAAATTGCCTGTTGAAAAATGCAAAAAAGATAAAAAGAAAGTTTGCTGGAGGATGTTGATATAAATACAGGTTTGGCCATGAAAATATATGTATGTCAGAGAAAACACAGCTTGGATTTAATTATACTTTGTAATTGGGAATAAAAAAATTGTTCAGAATGTCTGAATACATGTAGATAATTAATTATTTAAACAGAAACAGATATAAAAGAAAGAGAGAGAAAAGAAGTCATGGATCATTGGGGTCCCCAACAGAAAGAAGGGGTGAAAAGCTTACGCAAGTTGTGAGGGTCTGAGGATGTAAATGCAAGTTATAAAAGAAAGCTTCTAGAAAGATGTCTAGGAATATGAAAAGATATTAAGGTTTGGTAAGTGCAAGTTACTATGAAAAGATGTTAAGGCTTGGTAAATGCAAGTCACTAAGGTTGGAGAAAGGTTAAAAGATGACAAAAATGGTTAAAGATATGTCATAGATGCGGGTTTGCAGGTTGACAGTCAATCAAACTTTGGTTCTGTTACAATTGTGGAGCTTTTTGGTTTTGACGGGTTCTGTTCATTATTGTAGCCTCCTTTTAGACTAAAAAACCAACAAATCTCTTGTTTTACAAGCTGATAGTCACTTTATTTGTAATTATGCCCTCCTTTTAGACTAAAAAACCAACAAATCTCTTGTTTTACAAGCTGATAGTCACTTTATTTGTAATTATGCCAAGAAGTTATTCAGTTAGTTACAAGATTAAGCTTTATACAGGCGTTCACAGTCAAACAGAAAGTAACTAACTGAAAACAAGATCCATCTTAGATGGATATGGTGGTCCCCAGACATCTCAGAGATCTGCAGAACATGACATTTAAATATTTAACACAAAAACCTTTTTCTGATAGACATATCAGCTCCTGACAGCATTCCTAGTTTCTTCCAAAGAAGACCATGGGCAAAGAAGAACTCTTCCTGAAACTTGCTTTAAGTATGACAAAGCTGGCCATTGGGCTAGACTGCCCTTTGCCTCAACAACGGACAACATGCTGTCCACAGGCTGGACTTGGACGGAGAAGTCAACTGCTGAACTTTGCCAAGACAAGGTAAGGGGTCCTTCATAATTCCTGTCTCACAAAAAGTCTGTCATACCTTGGCACTGGTGGCCAAAACTAGATGCCCACAGATACAGAGGAACAACGGGATGGCTGTCAAAGTAAAGGATGTCATTTTTTATAGATTTAGAAGCCGATTGATCTTGCTTACTCAGATGATATTTATTGTTCTCAGATCCCTGATGAATCTAAAGACTACACTAATGAAAGACTTAACAGTTTAACAACAGAAACCAAGACTTCAGATGCCTTCTCAGTCTACCTTGTTACCAGACTCAGAAAACAGTTAGCTTCTTCCCTTTGTATGTTTCTGTTAAAGTTCCAATAAGTTATTGGTGTAGCTCTGATAAAACATACCACTAGATGATTAGTCACAAGTTTAAGATTTTAAATCCCCATTGGTTTAAAGGATTGTTCATGCTAGTAATCCAAGGTTATTTTTCAAGTTTCTGGCATATTATAATTTATCTTTCTGAGATCTAGTCATAAAGCCTAGATTCACCAGCCTTGGATCAAACAGAATTCCAGATAAGTACAACTGCCTGTTCTTTTTTTTTTATTTTTTGGATGTAAACAAAACTTTTTTTTTATTTATTTATTTTCTGAATCTTTTCTACATCTTGAAAATATTTTTTTAATAATTTATTTTTTATTTCTTCAAGTTACATCTCAATCACAATCCCCTCCCTACTCCCCCCTCCAGTCCCACCCTTCCACCCTCCTCCCCCTCAGCCCCACCATCCTCTTCCCTTCTTTTTTTTTTTTTTTTTTTTTTTTTTAGTTTAAGGTATTTATTTTTCCCCCCAACAGCTCTCCCTTTCAGTCCAAATAATGGTTATTTTTCTTATAACTATAAATACAATACAAAACAACAGAAATAAATAGGCCACAATTATAAGAGTTATATGGCTTAGCATACATTCCCAATGTCCAGTCCATATGTATTTGGCACCTGACTTTAACATTCTACTATCTAACCATCTCCATGAGTTTAAAGTTCTATATGTAACTCAGCTTTCATACTAACTTGCCTCATAATTTTAAAAATATCTTCTTAGATCCAGAACACCCTCTTGATTCCTAAACAACTCAAAATTTAACTCTGAGACTCTAGCTATCTATTCTTCAACCACCTCAGAGACCTGAGAGGGATAAATATATCTGATTATATAGGAAGTGCAGGGCCTGCAGCTTCCAAAACTAAAAAATGACATACCAGTGGCTGCCTGGACAGTTCCCATTTTCTCTCCATACATTACAGCATCAATCTTCAGCCACTTGGCCCCATTTCTCTGACAGACATTGGTTGTAGAGCAGGAATTATGAAGGACTTACCTACCCTGTCTTGGCAGAGCTAGGCTGTCGACTTACCTGCTTCCAAGTTTTGTCCTTTTTGGACAGAAGTCTGTCTACAGTTGAAGCAAGTGGTTTTTCTTGCCAAGATAATGGCTTGCCACCAATTTAATCATCTCCCACTGGAGATTCTTCGATGCTCATCTTCTACTTGGAGTAATATAGGGGGTGCTGTCAGGAGCTGACATGTCTCGATATCAAAAAATCTTAAGTTAAGAAAACATCTTTGAATGCCATATTCTGCAGATCTCTTGAGGTTTTTGAAGATGCCCTATCTATCTCTTATATTTAGATAAGCAAATATTGCTTGTCTCTTAGCAACTTGATTTCTGAGTAGCTTAGAAAATAACTGTGATAGACTGTCATAGTAACTAACAAAATGACACGTTTTCATGACTATTAGTTTCCGTTTCTTAATTATCCTAAACAGTTTATGTCGGTTGGTAGCGAGAGGTCAAAACTTGACATTTCATTTTTAAGTATTACTACAAACAATACCTTTAAAAAGTGTTACCCTTAATTTTGTATCAATATACAAAGATCAATACCAATGTGAACTGCCTGTTCTTAAAATGAGATTTTTCCCTTGGTCATGGGGTTCCTTACCTTCCCCAATTAGTAAACAGTTTTAACTTCTGTTTCCAGTCTATGTTTGTCTCAGCAGATTCTCACCTGGGTGATAGACTCTATCCTGAGATCACCTGTGGACTGCAAACTGCTGAGCCCTGGACTTCCTGGAAGCTGATGAGAACCAGTCCGACCGATATGATTTCTCCCTGTCCTTCACCTGGGTCAATCGACTAATCAGATGCTTCTGATAACTGCCCCATTGGCCAGCCTTTGATCAGCATTTCAGCCTTTGACTAGCATTTCAGCCTCTCTGGGCCCCGATGACAATGCCCTAATGTCAGCTGAAAGTAGTTACAGAAAATACACTGTCTGTTGATCCACCTAACAGGCTGAAATGCTATGTCAAAAGGATCTCCCTTGCATAGGCTACAAATGGATATCTATTTCTATAATGCCAACTGATATACTACTTGGGCCCTTGGTTCTGTTTCTCCTGGTTATGCTTTATGCCCCTTATATGATTAATGTTTATAGTCCTTTGAACTTTGAACAGGGATAGACCATTGACATGTTTAAAGACCCATGATTGGGTCTCTCTATGACCTAGAGAAAGGGGGAAATGTGGAGCCTGACTGAATCCATCTTGAAAAAAGATTTCATTTTGTTTTGTTTGACTCAGAGCTGACCTCCAGTTCCAGAACAACAAAATGTACCTGACCTTGGATTCCAGGGGTGTTCCCTCATCATCACCAGACAGCTCACTCTGAGAAAGCACCCCAAAAGTCTAAACAAACTTTCTGGTGGTCAAGCTACCTCAGCTGGTTAGTCAGTAACAATGAACCAATCAGCAATGGACATGACTAGCTACCCAAATGTCATCCAATCATATGGTAAAGAACCTGCTTCTTTGTCTGAGTCTCTATATAAACTCTGTACTTTTGGGTCTGGGGGCTCTCAACTCGAACTGCTATGTCAGTGAGTGTTGAGAGTCCAAGCTCTGAGCCTGAATAAACAATCCTCATGTATTTACATCGGAGTTGGCTCCTGGGTGGTCTTTGGGGTCTTTGAGAATAGGGCAGAACAGCAGATCTCTTGAGTTCAAGGCCAGCCTAGGCTACACAGTGAGTTCCAGGATAGCAGACAGCCAGGGTTACACAGAGAAACTCTGCTTAAACAAAACAGTACAAAAAGAGTGTAGGCCAGTTTTCTTGACCAATGTCCCCAAATATAGATGACTATTTCCTCTGTTCAGATTCAGATGGACCATTTGGTGAGAAGTGGTTTCATAGTTCTTGCTGTACCCTATCAGGAATTACCACTGGGGATAATATCTTCAGTCTAGAGGTAATGAAGAAGTAATCTGTGCAGTAATAACACAAAACTACATCACCACCCCGTTTCCTAGCAACCTTTGCCTAGAGATTTTAGCATCTGTTAATAATGCTTGCCTGAGAAGCTTTTCCCTTCAGAGGCCGGTGAGATGGCTCAGGGGGGTGAAGGACTTGCTGTAAAGACTGACGGCCTAAGTTTGATCCTGGAACCCAGGAAGTGGAAGGGGACAACCAATTCACATGTGCTGTAACATGCAAATGCCCCTCCCTCAACACACACACACACACACACACACACACACACACACACACACACACACGATGCAAAACAATTAGAAAAAAAATTTCACCACAAGTTATTATTTGCTTCATCTTTATATTCTGCCTGTATCCTCATTCTACTTTCAGCTACATTCTGTATCAATGTAAGCTGAGGCACAGAAACACATTGAATTAATTTAGGGACCTCTTGAAATGGCAGAACGAGTCAATCACAAGAATGATGGATGCATTAGAAAGTGATGGAAGGGGGGCTGGAGAGATGGCTCAGCGGTTAAGAGCACTAACAGTTCTTTCAAAGGACTGGGGTTCAAATCCCAGCACCACATGGCTGTTCACAGCTGTCTGTAATTCCCAGGCGTGATAGCACATGCCTTTAATCCTAGCACTCAGGGAGGCAGAGGCAGGCTGATCTCTGCGAGTTCAAGGCCAGCCTGGTCTACAATGTGAGTCCAGGATAGCCAGGGCTACACAAAGAAACCCTGTCTCAAAAACCAAAAAAAAAAAAAAAAGAAAAGTGACAGAAGATAGTAGCTTCATGTAATCACCAAGTCCATACTCGAGGCATGCTTAGAAACAGATTGCCAGTGTCTCATTGACTTAAAGAGAGAAGCAGGACCACTCCTGTCTTCACAGATACCTAATGAATTACAAAACTGCACAATAGATAATTTTTAAAAAGTAAAACGAGGCATGGAGTGATGATGAAATTAATTCTGCTTCAAACTAAGGGCAAAGAGACTTGGGACAAAGTGTGTCACAGACGAGGTTGAAGCCTCATAGAAGCCAGATAAAGAGATGAGAGATGAAGAAAAGAGTTACAATGTATCCAAAGACAAAACTTAAGGGGAAAAAGACACTGAGGGGATCATTTAGCCATCTGTCGTTGATAGTAAAAGGTGAGCACTCGGGAGGCAGAGGCAGGCAGATCCGGTGAGTTCAAGGCCAGCCTGGTCTACAAAGGGAATTCCAGGACAGCCACGGCTACAAAGAGAAACCCTGTCTTCAAAAACAAAAAAAGTAAGACAAAACAAAACAAACAAAGAAGGGTACTTACCGTTGTTGCAGGGGACTGGGGTTGGGTTCCCAAAACTCCCACTGCAGCTTACAACACCCAATACATCCAGGCAAAATACTTACATACACAAAATAAAAATAAATCTGTTTTTAAAAAGTGGACTTTGGTTATGGAACTAAGATTAGAGCCATCATTTTACAGGCAAGAGAAGCCCAGAAAGAAACCTTTTTAAACAGGACATGGCAGGACAACTTAAATGTCCCACACAGCTAAATAGCGGTAAATTGAACTTGCGGTACAGGGTTAAAGGGAAGTGAAAAAAGATGTGGAAGCAGGGAAGTCATTTAGGAGCCCACTAAACTGCTCTGTGCAAGAAGAGTGGGCCCAATAAGGCAGAACCCTGGCTCTTCTCCTTTGACTGTTCACATATTATCTCTAAATTCATGTTTCATTCTATTGTATAGTGTATACACACATCCCGGACCATTCTACATACTGTGTTCAATAAATAACTGATATTGTTAGTGGATATATTTAGGAGCACGTATGGGAATTAACAGAGTCTCTTTGGTAAAGAAAAGGTGGGACTGGCTGGGAAAATCTGAAACAGCAGCTAGTCTTAAAACAGAACGGCCCAGGTCTTCATTCCAGCATGAACTTTGACCTTCAGGAGTTCCCTAGTTGTTGTAACAGTTGATATAACTTGATGGGATGTAGAATCACTACAGAAACAAACCTCAGGGCATGTCTGGAAGGGTTTTCTAGACTACGGTAACTGTGGTGGGAAGACCTACGCTAAATGAGGACACCATTCCATGGGCTGAGTCAGGAGAGTGAGAATTGGGCAGAATAAGCATTCACTCTCTTTGCTTCCTGACTTTGAGCATAATATGACCACAGCCTCCCACAAGATCTGTTGCAGAATATATGATCACATTGAGTTTGTGAACTGAAAAATCTGTTTCAATTGTGGGATAACTCAGCCTTTAATTCTACAGCTTTCTCTTTACTGTAAACAAATGGTTATGGTGTGGCTCACCTTTAAGAACATACCTTTAATCTAAGAGCTTTCTGTCCTCAGGATTAAATAAAGTTAACCCTGGGTCAAGAGGTGGAGAAAGAAACCAGATGACTGGATTAAACAGAAAGGAGAGACATTGAACTGAGGGTATTTAAGACGGCGTGAAGAAAGAGTGGGGGTTCTTTGGGATTGTTCCTTCAGAGCTTCCTTCAGGGTGGCTTCAGAGGTTTTCTCCTTCTAGGCTTCTTCCTCTAGATTTTTCTGGGCTTTTTAGCTTAGGGCTTTTGGTTGGGATGTGGAATAGGAATGTCAGCTAGGGGCTTTCTCTGACTCTCTGAGCTAGCAAGTTTTCAACCCAGCATCTGGCTCCTGAGTCTTCACTGGTAAAATAGTATGACTGGGATATTCTAGCTTTTTAAAAACACAGGTTCCTTCTGCCATGACTTCCCTGATACTGATGGGCTGCACTTTCAAACTGTGAAACCAAAATAAAGTTTTCCTTCCTTAACTTTAATTATTAAAATATTTATTATTACTGTGTATGACTTGTGTGGGGGCATATATGTACCACAATACACAGAAGATGATTTCATGTATCAGCTCTATCCTTCCACCTTTATGTGGGCTCTGGGGATCCACCTCAGGCTGTGGGGCTTACACAATAAACATTCTTCTCTCTTTGGCCCTTCATTCACCTTTGTCATGGCAACAAATTAGGTAAAAATTATAGTTGTTATACAGATGGCAGCAATGCAGGGACAGTTGGACCTAAAGAGGAACAGGGAATTGCTATAGAGCGGTGGTTCTCAACCTCTGGGTCGAGACCCTGGTGGGTTGAATGACCCGCCTAAGACCACCAGAAGACATATTTACATTATGATTCATAACAGTCGAAAAATTACAGACATGAAGAAGCAATGAAAATAATTTTATAGTTAGGGATCACCAAAACATGAGGAACTGTATTAAAGGGTTGCAGCATTAGGACGGCTGAGAACCACTGCTATAGAGAATTTATTCCCCAGCTACACTTGTGAGTCTGAGGTAAAAGAATCAAGAATTCAAGGCTGGCCTGGGCTACATGGTGATACTCTGTCTTAGGAAAACAAACAAATGAAAACTCGTTTCCTGGTACAGTTCACTGTTGTCTTAAAAAGCTAAAATATCCCAGTCATTTGATCTTACCGATGAAGACTCAGGAGCCAGATGCTGGGGTGAAGCCTGCTAACTCAGAGAGGGAAAGAAAGGACCTAGCTCATCTTTCTATTCAGTTGAAAACCCTAGAGAAAAAAGCCCAGAGCTAAAAAGCCCAGAAGAACCTAGAAGAAGCCTTGAAGCAGAAAACCTTTCGAAGAAGAAAACCATCTGAAAGAGAAAACTTCTGAGGGAGAAAACCAAAGGAAGAAGAACTCCTCCCTGCTGTCTTAAATACCCCTCAGTTCAATGTCCCTCCTTTCTGTATAATCCCTGTCAGCTGGTTTCTTACTCTGAGTCTCAGTTTAGGATTAACTTTATTTAATCCTGTATACAGAAAGTTCTTAAAGGTGTGTACTTTGAGCTGAGTCACATCATAACCATTTCTTTACAATAAACAAACAGTTCTAGGATTAAAGGCTGAGCCATACCACAATTAGAAACAGGCTTTTACAGTTTCTTTCGGTTCACAATGGGATCAAATAGTCTGCGACAGTCCACAGTACAGTCAAGTTTGAGGATTATATATCAACATTAGCTGGGGCAAGAGTCTAGGCAGCTAGAACTGAGGGAAGTCATCGTTAGGAAGGTAGCACCACTTAATACCTAAGATTTCTTTTATCTCTAACGTTTTATAATCAAGCCAAATTGTTTTGTTTTGTTTTTTTAAAGTTCTGAATTAGGATAGAAAGATGGCTCAGTGGCCAAGAGCCCTGGTTGCCCAGTTCCATAGGACTGGGGTTCATTTACCAACACCTAAGCTCACAACTGTCTATGATTCTAGTTCGAGGGATCCGATGCCCTCTCTTGGTGTGAGACATGTGTTAAAATATATATGTGTGTGTGTGTGTGTGTGTGTGTGTGTGTGTGTGTGTGTGTAATATATATATGTGTATATATATTACAAAAAGGTTCCAAATTTTCAAATGTTATCATTAACAATGACATAGTGATGAGTTTTATTTTAGATCAGGAGGCCTGAAGAGATTGCTCAGTTGTTGCTTGTCTTCTAGAAGATCCTAGTTTGGTTTCCAGAATTCATCTCTGGTGGCTTATAACACCTGTAACTCCAGCTCTAGGGCATTTGATGCCCTCTTCTGGCTTCTGTGGGCCACCACATAGACACACAAATAATAAAAACAAATAATTTTTAGAAAAAGAAGAGTTGCAGAAAATAAGGGAGTGTAATAAAGTTAAACTGAAAGTTAAAAAGCAGAATCAGGTTTTTCAGGATCTTCACAATGTGTCTTACCCTATATTGAAATGAAACTGGACTTAATTCCCGGAAACTGTCGTCTCCTTCGTAAATAGAACGTAAAGCTTCTAGTTCCATCTGAAAAACAAAAAACAAAACAAAACAAAAACCAATGCGTTTTGTTGAAAGGTGTACATGGATTAGAAACAGAAAGTCTTCAGCTTTTCACTCAAACCCACTCCATTATGTAAAATGTGGCTTAACTGGCTGGCCCCAAACACTTATGTGTGCATAGCACTATAGTACAATTATACTAACAACATGGATTTTGGGAGTATGTGTTGGGCACTGCTAAGGGTATTTACATTGTATCAGCTTACTTCATTCTCATAACTGCCCTGCGAAGAATTGATTACCTGTACTTCCTTCTCCATATTAGAGGAAAGATTTAGATTAAAGCAACCTGAGAATATATTGGCTTTTATCACTTTACTTAAGTACAACTAACACGGTGTATAGAGAATGCACTAAACTTGGAAATGAGAAATAGGAAGCTCAACAATTTCCCATTTAAAAAGAACATCAGTTACACTTGTAATCATTTCCATAGACTGATACAAAGCTTACAAAACACACAAAAGTCCCAAGAAAGAATATCAGTAAGAAAGTTGACAGGATCTACTCAAGAAGACTGAAGGACTAGAAGAGAAGATGCTAATTAGTAACCCTTGCCTGGGATTTGTTCTTGGAATACTGTGGTACCACGAATGAGATATCTCAGTCAGTATGAGTGATAGCTGAATCTTGAAGAAACAAAACATGGGTATCATGTTTTAGTTTTCTTTTCTTTTTCCTTTTTTTTTTTTTAAGTTTTTCGAGACAGGGTTTTTCTGTGTAACAGTACTGGCTGTCCTGGAACTCACTCTGTAAGGCAGCCCGGCCTCAAACTCAGAGATCCACTGCCCTCTGACTCCCGAGTGCTGGAATTAAAGGTGTGCGCCACCACACCCGGCTTGCTTTAGTTTTCAAAGATTCATGTCATTAATTCTACAGACCAAAGATGGTGAACTCAATTTATTCTCCATGTACAGATTTTTAGAATAGATTTAAAGAAACAGTGCATGACACTTGTGAGAGATTAGAATTCTTAGGATCTAGCAAACATTACAAAAACAAGATATAGCAAAATAACCCTTCTCAGCGTAACTTTTTGTGTTAGAGAAAGGCACCAGACTCAATCTCTTTAGATTTCAGTGAGGCTGCTTTTACAGAATAGATCAGAACCAAACCAAACAACAACGAAGAAAAACATAGAAACCGAAACTGGATTCAAGAATAGTGTCACTGCTGCCATACATAATCTCGTCCCATATTTTAATTAATAACTTGGGCAGGAACAAAAGAAGACAGGTTTGTTAAAAATGTGAGGATGATAATTTGATGAGAAAATGAATCATACTGATGAAAGAATAACAACCCCCCACAAAAGTCCTTTAAAATCAAGATAATGGTGATATTTAACAGTGTAAGTAAACATTGCATTTAATAACTAAATATACAAGAACAGGATGAGAGAGGAACCGCTTTATATAAAGCACTAAGTGGATGTTGACAGACAGTAAATCAAAAGACAGTGTGATGCCACAGTTTCAGCATAAGCAAATAGTGACTCTGTTCACACATTCAATTTCAAGATAGCAAAGGAACTAAGATACACAAAGAAAAGTGAATAGGAAACATATAATGTTTTTAGTTTTCAAAGCCAGCATCTTCAAAACTGGGCAGGAAATTATCTTCAAAGATCCAGACAATTATCATAAGGATGAATTAAACTTCATTGTTAAAAACAAAGAAGTTTTTCTTTGGGCTCTATCACAGATATTTTGATTCATTAGGTCTGAGGTGGAGTTGTAGAGCCTGACCGAATCCATCTTCAAAAAAGATTCCATTTTGTATTAAGTTTGACTCAGAGCTGACCTCCAGTTGCAGAACAACAAAATGTACCCAACCTTGTATTCCAGGGGTGTTCCCTCATCATCACCAGACAGCTCACTCTGAGAAAGCACCCAAAAAGACTAAACAAACTTTCTGATGGTCAAGCTGACCTCAGTTGGTTAGTCAGTAACAACAAGCCAATCAGAAATGGACATGACTAGCTACCCAAATGTCATCCAATCATATGGGAAAGAACCTGTTTCTTTGACTGAGTCTCTATATAAACTCTGTGCTTTTGGATCTGGGGGCTCTCAACTTGAACTGCTGTGTCAGTGGATGTTGAGAGTCCATGCTGTGAGCTTGAATAAACAAGCTTCATGTATTTACATCAGAGTTGGCTCCTGGGTGGTCTTCAGGGTCTGGAGAACCTGGCAGAACAGATTCAGCTACCAGTGGAGGTGGTGGTGGCCCATCAGTCAAGTCTAAGAAGCGTTACATTGTGCTTTGCTGGGAGAAAGAATTATTTTCAAGTTGACACATAATTGTGTTTGCTGGGGCTGGAGAGACCACTGGAAGCTCTACATAGGAGTAGTTTTAATCTCCAGCACCTATACGGTTGTTCTCACACTCTTCTGGTCTCTGTGGGCACCAGACATGCAAGTGGTACACATATATACACGTACACAAAACACTCATATACATAAAATAAAACTATTTTTAAAATTGTATTTATTCATGGAGTACAATGCAGCCCTTTTATAAGTGTACTTACTACACAGTGATCAAATTAGGGTCATTAGTTTAATCTATCACCTCAAATTTTCATCCATTTGTTTATCAATGAACCACTCAAAACTTTCCTAGCTATTCTGAAATACACAGGATAATTTTAAATTTGTCATTCACTGTATAACAAGAGAGCAGACCTTGCTTTTCTCCATTAAATTTTGTATCTACTCACTAGTCTTTCTCTTCCCTCTCCTCTCCCTTAGTTTCATTAACGCTTTGAACTGGTAAGAATACTTTAGCAGGGTTTTCAAATAACAATTAACTTGCTAGATTCTGGGGACCTTTATGGAGAATTTGTAATCTAGCTTCTACTAACATCCACATTGTCAAAATGGTAACTTTTAAGCAACACATTGAAAATAAACAGTGATTTACTACTTAGTCAAGAGATTTGTCTTGATTGTTTTGGTTTTTGGTTTTTCCAGACAGGGTTTCTCTGTGTAACAACCCTGGCTGTCCTGGGCTCACTTTGTAGACCAGGTTGGCCTCGAACTCACAAAGATCCGCCTGCCTCTGCTTCCTGAGTGTTGGGATTAAAGGCGTGTGCCACCACAGCATGGTGAGATTGTCTTCGAATCCTTATTCTACCACATTCACCAAGCAGGGCTGGGGCACTCTAGTACTGTAAACATTGTTTCTTCCTCATATGGACACGTTATAGAATTAGAAAGTTCAATGACAAGTGATTTGTAGCATCCATTCCCTCCGACTCTATATCAAAATGACAGACTGATGAGTGACTTTACTAAGCATTATGGACAGAAGAAACAGAGACACCAGGGTCATTCATTTTTCTCCGCAGACATTTTACTCACTCGGCCCTTTCTACCGGATCACAAGTTTTAAAATTTAAAGGCGATCGGATTTTAAGACAGAATAACTCGACACACAAACGCTAAGCCACACACGGCATTTAAGGACAGCTAAGTGCACCAGGGTCGTGGACCATGGACACTCATTTTAGCAAGGAAACCTGGGGAGACCCTGGGGGTTGCAAAAAGAAAATGACAAACGAGGGCAGCTGGAGGCTGAGTCACACGTGACCCACTCATGCTTGCTGGCCTCACTGTTGCGGGTGCCACCTGGCAGTGGATCGGCGAACATGGGACACCTGGCCAGGCTACAAGGGCTCTCATCGCGAAGGACACGTGCGGAGTCCCCGGGACCCCACGTTGGGACCTGAGCCGGGACAGGGGTGTCCAGTCCTGGGTTCTCACCTCCTGGTCCTCGTTGGCACCCATCGCGCCGGGTGCACGGCGTTCGCGACCGCGAAGAACCAGCGAGCAGCGGGCGGGAGGCCGGGGCACCCTGTTTCCGCGCCTCGGTCTGGGGAAACCCTCCTTGCAGCCGTGGGTAAGAGTTCGCGCGCTCCGGACACTCGGCAGCGCCCAGCCAGTGGCAGGCGGCTGTGGGTCGGGAACCCGGGATCGCGTTAAGTGGGACCGGGACCCAGGAACACGTTAAGTGGGGGGGTCACCCAGACCTCTGACCAGTCCCTGAGGGGCGGTAACGAGGAGGCCCCGCCCCCCTCACGATCGCTTTTCCTATTGGGTCCTTCTTTCTCCGCCCCCAGTTCTTTCTCCTCTAGGAAATAGAGCACCTTACTAGAGCCCAGTTCTGTTCCGGGATTGGTGTGGAGTACTGTCACTCAGGCCCAGGAAGTGCTTCCTGTGCCGGCGGAGGCGGGGAAAAGGAAGTCTGGTCTTCTGCAGCCGGCTCCGGGGCTTGGGCGGTCGGGACCCCGTGGCCGCGTTCCGTGGACGCCCCTCCCTGGCTCTCCCGGTTCTCTCGGGACTCCCGGCGACTCGCCACAGCTGCAGCGGGCCCAGGGCGTGCGGCCTGGGTGAGTTGGGCCCAGAGATCTTCTGGGCCACGCCAACCCCGGCTGGCTTGGCGGCTTGCGTTTTCCCGTGGGGGTCCACGGGTTCGGTCTTGGCATTTCTCCTTCAGCCGCAAAGAAGAAAGCGCTTATTTCTAGATAGAGAGGTGGGGGTGATAGAGGAACATTGCGTCAGTTTCTAGGACCATCTGCTTTGCCAGTTGCAACCGAGCCGAGTGCTGCGACCCCGGGGACAGTGTCTTTTTTTTTTTTTTTTTTTCATCGTGTGTTGCTTCTCTTCCTCCACCAAGCTATCGTTCTTCGTTTGATCTTTCTGCAGTTGGACGTCTCTGAATCCTTGCTTGCTAGCGGATGTCTTGCACCTTGAACCTTCTGTTTATTGATAGGCGTCTTTAGTAGATAATTGTGATTGGGTTAGTTTGTATCTCTTCTACCCTAGCAGTCACATTACTTTTCTGCACTGCCAGGTGACCTGGTGCTGAGGACTTACTTTGTTTTTATGTATGCCCCCTTCCTGTCAGTTTGTTTGGTTTCTCCATTATTTTCCAGGAAATCAGGAAACGACTTCTTTCCTGTGTGTCACTGAACAGAGTTCAGTGGGCGCTTGTCCTGTCCCATCCCTCTGACATCTACATCATAAGCAGGACCGTTGCAGGTGCCAAAGCTTGTAAGGTAGAATATGGCAGGGATTGCTGATGCAGTTTGCATGATGTTGTTGGAACATGTTTGCTGTAATCGAGAGCTACACTGTCAGGTGTGGTAGACAGTAGCCAGGGGTAGACACTTGAAATCGGCTAGTCTGAACTGAGGCGTGCTGTGAGTATAAAATACACAGTTTTAAGACAGAACACAACGAGGTTTTTAGAAGCCCATCGATAACAGCGATGTCTGGAGAATATTTTTGGCTTAAATAGAGTATGACTAAAATTCCACATCTTTCTCATTAGTTTTGTCGGGGGCGATGGGAGAGTCTTGAGATCTCCATAGCCCTGAGCGGGCTGGAACTGGCCTGTAGACTGTGGGATTTGAAACAATCCTCCAGCCTCTGCCCCTTGTGTGCTGGGTTTACAGGAGTTTGCCTTCTGAGCCGGCTTTTCTTTTACCTTCTAATGTAAATGCTGGAAGTTTTAACATTGTTTATGTGACTAGTACTATACTCCTCTCAGGCAGTACTAATTTAGAAATTTTGTAAGTCATTTCTACTTCCCCTTATGTCCACTCCATATTCAAGGACCACATCTATTTCTTTTGAGCCTCTGGAATTATTAAGGGAAACAGGCCTTTCACACTCTTGTCTAGACTCTTTGGTATTAGACAAATTGCACACTCCTAGGCTATATCGCTGTTCATCCTAAAATCTCAAGAAGCAATGTATTTCTTTGCCCTCATAGCACAACCTTTCCCAAAAGTCTTTTAAAGCCGCTCTGCCAGTTTACGTTGTAGGTGAACATCATCTCTGGTAAGCTTTCCAAATCATTTTTCAATACCTGTTGTTCCTTTAGCACTTGGGCATGAGGTAGCTAATTAGTAAAGATAATTAACTTTCCAGTTAGAGATAATCCACATTTTAGGGATCAAGTGGCATTTTGCACTTCAGTTTTCTCACAGTGCGTTTTGTGTAATGTGATGGTGACAATTAGTTCTTTAAAGAAGCATGTGATAAATCCTTTCAGAGATAAGGGTTGTTCTAAAAACACAGTGACAACAGTTTTGTTTGGAATAAGCACGTTTTTTTTATGATCACTTTCTAAAGTCAGTGCACACCTGCATTTATTGTAGACAGCTAAGGGACAGAAACATGTCCTGTGCTTTTCCACTCATTGCCAGTGTTTCTCGTAGAGCTTTTCCTTTAATTAGCACATCATCTTATACTATGAAAAGCAAGAAGACAGCTATTAGATAATGCACATGTCATTTGAATTATATCCTAAGCTTGGAGAAATTAGTATTTGCAATTTCAGAGACATCAGAGGACGTTGGATTTTGTTTATATATGTAAGTCAGTGAGCACTGGGATTACAGCATGCGCCACCATGCCAGGCTAACCCTATTTTAACTTCATCACTTACCTGCTTTCTTAGTCTGTTCACCCCAGACCTTGATGTACATTTTGAAATATTACTGAAAATAGTGAATTTGTCTGAAAATTGACTACATCCTTTTCTTGTGGGAAAAAAAAAGGCAATGCAATTAGTAATTTTTGTTTTTCAAGACAGGATTTCTCTGTGTAGACTTGGCTGTTCTAGAACTCTGTATAGACCAGACTGGCCCCGAACTTACAGAGATCTGCCTGCCTCTGCCTCCCAAGTGCTGGAATTAAAGGCGTGCGCCACCACGCCCAGAGCAATTAGTGATTTTAATGTATAGCTAAAGAGTTAAAGTTTTGTGCCGGGCATGGTGGCGCATGCCTTTATCCTAGCACTCAGGAGGCAAGGGCAGGTGGATCTCTGTGAGTTCAAGGTCTGCCAGATCTACAAAGTAAGTCCAGGACAGGCAAGGATACACAGAGAAACCCTGTCTTGAAAAACCAAAAAAAAAAAAAGTTGAAATTTTCATTTTGCTCTCTTCCATTTGCTTGACTGTGTACATTCAGAGCCTTTTGTCTTCTTATAATGTTTATGTATTAGATATTAATGTCGGTTGTTAAAATTAATTATGAATATCCTAACATTTATATTTCAGATCTTTCTGTGACATTTTAAACATGAGCCCCACACAGTGGGATTTCCCTGTGGAATTATGTTGCCGTCCTATGGCTTTTGTTACACTTACTGGCCTTGATGTAGTTTATAATGCTGTCCACCGAGCAGTCTGGGATGCTTTCTGTGCCAATCGCAGAGCTGATCGGGTACCAATTTCTTTCAAGGTGCTCCCCGGTGACCATGAATACCCAAAATGTCGATCAAAGGTAATGGCCTTAGGATTGCATGCATTCATTCATAGTCCCTGTCTTCTTCTCGTTCCCAGCCCTGTTCCTAGTGTCTGTATTGGAAAACCCTGAGTTTGGGAGGGTAAAGGTTACTGTTGTGGCTTAGGAAAAACAGGTGTTTTCATGTACTATGGAATATATGCGTATGTTTAGTAACACTTATTTTTAACCTCAAGAGGACTGACTAATTACAATGCTTTCTGTACTATGAGCCTATTTTTTCTTTTAAAAAATTAATTTATTAGCCGGGCGGTGGTGGCGCACGCCTTTAATCCCAGCACTTGGGAGGCAGAGGCAGGCGGATCTCTGTCAGTTCGAGACCAGCCTGGTCTACAAAAGTGAGTCCAGGACAGCCAGAACTGTTATACAGAGAAACCCTGTCTTGAAAAAAAAAATTAATTTATTTATTGTGTGTGTGTATGTCTGATCACAACTTGTAGAATCAGTTCTCTTTTCCAACAGGTGGGTCCTGAGGATTGAACTCAGATAGTCCTAGGCTTTGTAGAAAGTGGACTTCCCATATCCCCACCCCTCCTTTCTTTTCATTAAAACAACCCCCACATCTCCACAGTTTTAACAGTCTTTTTAAAAGATCTCACATTACCTGTTCATCATTTCCAGTTTTATTTGGAATCCATGACCTTTGCAGTTAGGTTCAGTTTGACAAGTTTTTGTTTTTGTTTTTGTTTTTTTTTTTTTGGTTTTTCGAGACAGGGAGAGCTGTCCTGGACTCGCTTTGTAGACCAGGCTGGCCTCGAACTCACAGAGATCCACCTGCCTCTGTCCCCTAAGTGCTGGGATTAAAGGCGTGCGCCACCACGCCTGGCTTAGTTTGACAAGTTTTTAAACTGTTTTTAATTTACCCACAGGAAAGGCGAAATGCTGTCATGGCAGTGTGCAAGCCCTAGTGGATTTTAGATCATTTTACTATTTATAGGAATAGACATGAGAACGGTGAAGAATAGAAGCAGGTCTGGAAGAGCACTGAATACTTCCTCACACTGGCTTAGGTCCTCTCGGCATCACTGGGACCTCTTTGCTTCTGCCGTTCTTCCTCTCATGGGAAGCGTAGTGTTTGTGTGGTTGAGGTTCTATACTCTTAACACTGAGACACTTATGCCTGCTATTAATCTCTGATGGGCTGACGACTCTCGTCTTAGAGGCCGGCGGTGTGCACACTGAATGAAGCAAATGTGTGTAAAGTGCCTGGAACTGTGCAGGTGGTTTCTGCTGCTTTTCTTGTCACCTAACTTTAGTTTTGTTACTGTTGGCAGAGAGCTTCATATGAGTGGTACATTCCTAAAGGGGTCTTAAAGACTGGCTGGATGAATAAGCATCTAAATCTGGTGCCAGCACTGGTGGTCGTGTTCTATGAGCTGGACTGGGATGAGCCGCAGTGGAAAGAAAAGCAATCGGAGTGTGCCACCCGGGTGGAGATTGTCAGGTATGGCACTGTTAGGCTGCAGGGGCACTTGTTAGTGTCTCTTGTTTACAGACTTATTTATGCGTGGTATCATGACAACCCTGAACTTTTCTCAGCCCTGTTAACAAACATTTACTGAAAGTAGCTGAATACAGTTTAATCTGCAGTGGTTACTTTGAGATTGGTAACCTCCATTGAAACTGTTTCAAGAGGTAATGTTAACTACTCAGTGCCAAGGATGTAAAGAAATTTAGAAGGCAATTTGGCCCGGAGTCCCAATTTTTTGTTGTATACTGTGATCTCTTTGGGAGATAACAACTTATTATCAGGCCCTGTAAGATACTTTTTCAAACACCATTAAAAAAAAAAAACATAACTGGGTGTGGTGGCACATGCCTAATCCCAGCACTTGGGAGGCAGAGGCAGGTGGATCTCTGTGAGTTTCAGATTAGCCTGTTCTACAAAGTGAGTCCAGGACAGCTAGAGATGCACAAACAAACTCTGTCTCAAAGGAAAAAAAAAAAGATGTATTTTATTATTTATTTGTGTGTGTATATACATGTGTATGTGCGTACATGTGAATATGTTTATGTGCATATGCATACGGATGTTTATGGAGACTAGAAGAAGGCATCACATCCCCAGGATCTGGAGTTACAGGCTATTGGGAGCCACCCCACAGTGGTTGCTGGGAATTGAACTCTGGTCCTCTGGAAGAGCAGCAGGAGCTGTTAACTGCTGAACCATCTCTCTAGCACTCTTGTAAGACACTTACAAACTATTTATCATTGTTGTTTATGTGCATTATTTGTATTTGTGTTCATGTGTGCCATGACACGTGTGGGGGTCAGAGGACAGCTGTGGAGAGCTGGTTCTGTCCTTCAGCATTTACACGTGTTCTAGGGCTCTAGCTCATGTTGCCACGCTTCCAGGAAGCCTTTTATTCTCTGAGTGCCTCACTGGTCCCCATAAGACTTTGCTTTATCACTGTGTAGTTTTAAGATAATTATTCTGAACAACTAATGTATCACTGTGAAGAAGTAAGTTAACTAATTTTTATATCGAGGTCTATGTTAAAATTCCACATTAAGATCACCTTTGCATCTATTTATTTTATTTGGGAGCCTGGTCATGTGTGTGGTCAGAGGACAACTTGGGGGAGTTGGGGAGTCAACTCAGGTCATCTTACTGGCCCTTGAGTTTCCCTTTTAAAGCAGGTTTTGATAAGATTTAAGCTTGATGTAAGATTGCACTTTGAAAATGGAAGTCACTATGGGAATACACTATAGGGTGCAGTCATTTGTAGGAAAAGATTTACTCTTTTTTTTTTAATTCTAACTTTTTTACTGAAAAAATTTTTATTTTATGAGTTTCACATCATGCACCATCTCCCATCTCCCACCTCCCCCAAAACCCACCCTCCTCCCTTGCAATCTGTCCCAGCATAAAAAAATAACAGCTCATTGTGGAAGCTGCAGTGTATCTCAGTATGTCTCCCAATATTCCCCTTTGTCTACACATTCTCCTTGCAAATGTTCATTATAATGATTCCTTGGTCTGGTATGAGGCCTCTGGTTTCCGCTACTCCATCAGTACTGGAACCTCACTGAAACTCCTCTTAGATATGCTGAGATAACTGTCCTGTGTCATGCAGATCCTGCAGTCCTGGGTTGTGGAACTGACCTCTTCTTGTACTCCAGCAGTTCATCCATGGGGTAGATGTTGGGGTGGGCCAACTCAAAGCCCTGGTTCTGGACCTGCAACCCCCACTTGCATGACCACTTCTACTATGGAAAGATGCAGGGCCTGCTCTCCTGAGTTCTGTAGCATGTGAGGGGCAGGGACAGCTCTCCTGCTCTTGTGACCCCTTCTGGGCCAGATCTCCTGTTGGCCAATGGTGGTGAGGGCAAAAAGGAGGGGAGGGCATCTCTTCCTAGCCAACACCACCACATAGCATACCGAAGGCAGGGCTGGCTCTCCCACACTCACTCCCTCAGGGCTGGCTCACCCACAACCTCCACAACCAGGGCCAGACAGAATTCTCCTAGTTTCTGGTTTGTTTCCTCTCCTGGGAGCCCATCTGGTGCTTGGTCTGGTGCTGGTCTGGTAGTCCTCACAGGCTACCCCATGGTGCCAAAGTGGTGTTGGTATACAGCTTGTGTTCCCCTCCCCCCCAGGAATGTTAGGCTACTATTCATTCAGATGTTCATAGGTCAGAACACTGTAGATATAGCCTCTGTCCTCTGCCACCTACTGATGCACATGTGACATAGCAGTCACATCTGCAATGCCTCTAGGGGCAGGCAAAAAGATTTACTCTTATATTAACATTTTTTAATTGAAATTTACCTTCAGTTGAATTATGAAGTTTGTGTTTTATGTGAAGCCTGAAATAGTTTAGCAAAACAAATTAATTGCTTAATTAATGTAATTAATTTATTAATTGCTTTATTAATATTTATTAATAAAATAGCAATTATATCATCATTTTTCCATTGCAGGCAAAGTTTGCAAGGGAGAAACACAAAAGTTGCAGTTGTCCTGATTCAAAAGAAAACTCCTTTACCTCCAGGTATCAGAAGGACCATCTGTTGCTTTATCCCCTGATTGCTAATACCAGGAGGTAGATTTTTTAATGTGTAGATGTTTTGCATATTCATTTGGGGGGGCTAACAGTAGGCTAACTTTTAAAAAGCACCAATAGAAGGCCAGCAAGATGGCTAGTAGGTAATCGTACTTGCTGATCACCTGAGTTCAGTTGATTTCCAGAACTCACTTGGTGGAGGAGGGAGATTCAATTCTTAAAAGTTGTCCTCTGCCCTCCACAGGTGTACTGTGGCTCAGGTGCAAACATACATGGATGGATGCATGCATGCATACATGCATACATACATACATATATGTACGTATGCACACAAAAATGGATTTAAAAAGCTCAGGAGCAATGCACAAACAAATGCTTGTTATAAGTAATAAAAACCAACGATGTTTATAAATGCTAACTCCTACTTTCTCATTTGCTCTTAACTCCTCATGTATACCTGTTGGTGTACCTTTAAACTGTTTATTAATAATTCTAAACATCTTCCAACCCACCAACCTGAGGCACATTAAAAAAAAGATAGTTCTCAGGTGCAAGTCCTTGGGGCAACTAATCAGTCCATCCAAATCAGCATACACAGGGAACGCAGCCATCAGCAGTAGCTCCGGTGGGTACACGGCTCTTGCACGTCCATGGCTGCCCCCTCACCCCCAACTGGGGTTGAGGCCTCCTCAGTCCATCCAAGACTGCCAAACCTACACTCTCTGACACCCTGGTGCTGGCCACCACCGCACCCTCACTTGTTTCTGCAGTCTCTTCAGTCACTCTATTTTTTATGAACCTCCTATGGACAGGTCCTGCACCTTGGCCTCTTCTGGCCACCCAAACTTGCTGCCTCAGGGCAGGTGCTGCACCTGCATGGCCTAGGAGCGGACCGTTGCTGCACACTCACTTGAGTCCCATGTGTCTTCCTTCCCTTTGAGTTTGTTGAGCCTCAATGGGGCACGTGCTGCCCTCTGCACTTCCTGATTGAGGTCTCAGATCTTCTGGCGCTCCAAGCTGCCTTGGTGCTGTGGCTTTCATGGCTCCAAATGAGCCTTCACCTGGGCTCCGTCCAACCTAGGACAAAAGTCTCGGCAGCCACAACTTTTGTCTAGCAGCTTTCGAAGTGAACCAGGGATGAGCAGCGGTGAGAAGCAATGCCAAGCAAAAATCCCTTGCGAGTTTCGGGGCCTTCCTTTATATGCTGTTTAATTATGCACCAGGATGTTTTCTCATCGGCCAACCTTCTACCCTCCTTTCGAGGTACACCTGCTGACCAGGACCACAAGTGCTCCGAGGTGTTCCACAAGTGCTCCGAGGTGTTCCCCTCAGGAGCCACTCATCAGGCTGATTTTCACACCCCTTTTCAGTAGACTAAGTGCTCCTGCAATCCTTACATATTCCTTCAACACAACTGTGTTTCCACAGAAATCCAAACCTTTGCCACATATGCCCATATCAGATGACAGAACAGTTAATTCAGTTGCTAAAAAAAGTGTTATTTATTTGTCTGATTCTATTTAAAATTTACTCTTACACAAAGAAACGTCGGATTTGCAATATTGTCCAGGGAAATGCTTCATTTCCATGATTCTTCCCTTTATCTTCCCAGATTATTATAAGCCAGAATAGTTTCGTTGCCATGTTGAAGCTTGTGACATTCTGAGGTCTTTGGACACTTCCTTCATGAGTGACTCCTTCTATTTTTATGTCTGTTTTGAAACAGCCATGCGATGTGGTTTGGGGCATTATTTGTCCTATCTGTTCTACTCAGGAGAAAACTCTACAATATTTTCCAAATAAATATGAACACAGTAACTTCAGGAAGTCCTAAGCACTCAGGGAGAGCAGGAGCCCTACTGCTGTGGTGACAGGGGCTTGGAACTTTATTCCTGATTACAAACTTGGGTGAATTTCACCACAGAAAACTTACACCTTTGCTTTGTTTCTCTTTGGGGCTTGCCAACAGGGGAAGATGTGATTGCCTCAGAGCGGGCTGCGGCATTATGCAATGTGTGTGAACTCTCAGGCAAGTCTTTGTTTGTGCTGCCCCACACTGACCACCTTGTGGGCTACATTATAAGGTAAGTCAGAGATTTTGTTGTTTTCTAGCAATGAAAATTAGATAGCTTAGACTCTATTATTTACAAACAACAACAAAATGTTCATTTAAAAACACTGTGAACAGTGAAGTTCAGCTCCTCAAACCACTAAAAAAAAAGCCTGAAAGGAGTCTGAGGCCAGCCTGGTCTATGTTAGCAAGTTCCAGTCTACCTCAGGCTACATAGTAAGACCATATCCCAAAAACAAATGAACAGTGAGGATCTTGCCAGGCCTATCTTTATAACTAAACTGTTTTGCTTAAAACCAGGGAAGGGTTTAATTCCATGTAACTAGGTTTTCTGTTTTGAAATTTCACTTATTGATGACTCGGGACAGGGGCATGCATGTGCTACAGAGATCAGAGGACAGCTTAGGAACGTCAAGTCTGTCCTCCCACCATGTGGGTCCCTGGGATTGAACTGAGGTTGTTCAGCTGGGCAGCATGCTCCTTTACCTGCTAAGACATCTTGCCAGCCCAAAGTCCAAGTTCAAAGGATTAACCATTCAGGCATGTTCCACTTGATTAACGTGTTTTATCTGAGGACACAGACCATTTGGAAACGGAGGCAAGCTTATCTTTGATACTTTCTGAGATCATAGGGACAGAAGTAACTTCTTTGAGAAGATTATCTTTTCATCATTGAGAATAGTCTACAAAGATGTTTCTACCTACAGTTAGATATTTCATGGTCAGTCCCCTTACTGTTCTCACTTGTAAAAAATTTAAGGACAAGTTTAAGTTAATAACATTATTAGTTTCACGATTAGAATCTAACTTTATTTTCATATTTTAGCATTTTTTTAAAACTATAGTTTTGAAAATAAAAAATTCTAACCTAGAAAATCCTGTTTAAAATACATACTGCTGGGCATGGAAGCACATGCATTTAATCCCAGCACTTGAGAGGCAGAGGCAGGTGGATCTCTTTGTGTTTGAAGCCAGCCTGGTTTACAGAGTGAGTCCAGGACAGCCAGGGCTGTTACACAGAGAAACCCTGTCTCACAAAACAAAACAAAACACATCATCTGCTATGTTTGGTGGCATAGGCCTGTAAGCTGAACACTCAGGAGGCAGAGGCAGAAGGTTTGCCAATTTGAGGCCAGTCTAGGCTACGCTAGTGAATTCAGAGCTTGCCAAGACTACATAGTAAGACCTTGTCTATGAAGAAGTAAACAAAATATTTGATTTTGAAATTTGACTTATCCTATCCTCAGAAGTGGTAAAAAAATCTTTTGCATATAGGTTAAACTTACGTTTTGTTCTGAGGAGGAGAAACCTTAAGTCATTGTTACCTGCCTGTGTGTTCACTTTTCTTTCAGGCCCTGCCCACTTGCCTCGAGCAGGGACTTCCTTTTTCCAAGAGTGTGGGTTGCTTACTGGTCTCTGCTCAGAGTTCTCTTTGGTGCTGACAGCAGCTCAGAGTTGTATGATGAAGCAAGATTTTACTAGCACTAATGTTATTTCTATCTCGTTTGCCAGTTGTTTTTATTCTCCCTGTAACTTTTCTGATTCTTTTAAACTCTAAATTAATTATAAGAATAAAAAAACAATGAAATATAATTCAATTTTAAATCTTTTTCTCAGATGTTTTATAAAGTTGTAGTAGAGATGAAAGTATTCTTAAAGATTAGCTAATTTTTATAAATTATAAGGTTTTTAAAAAATAACTATACTGCTTGTTGTTTCTTAACAGGTTAGAAAATGCATTTTATGAGCATGCCCAGACTTATTACTACACTGAGATCAGAAAAGTGAAGTCTCATAAGGAGTTTTTGAATAAAACAACACACCAGGTACAGTTTTTAAAAAAACTAGTAGGAAGCATTCAAAAGCAGATTATTCATCACTGGTTAATTTTTTAGATGATTCATATTTTTTCAGTATTGATATTTTAAATTGTTTTAGTACTTTAAAAGCTTTTTTAAAAAAAATCCTTAAAATGAATTTGATTTCAAATTAGATTCTTTTGCCCTTATTTTCAAACTCTTTTACCTGTCAGAGCTCTTGGAAGCTTTTTTAGCCCCGCCCTTGTTTGTTGGAATCATTGTGAATGTAACTTTGAATAATTTTCTTCATATTTTAATACATCATAATAAATATTATTTTCATGTTAAAGTAAGTTTATAATCATTCTTTAATCATTCTTTTCAGCTTTTGTTTGTTAGACATCAATTCAAAATAGCTTTCTTCAGTGAGTTGAAACAAGATACACAAAATGCTCTGAAGTAAGTTTCTGTTTTCAAACTAAATCTTTATTACCTGGATGTTAATACTGGTTAATATTGGATACTATAACAATAGCCATCTGTGAATCTTACCTTGATTTTAAGGTATTCATGTTATATTCAGATGTTTATTAAGTAGTTTTTTTCCATTTTAGTGTTGGAAATAATGGTGTTATAACATTTCCTGGTCTACTTTAACTAAATTTCATAATCTAAAGAAATCAATGTCACAAATATCCTCATTTTTAAATTTTTAATATTTCTATTTATTCATTCAGTAAAATTCTTGAAACTAATTTTCAAAGTATAATAAACATTAATATTCACTTTTTCCATTCAAATAAGATTTTATCATTAATAGTTTAGTTTATCACATCATTTTTTAACATTTATTTCTTCAAGTTACATCTCATAGTCCCCTCCTCCCTCCCCCTCCTGGTCCCACCTTCCTACCCTCTTCCCCCTCACCCTCCTATCTGCTTTTTTTTCTTTTTTTAAGGTGTATCTTTTTCCCCCCAACTGCTCCCCTTTTTAGTCCAATATAAGACTCTTTTCTTATAACAATAAATACAATACAAAACAATAAGAACAATTAGGGTACAATTATGAAAATCATAAGTTATAACCTACATTTCCAATGTCCAGTCCATACATATTTGGCAAATGATATTAATATTCTATTATCTATCTATCTCAATGAGTTTAAAGTTCTATACCTAACTGAGTTTCCATGTTAACTTGGAGTAACAACTTAAAGATATCTTCTTAGACCTAGAACATCTTTTTAATTCCTAAATAACTTAAAACTTAACTGTGAGACTGTATCTATCTAGTCTTCAACCACATCAGAGACCTGAGAAGGGTAAATATGTCTGAATAAACAGGAAGTGCAGAGCAAACAACTTCCAAAACTAAGAAATGACAAACAACTGGCTGCCTGGACAGTCCCCAATTTCTCTCAATACATTGGAGCATCTATCTTCAGCCTCTTGGCCCAGTATCTCTGACAGACATTAATTGTAAAGCAGGAATTATGAAGGACTTGCCTACCCTGTCTTGGCAGAGTTAGGCTGTCATCTTACCTGCTTCCAAGTTTTGTCCTTTTCAGACAGCATTCTGTGTACAGTTGACAAAAAATGTCTACAAGGGCTTTTTCTTGCCCAGTGACAACCTTGTTACTAATGCAGCCATTTCCAAATGGAGATTCTTCGATGCTCATCATCTACTTGGAGTAGAATAGGGGGTGCTGTCAGGTACTGACATCACATCATTTTCTATTTGAAGGCACTGCTTGGAGTCTTGAAGGTTAGTTGTGGGTGTGTTGACATGCTCAAACATTTTATTCCTTTGTTTTACCAGTGCAGTTTAATAAAACCTGATGTTTTTGTGTGTTAGCTCAGATTTTTAGATGTGCAATGGCAGTGTGGAAAGGGGTTTAAAAAGAATCAGTTTTTTACCATATAATTGAGGAGGCAGAGAAAATCACAGACGATCAAAATAATAGCTGGCTTTGATGTAGTTTATTTTTGTCGGTAGATGGGTGGCATCAGTTAAGACCTTCAGTTGTAGGTCCACTAAAAACCACTGCTGTAGAGGAAGGTACTCACTGGAGAAGAGCAGAATACCGTTAGCCTGTGAGCATCCTCCTTTTTCTCTTAGGGCTAGTTTCTCTCCACACTCTCCTACACTGGACTGGCATATGACATTTTCTCTCTGCAAGCTCTATCCAGGATTAGTACTGTTCAGTGAGCCTTTGTGTGTACCTGGCCTTAAAACACTCTTTTGCCGGGCGGTGGTGGCGCACGCCTTTAATCCCAGCACTTGGGAGGCAGAGGCAGGCGGATCTTTGTGAGTTCGAGGCCAGCCTGGTCTACAAAGCGAGTCCAGGACAGCCAGAGATATTCAGAGAAACCCTGTCTCGAAAAACCAAAAAAACAAAACAAAAAAAAAAAAAAACAAAAAAAAAACACTCTTTTACTTGTTCTCTCTTAAACCATCATTTCTAAAATTGCTTTTCTTTGAGACGCTTACAGTGGTACTTAAAAACAAACAAAAGCAAAACAAACCTTATTGGGCTGTGGAGGCATATACCTGTAGTCCTTAGGTCTTTAGAGGCCAAAGCAGAAGGACGAGCAAGTCCAAGGCTAGCCTGGGCTGAGTAACAAATTCCAGGCCAGCCTAGGCTACCTAGTGAGAGAGTCTCAGAAGTACACACACACACACACACACACACACACACACACACACACACGAATCCTAGTGAGAGTCTCAGAAGTACATACAGACACACACACACACACACACACGAATCCTAGTGAGAGTCTCAGAAGTACATACATACACACACACACACACACACACACACACACGAATCCTAGTGAGAGTCTCAGAAGTACACACATACACACACACACACACACGAATCCTAGTGAGAGTCTCAGAAGTACATACACACACACACACACACACGAATCCTAGTGAGAGTCTCAGAAGTACATACATACATACATACACACACACACACACACACACACAACAATGCTCTTTTTTTTGGGGGGGGGGGGCAAGGTCTCTATGTAGTTAATGTAGTCCTGTCTGGTTTGGAACCCACAATGTAGACCAGGTTGACTTCGAAGTCAGAGATTCTCCTGCCTTTGCCTCCTGAGTGTTGGGATTCAAGGAGTGTGCTACCATGCCCAGCAAACACTGTTTATTTTTAATGTAATTCTAGACAACCATCCAATTTACCCTCAGTTTTCAGCTTGTATTTTTTCTTGTTACTGACTGGTTAGTTAATGATAGAAGGAATAATACACAATAGGATGGGTCTTTTTTGATGTGAAGTCATTGATTAGTAGTCAACAGACAATTTTTTAGAACATTGGAGATTGATTTTATATATATATATATGTATATGTGGGTATGTGTGCTGTTATTGAAGTGGTAAGAAATATTGCATAAATATGCAACTTTCATAAATATGCAAATATAATGTTATTGTTCTTAGGGATCTTAAGCATTAATTTATATCATAATTAACTCCCCACCTCATTTTCACATTAGGAATTATAGGACTGCCTATAACCTTGTACATGAATTGAGGGCCCATGAAACTAATATTCTGGAAATTAAGACGATGGCAGGATTTATAAACTACAAGGTACAGTTCTGCTTCAAAATAAAGGGGATCTACCTTTAAATGTTACCTTTTTAAAATGCAAAAATCGAAATCAGTTTCTTGATTCAAAAAGGTAGTATTTGATGATAGTGTTCTTTTTTATTCAACAATGGCTGTGATTCTCAGCAGCTTCATAGTAATGGCTGTATTTTGAATTTATAGATACTAATTATTGAAAGTTGAGAGAGGCTTTCAGTGTTTGTAAGAAAAGGAAGTATGAGAAGAAAACTGGCTGTTGATGAATTTTAAAAGATGCAGCATATTAGAATTGTATAAGCATTTCTTGGCTTCATGACAATCATAGAAAATACATCTGTTCATGTTGGGTTTTTAAATTTTTTTGAGACTTGATCTCATTCAGTGTTGCTTGAACTCTGGGGCTCAAATAATCCTCTTGCTTTAGCTTGCTGAGTAGCTGGGACTACAGTGCACACAGCTGGTTCAGTTACTTTAAAGAAAATGTAACTATTGTTTAAGAATTTTCAGGTTTTATATCTTAGAGATAATCCTGTTTGTCCTGTCCTCATCTGTCCCTTTCCACCCCTGTGTCATGGCCTGTTGTTCCCTCCTCCCTCTTCCCAGGACACAAGAAGGCTGCTATTGTTTCCCACTGACACTGGGTGGGTAATGTATAGTAGGACTATCTTTGTAGTGAGCACAAATCTAAAAGTGGATGTTCCCCTACCTGGCAGTCCTTTCTAGGAAATTTCTTTGCCGGTTATAGTAATATCTGTAACTTAAAATCTATGGATACTTCCAATATTTTTCTAATAGGAGATTAGAAAACCAGTAGGTGATTGGTTATGTAAATTTTGATGGAACATTAATGACTATACTATTAAGAATGTTATGGCTCCATCATTTCAGATGAAATGGTAGCTACGTGTCTTAGTTCAGTTTCTATTGCTGTGATAAAGACCGTAACTCAGTGGTTATGGCCTTCCTACTACTGCAACACTACAATACAGTTATGGTGGGCCCTAATTATGAAATTATTTCATTGCTACTTTATAGCTGCAATTTTGTTGCCAATATGAATTTTATTGTAAGTATCTGTGTTTTCAATGGTCTTAGGTGACTCCTGTAAAAGGCCCAGCTGCCCTCCAAAGGGGTCTCAGCCCACAGGTTGAGAACCACTGACATAAGTAAAAGGAACCTGAGGAGGAAAGGGTTGATATGGTTTAAATATCTCAGATCACAAGCCACTGAGGGACTGAAGCCAAGGTTGGAGGCTGGAGCTGATGCAGAGGCCATGGAGGAACGCTGCTTCCTGGCTTGCTCTTCATGGCTTGCTCAGCCTGCTTTCTAGGGGATCTACCTTTAAATGCTACCTGCCTAGGTGTGGTACTACCCACAGTGGGCTGGGTCCTTCCCACATCAATCATTAATCAAAATGCCCTCAGGCTTGCTTACTGGTAGTCTGATGGAGGCATTTTCTCAGTGAAGTTCCCCTTTTCAGAGAGATGTCAATGTTTGTGTCAGGTTGACAAAAGACAGTTACCATATTGGAATACTGTTACATGAAGAAGGTAAGGTGTAACTCAACATAGCCTGCTGTCACATGATTCTTAGTTTACAAATGTGAATATACACACACTTGCCTGTATGTAGACTATACTGCCCATACGCTAAACACAAATTGCCTCTGAAAAGAAAAATTAGATGACTGGAGGACATGGATGGACAGCAAACATTTTTGCGCTGAGATCTGCCTCAGTGGGTAAAGTGCTTGCTGCCCAAACATGAAGACCTGAGTTCAGATGCCCAGCGCCCACTTAACGGCTGGATGGGGGCATATGCCAGAACTCTAGCTGTGCCTGGGGTGGGGTAGGCAGGCCACAGACAGGCAGACCCTGGAGGCTTGCTGATGGCCAGGCTAGTTGTAATTGTGAGCTTCAGGTTCAGTGAGAGGGCGTGTCTCCTATGGAAACAGAGAGCTGTAGAGCACAACACCGTATAGTCAGCGTCTAGCTTCCACAGATGCACACAGGTCTACATGCATACCACACACCTGCACATGCACACATATGCACATACGTGCACACACATGCACACACAAAACACACACATAGAGATCGATTTTTATACATTTCTTTGTACCTAAAAAATTAAAATTGAAAGTTGTTGTAAGCATGTGGAAATAAATTTAGGCTTTATTTCTTCTGGGTTTCCATTTACCCTCAGTTTATGTAGATTGTACCTTTTTTTTTTTTTTTTTTTTTAAAGATTTATTTATTATGTATACAGTGTTCTGTCTGCAGGTATATCTGCAGGCCAGAAGAGGGTACCAGATTTCATTATGGATGGTTGTGAGCCACCATGTGGTTGCTGGGAATTGAACTCATGACCTCTGGAAGAGCAGCCAGTGCTCTTAACCGCTGAGCCATCTCTCCAGCCCGATTGTACCATTTTTGAAACAATTAATAGTTAGTGTTCCAGGAAAAAAGTATTTTGAAATTTTTCTGTCATCCTTGTTGATGTGTAGGGAGCTAAACCTTGATTATGCAACAGAATGTTTAATTTCCTAACAATTCTAATACTCAAGGTCGGTCTCTCCTTACAAATTCCTTTTGGAAATATTGTACAGCCCATTCTTATGTTCTTTTTTTTTTTTTTTTTTGAAGATTTATTTATTTTGCATAGATGAGAACTCTCTCTGCATTTACACCTGCAGGCCAGAAGAGGGCATCAGATCACATTATAGATGGTTGTGAGCCACCATGTGGTTGCTGGGAATTGAACTTGGGACCTCTGGAAGAGCAGACAGTGCTCTTAACCACTGAGCCATCTCTCCAGCCCCTGTTAATGTTTTTCTTTTGGTATAGTTTTTTAAAATTCTGTATTTTGAAAAGCTTTTTTAAGGCATAGGACAAAGTCAGTATATTGAATTATTTTATTTCATTTCTCACAGCATTCCTATGAAGACAATTATATTACAGCAAACTTCAGAGAAGGAAATTATGTAGTTTCTGAAAGCTTACATATTTTTAAATATGTATGAATGTGTCTTTAGACTTCTCCCTTATTTGGGAATGGATCTTTACTTTTTTTTTTTTTTCAGATCTGTAGGCTGTGTTTTCAGCATAATACTCCATTGGATGCAATTGCTCAGTTTCGAAAACACATTGATTTGTGTAAGAAAAAAATTGGAAGTGCGGAGCTGTCATTTGAGCATGCTGCATGGATGTCTAAACAGTATGTTTAAGTTGCATTTCCTTAATATTTTAAAAATAGAATGTGAGATTTGAAGAGATGGCATTAGCAAAGGCTTTGGTTCTAAACTGAATTAAGTGGATCTTTTTCTTGTTAAGTAGGGTTTTAATAATATACTCTAGCTATGTATCCAGGAATAGTATATGTTGATTAGTATAGTTTCCTGGTGGAAGTCAGGTAATTTATGCACCATCAGCATGTATTCATTGGGTTCTGTTTTGTGTTGACATCCTGGAAGTATGGGAATGCACAAAACAAAATTCCTACTTTGCGGAGCTTAGTGTCTATCTTAGTCAGGGTTTCCATTGCTGTGATAAAACAGCATGACCAAAAGCAACGTGGGGAGGAAGTGTTGTTTGACACCTCTACGGGCCACTCTCTGTCCCTGAGGGAAATCAGGGCAGAAACTCAAGACAAGAACCTGGAGGCTGGAACTGACTCCGAGGGCAGGGAGGATCGCTGTTTACTGGCTTTGCTCAAGGCGTATTCAGCCTGCTTTCTTCTATACTCCAGTACACTTGCTCAGGGATGGCACCACCTACAGTGGGTGGGGCCTTCCCACATCACTCATTGTTCAAGGAAATGCCCTAAGGACTTCCCAACAGGCAATCTGTTGGAAGTATTTTCTCAATTGAGGTTCTTCTTCCCAGATAACTCTGGATTAGGTCAAGTTAACAAAAAAACCAACCAAGACAAATGACTCCTTGTCAACTTGATACACCAATAATTACTGTTAAACTATAACCTTTCATTTTTTTTCTTTATATTAATACCAAAATATAGAGCACAAATACCTTTAGAAGTTCCATCGTCCTTAAAAAACAAACAAACAAAAAAACACGTCAAGCATGCAGTCCCTAAAGAATCCAAAATCTGAGCTGGACATGGTACTGCACTCCTTTAATCCCAGCACTTGGGAGGCAGGAAGATCTCTGTGAGTTCGAGGTCAGCCTAGTCTACAAAGCAAGTCGAGGACAGCCAAGGCTATTCCACAGAGAAACCCTGTCTTAAAAAAAAAACCAAAACCCCCTAAAATCCAAAGTCTCTTTAAAAGCCAAAGTCTCTTTAAAATAGCCAAGGCCTTCTAACTGTGGGCTCCTATAAAGCCAGAAACAAGTTGCTACTGTCTTATCTTAGGAAGAAAGAGTCAGGGCAATTTGTCACGGTTGACTCACAACAAAACCAAAGCCCTGCAGTGTAAGGAGCTCAGTGCTTAGTGTCAGGGACCAACTCCTGATCGTCTTGGATCCTCAGGGCCTGGGCAACTCCGCTTCTCTGCCATCCACAGCACACACAGCTTGTCCCCTTGGCCCAGGCCTGTGTAGCTCCACTTAAATGTAGCTGCTAGTCTTGGTGGTTGTCCATGGTCCTGAGATCTCCAAAATGCTGGAGTCTTTACCACCACTGGGCTGCACCCCTGTCACAGCGCAAGCTTCAGTTGCTCTGCATGGCTCTTTCATGCTCAAAACCAGTGCCACCAGGTCAACCCTTACACTTTATTGAGTTCGGCTGGCAGCTTGAGATAAAGCCTTGGCCTCCTTTGGACCCCAGCCTTTGTGAGGTGACCCTGAGAAGTATTCCCAGAAGATTTCACCTCAGTGATGCTTGTCACCCCTTAGTCACTACTAATCTCTCAGTGCCAGCTGACCAGCATCAATTGTCCAGTTAAAGGATAGGTTTAACATGGTGCTGTTCCCTTGTTAGTCACAGGATTTTTCAGCTCCAGTGGACAGGACCTCAGATTCTTAACACAAAATGTCGCCCAAAATGGCCCTGGTAAAGGCTTTCCTTCCCTCTGAAGTTTCCCAAGCCACGCCTCTGTCACCTGCATTCCTCTAACACTCTTACCTTTCGAATGCCCAAAGGACAGCCGTTAAGCTTTGAGTTTTTCCTGCTCAGAGTTTGGAAATCCTTCACAATCCTTCCATAATAACATGGGAGGTTAATATCCCATCAATCTGATAACAGTTTCTGAAGACTTACTTTTCTATTGCTGTGCTAAAACACCATGACCAAAAGCAACTTATGGGGCATGGAGGGTTTATTTCATTTACCCTTCCAAGTAACAGTTCATCATTGAGGGAATTCAGGGCCAGAACTCAGGCAGGAACTGAAGCAGAGACCATGGAGGATCGCTGCTTGCTCCCTTACTCCTTATGACGTACTCAATCTGTTTCTTATACACTCAGGACCACCTGCTCCGAAATGGCACTCCCTACTGCAGGTGAGTCTTTCACATCGAGGACTAATCCAGAAAATGCCCTGTACACTTGTCTATAAGCAGTCTGACAGAAGCATTTTCTCAATTGACACCCTAGATAACCGCAGCTTGTGTCAAATTAACAACAACAAAGACCAACCGGGACAGTGCTTATTTAAAAATTGCCAAACTAAAGTTAATTCCAGAAACGTGGATGGAACAGAGTGAGGACTATGTTAAGATCTAATATGATGGTAAACTTATGGTCTTGAGTTATCACAAATGACTTAAATAAAGAACTTGTCTGTAATTCATCACTATAACAGTATGTATTGTTATTTACAGATAAGTTAGCTGTTACTCAAAAGTTTTATTTTGATAACATGGTGTGTTGAGCTTATGGTCTCCAGAATGAGTAATTATTAGAAGGAAGCTGTTTTTTTCCTTCCTCTCCCTATCCATTCTTTTTATTTCTTGTTTTTTTTTTTTTCATTAAGATTCCAGGCCTTTGGAGATTTATTTGATGAAGCCATTAAGTTGGGGTTGACAGCTATTCAAACACAGAACCCTGGATTCTACTACCAGCAGGCTGCTTACTATGCCCAGGAGCGGAAACAGCATGCAACAGCCCTCTGTAGCCACGATGTAAGTTCCAGCCAGCGTCACTCTCAGGGCACTGCTTAATCTTCCCCTACGAGAAGCCAGGGGGTGGTGGTATTGATTTTCACCCCTTGCCTTTGAATATCTTTTTTTTTTTTTTTTTTTTTTTTTTTTTGGTTTTTTCGAGACAGGGTTTCTCTGTGTAGCCCTGGCTTTCCTGGACTCACTTTGTAGACCAGGCTGGCCTCGAACTTGCAAAGATCCACCTGCCTCTGCCTCCCAAGTGCTGGGATTAAAGGCGTGCGCCACCACTGCCCGGCTTTTGAATATCTTTTGAATTATTATGACTTTTCAGTTCTAACCCAAGTATTCCACAAGAAGAATATTTATGTTTATGTTTTACATGTATTAAAATTTTAATCTTTGTCTTATTGTAATTTGAATATAGGTTTTTTTTTGGGGGGGGGGTCGAGACAGGATTTCTCTGTGTAATAGCCCTGGCTGTCCTGGACTCGCTTTGTAGACCAGGCTGGCCTCGAACTCACAGAGATCCGCCTGCCTCTGCCTCCAGAGTGCTGGGATTAAAGGTGTGCGCCACCACACCTGGCTGAATATAGTATTTTAACAGATGATTAAAACTAGGTTTGGGACATTAACAAGTAAGAGTCAAAAGAATATAAAGTAATTCTTCTGCTAAAAAGTGAATTGAGTTTTAAACCTAAGTGTGAGCTCTTGACACGAAATTTCATTTTCAGAAATTGGATGATAGATTCTAAGGGGTAAGGACCAAGATTAGTTATAAAGTTCTTGTAGGCTTATTGATTGCAATGTAAATTAGGGATTCTTTTTTTAAAGTTTTATTTATTTTTATGTGTGTTGGTATTTTGCCTGGATGTGTGTTTAGGTGAAGGTTTTGGAGCTCCAACAGACTTACAACTGCCACGTAGGTAATAGAAATTGAACCTGTCCTCTAAGAGCAATCAGTGTTCTTAACTTCTGGGCCATCTCTCCAGCCCTATAAAATAGTAATATTATAAAGAGTGTATTAAAATATAACAGCAGGGAAGCACGAGAAAGCAAATGTTTAGAAGAATATTTAGTGTTGAAATGTACAGAGTATATTTAGATGGAAAAAGTAGGTTGAAAATGTATGCTAATTGGTTACAACTAAAGTATTGTATGACAGTGTGTGAGAATAATGTATATAGTCTTAACAAGTGGCGGTAGATTTATTAGTAATTAGAATTTTATCTTTTCCCTTTTGGGCACTTTTATAACTTTTTCAATAATGTATTTATATTACATTTTGGTTTTAAACACAAAAAGAAGAAAAAGTAATATAAATATGTTCTTTCTAGTGTCAAAAAATACCCTTTTCTGCCAATACTGGAACTAATATAGAAGTAATAATGAAGAAAAGTGAATTATTAAAAAAAATAATTATATTGCATTGGGTGCCATTTGTAGAAATAAATAGTTAAATTGTTTAACCAGTATTTATATTATTATTGATTGGTTTGGTAGCCTTTAATCCTTATTCCACCATTATAAATGAATACACACAGAGCCCATGTGGATTTTATCAAGCCTAGGCCTGAATTGAGGAATCTTGGCCCATCTAAGCTAGCTCTTAATTCTGCTACCCAAATATGACCCCATATTACATACGTCCCCTTGGACTGCAATTCTCCATGATCTGGCGATGTTCCTGGCCATGTGGAATGAGGTTCTTTTCTCTAACCCATGGCGTGTGCCTATTCCTGCTCCTGGCTGGAATGCCTTCTTCCTGCTGCTTGCTGGAATCTTAATCCTCTTTCTAAAGTGCAGGCTTCCTGCTCTAATCCCAGGAAGTCCCACCTTTCTCTGTTTTTGCCCAATCTCAGGCCTCGGCATTTTATTTAACCAATCAGATTCAATGTAAGTAACAGACAGCAAGCAGGACCAATTAATTAACATTTACAATGCTTAACACTACCCCAACAGTGGATTTTTTTTTTTTAGGACTCCAAGTAACTTTTTATTTACACAGAACATTTTTATATGTGAAATACATATTCACCATCATTTGTAATACTTTAACTAGTTTATTATAGTATGGTAAAAAAGAATATGTGAAAAGTCACTGTGAAATCACCATCAGATTTCAGCTTTTATAAGATTTTCTTTCTTCCTTTCTTTCCTTCCTCACTTCCTTCCCTCCTTTCTTTTTGTTTGTTTTGTTTTGTTTTTGTTTTTTGAGACAGGGTTTCTCAGTGTATCCTTGGTTTTCTTGGAATTCTCTTTGTAGACCAGGGTGACCTTGAACTGAAAGAGATCTGCCTGCCTCTGCCTCCCGAGTGCTGGAACTAAAGGTGTGCACCAACAAGCCGGGTGTGATGGTGCACACCTTTAATCCCAGCACTTGGGAGGCAGAGACAAGTGAATCTCTGAGTGTGAGACAAGCCTCGTTTACAAAGGAAGTCCAGGGCAGCCAGGATTATACAGAGAAACCCCGTTTCCAAAAACAAAACAAAAATGTACACCACCACTGCCCATTTCAGTTTTTGTAAGATTTCTAAATGTTAGTAAAGATTGTTAAATTAATATTTATAATATTGCCAATTAAACCAGTACTTGATGTTTATATTTACAGCTATTTCTTTATTTAATTAAAGATAGGCCAAGAGTTGATTTGGGATGGATGACAATTGTTGTTTTGATTTCAGGCTTCTGTGATGTACCCCAGTCCTGATCCCTTAGAAACACAAGCAGGTGTTCTTGACTTTTATGGACAGAGGCCCTGGAGACAAGGAGTACTAAGTAAATAATTGTCCTTCTTTTTTCTCTTAGCCTCAAGAAGACAGAGATAGCTATCATACTGTCTAATGCCTAATGGAACCATAGGAAAATTATATTGGAAGACATATACATGCTTTTTAAACTTTTTTTTTTAAGTGTGCTTTCCTAGTCTGTGTCTTCATTTTAAGATTTGTGCTCCTGTCAGGCATAGTGGCGCACGCCTTTAATTCCAGCACTCTGGAGGCAGAGGCAGGTGGATCTCTGTGAGTTCAAGGCCAGCCTGGTCTACAAAGTGAGTCGAGGACAGCCAGGGCTACACAGAGAAACCCTGTTTCGAAAAACAAAAAAAAAAACAACCAACCAACCAAACAAGCAAACAAAGATCTGTGCTCTTGGTATTTAAAATGGTTTCTTTCATTGCACATTAGTTATAATTAAAGATACTGATATCATTTAAACATTTGAGAATTTAAGCACGTTAACTTTGGTGCTTTATTTCACATTTTAGCATGGCATTACCATGCATTGCCCTAGAAACAATTTATGTTCGTCTTTTGATTCAGTGCATGTGTGATTTGAGCAGCATTCACGGTGGTTGCACCTCAAGTGCTGCTGCATCACGTGCTTTGGTCTCCAGAGTGTGAGGGACAGCCCTTGGCAGCTGGGGAGGAACATGGGGTTAGGAGCGTTCTCTACAGAACAGATGGCAGAGAACTCTCCACGTTAACAAAGCTATCTCTTTAGAATCGTTAAGATTCTAGAATGTTCACAAGTCTCAATGTACACTGTATGCAAGTGAAGGCTTCAAGGAGTTCGTGTGAAGAGTTCTGTTACATGAGCTAAGATGGGTTGCTTCCTGTCTTACGCAGGCTTTGATCTTTCTGACCCTGAAAAAGAGAAAGCAGGAATTCTTGCCATTCAGCTGAAGGAAAGAAATGTTGTCCACTCTGTGAGTTCCTTTCCCTCGATATAAACTATTCGGGTATATTCTAGTAAAGTAGGAGACCGTTTTCATTCCAATGTCCCACAACTTCTCTCTCCTAACAGGAGCTAATAATCACTCTTCTGGGCAATGCTGTTGCACAATTCAAGAAGTACAAGTGTCCCCGGATGAAAAGCCACCTCAGTATGTACCCCACTACACTCTGTTTCTCGGCTGCTTGGAGTAATGTTGAATTAACTAAACCTTCTTTTCCTTTGTAGTGGTTCAAATGGGAGAGGAGTATTATTATGCAAAGGATTATACCAAAGCTTTGAAGTGAGTCATATTTGCTGCTTATTTTCACAAGTATTCTGATTGCCTTATAATGAAATTGGAATAGACGTTTATGTTGAGGAATTTGTTATTACTGTCTATTTTGTTAAATTCCAGCTGTACAATATTTTCTCAAGTCTCCTCTGCTGACAGTAGTCCTCCTTTAAAGTCTTTAGGTGACACCAGGTTTAACTGAATGTGAACAGTGCCTGCTAAAGCATCCCAGTAGGCCCTCCTTGTATTTACATGAAGCGAGAGAAGCACCTGGAGCTTCTCCAAGGGCCTTCCAGTCTTGTGGAGCAGCCGCCTCAGTGTCTCCTCTCCCTCTCTTAGGCTGCTGGACTACGTGATGTGTGATTACCGGAGCGAGGGGTGGTGGACTCTGCTCACGTCTATACTGACCACAGCACTCAAGTGTTCCTACCTCATGGCCCAGTTAAAGGATTATATTACTTATTCTCTAGAACTCCTTGGAAGAGGTAACTTGATTTTTTTATTATTGAAATTAGTTATTTTGATATTAAATAATTATTATTATTGAAAAGCCCAGATCACAAATCGTTTGCATTATTTCTTTTTTAATTGGAATATTTCATTGTCAAATATTTAGTGCTTTTATGCCGGGCATGGTGGCATACACCTTTAATCCCAGCACTCAGGAGGCAGAGGTAGGCGGATCTCTGTGAGGATAAGGCCAGCCTGGTGTACAAGTGTGTTTTACAGGGCTATGTAGAGACCCTGTCTCAAAAAAAAAACAAACAAAAAAGTAGTACTTTTATTATATAAAATTCACTATGCTTAGTCATCTTAGAAACATTCACTGTAAAATATCTTAAGGGTTTGGTTGGGACGATACCTCAGTTGGTAAAGTGCTTGCCTGAGTTCAAGGCCCAGTACCCATGTTTATGCCAGGCCTAGTGGCCCGTGCTTCTAAGCCCAGCACTGGGGCTGGGGGCGAGGGAAGATCGCTAGGGCTCCTGACTAGTATGTCTGTCATAACTGGTGAGCTCCAGGCCAGTGAACGACCCTGTCTCAAAGGAGATAACACGTGTAAAGAACGTATTTTAGCAGTACTGGAGAGGTGGCTCAGTTCCCAGCACCTTGGGGCAGTTCATGGCTGCCTGTGACCCCACAGGAGGGGATGGACTGGCCTGCCTGTGTGACAGTTCATGGCTGCCTTTGATCCCATAGGAGGGATGAACTGGCCTGCCTGTGTTACAGCTCCATTTTCTTTTCCTGCCTCAGCTTCAACTCTGAACGATGACCAGAAATCTCGGATAGAGAAGAACCTCATGAACGTTTTAATGGTGGGTTGTAGTCCTCTGTAGGAGCTGTATGCACGTGATCTGTATCTGTATGTGCTTTTGCCCAGTTAGCTGGCCAGATTTTGAACTCTCATTGCAGAATGAAAGCCCTGACCCGGAGCCTGACTGTGATGCCTTAGCAGTGAAGAGCGCTCAGAAGCTGTGGGCAGATCGGGTCTCTCTGGCCGGCAGCAATGTCTTCACAGTAGGAGTGCAGGACTTCGTGCCATTCGGTGTGTAGCCAACTGCCACAATATTCAGAGAAACTCTTTGTCTGAAGCGAATAGATGCAGAATGATAAGTAAATATGAAAGGTAGTCAGAGCATAACTATCTCGTGGATAATCGTGAATCTTGTCATTTTTCTCTTCAGGGTCATAATGATAAGCTATCAAATGTTTTAAGTTCAATAAGTATTTAGTGAACAAATATATGAGTCATGAAGGCTTTTGCCTCATTCATTGTTACTTTAAAACACCACAAGAAAGAACACTTTCTAGTTTTGTCCTATTTTCTTTTTTTAAAAAAACATGTTTTGTTTTATGTAAAACAATACAGTTTATATCAGTGGTTCTCAACTTTCCTAATGATGTGGCCCTTTAATATAGTTCCTTGTGTTGTGCTGACCCCAACCATAAACTTATTTTGCTGTTACTTCATAACTGTAATTTTGCTACTGTTAAGAATCGTAATGTACATATCTGATATGCAGGATATCTGATATGTGATCTGCAAAGGGGTTGTGATCCACAGGCTGAGAACTGCTGGTTTATATATTAAATAACACTATAATGGAATGATTTGATGTTGTATACTTTTGTTAAGGTAACCCACTTAGAAAAAGTATATTAAGAAATTTTTGTTCTGGGGGAGAGGTTTTACAATCTGAAATATTAACCTATTCAAATGTTTATATTTATTTATTAAAATATACTTTGCTTATTTATAATTCAAGTATTATATGAAGTACCCTTGAAAAAATAGCTATTTAAAAGTATTATGCTTTGGGGCTGAAGGGATGGCTCAGCAGTTAAGAGCACTGACTATTCTTCCAAAGGACCTGGGTTCAAATCCCAGCACCCTCATGTCAGTTCACAGCTGTCTGTAATTGTTGGGTGTGGTGGCGCACGCCTTTAATCCCAGTACTCGGGAGGCAGATGCAAGTGGATCGCTGTGAATTTAAGACTAGCCTGATCTACAAAAATGAGTCCAGGACAGCCAGAGATACACAGAGAAACCCTGCCTGTCTCGGAAAAAAAAAGTTTTATACTTTAATGTCTAAGCAGGTGTTTTGAAATAAACTAATTCAAAATGGCTCTTTTTCCTTTTAAGTTTTGACACCAACATCTTATGGGCAAGTATATTTTTAAAAATAAAAATATTTTGAAACTGGACAGTGGTGGCACATGCCTTTAATCCCAGCACTTGGGAGGCAGAGGCAGGCAGAGATCCGCCAGCCTGGTCCACAGAGTGAGAAGTAGGACAGCCAGAGCTACACAGAGAAACCCTGTCTCGAAACAAACAACCCCCACCCCCAGTGTTTTTGAAGCTTAGTTTTGAAGAATGTTTTTGAAGTTTTTGGCCGTAGTTTATTTTCACAAAGAGAGTTAGTTGTGTTTGTGTTTGCTGAATAGCTGCCTTTGAGGACAGTGTACGCAAGAAGGCGGTAACGCAGCTGAGCTTTGTAAGAAAGACTCCCAGGACAGTGTGTGCTTTAGTGCCTGCTTCTGTTTGACTCAGCCCCTCGCTTGATTTCCAGTACAATGCAAAGCCAAGTTTCATGCTCCGAGTTTTCATGTGGATGTTCCTGTTCAGTTTGATGTTTATCTGAAGGCTGACTGTCCACACCCCATTAGGTTTTCCAAGCTCTGTGTCAGCTTCAATAATCAGGTAATGTATCCACTAATGTGTTCCCACTATATGTGTATGTCATTGTACCTCTCAGTAAACTGTATAAATGAGTCTAGTAAATTTTAGATCTTACTGGTTTTATAGTTATCAAGTGATTTTAGCTAGACTTACTTAAAAATAAAGGTACTTGTACTTCCAAATGTCTTGCAAGTCAAATATGCTTTTTCTACTCTTAACTTTTATTTTCATTTAAGGCTTAAGTAAGCCAAGAATACTATTCTTAGTTTTTATAATGTGTAGCTTGAATTTCAAATAAGATACATTCAGTGTGAATGTGAAGCTTGTCTAATTTTTTTTGTGGGGGATGTTCGAGACAGTGTTTCTCTGTGTATCCCTGGCTGCCCTGGACTCACTTTATAGACCAGGCTGGCCTTGAACTCACAGAGATCAGCCTGCCTCTGCCTCCTGAGTGCTGAGATTAAAGGCGTGCGCCACCATGCCCAGCAATTACAGACAGCTGTGAACTGCCATGTGGGTGCTGGGATTTTTAACTTGGGTCTTTTAGAAGAACAGCCAGTGCTCTTAAACACAGAGTCATCTCTCCAGCCCATCTTGTCTGATTTTTAAAATCATTTGCTTCATTTGTTTTAGAACTAATATCTGTTTGGTTTTGAAATACTGGAGTGGAATAGATAGACGGGGCATTCACAGTATCCTTGTAGCCCCGTCCTGCCGGAGGCCCTCTTTGCTAACTCCTTAAACAGTCTAGTATCTTCTGTACACACATAAACAATATTTTCATGCTATTATATGCATATGAACATTTTAAACTGTGATATAATAAAACCAAGTGCTGGGGTGTGTTCTCTTTCATTTATATGCTCACTTAATAGGTAATTATCTTGTGGTCACCTAGAAAGTACATGAAGCCTTTAACCAACACATTTATCAAGAGTTACAATACTCGTTGCGAACCTAAAGAGGTATTTTGTGTCAGGCCCATTATATGTGAGATTTTTAGGGACAGGAACCAGAACTAACTCACAGATTGTCCAGTAAGCAATGCAGACTAAAGGCTACCATCTCAGCTGGAAGCACAGATGCAGTAGGCATGACAGAGAGAAGAGAGGAAGTTCTGAGAATGGTCAAGTTAAGTATAAAAAGATGGGAATGGGAGAACGCGTGTGGGAAGACTTTTCTAGGAACCGGAGTACTTGCTTCATATTCCTCAAGAAAACCACCTTAGCAGATGAGGGCTGAGTGGTGGGGCTCGCAGGAACCTTGAGGAATGAAACAGAGATGGATTCGCAAAACCTCTCAAGGTGTACTCACTGTTTTCTATATACTTCATTCTCAGATTGATAGTGAAACAATTGTACTCACTGTTTTCTATATACTTCATTCTCAGATTGATAGTGAAACAATTGTATCTATTTTAGTAGGAATTAATTGAAAAGGGCAGAGAAATGCCCCTGTAATTGAGATGTTTAGATAAATCCCGGTCTCATGAAGATCAGCTTGTTTTCCTTCCAGAGAGTTTTCCTTACCCAGGGAGTCCTTCTCATTAGTTTGTTGATGTTAAAACATGAAACTTGAGGAATTTTATTTTAAAGAAATGGTATCATGGAAACTAATTAGACTGTATATTTATCCAGGTACAACATGTGAGAATTGGGTCAGGATGCTATTTGTGGGAAAGGAGACTTTAGGATACAAAAGCAATTTGCAGTAGATAAATCTAGGCTGGGGTGATACCTCAGTGGGTAGAAGCGTGTGAAGACATCGATTCAAATCCCCAGCATGCATATAAGATCAGCTGGGCATGGCTGCAGAGGCCTGCAACCCCACAGTGCTGGAGACAGAGAAAAGTAGGCCCTGAGAGCTTGCTGGCTGTCCAGATTCTGTGAGACCCTGACTCAGGGAAATGACGTAGAGAGCGATAAAGGAAGCAACCCCAACGTCCTCCTTGTCCTCCACACGGGTGTGCACACAGAAGGCCTGGGTTGCTGAGTAAATAGAGAAGAGAGGAACTGGGGAAAGGATGATGAAGGAAGGAGGTTTGTAGGTACTGTTTCCTTGCCTGACTCAGTTTGCCTTCTTCTCTTTGACTAGTTAATTCTTCTAGGTTTATCACTTAAAATCATCACTTTCTCAGGCAAACCTGACTTCAGCGAGAGCTGTAGCCCTCACTGTCTCATACATGGTGTGCTTAGCCCTTCACAGTACAAGTGACAGCGGTGTGTGCAGTTACTTGGTCAGTTGCTTGGCCCCCTATTAGACTCCTAAGTTCCATGGACAGATAGTTTGTTGTTTTTCCCTTTCCCCCTCATTGTTAAATACTCTGTGTGAAATTAGAGACTCACTTCCTGGAATTGCCTCCAAGTCCAGTTAACTAAGAAGCATAAGCTTCTTCCATAATTAAAACTAATATAAATGCTATTGTAGAAATATCAGCTTTCAATTTTTCTCGGATTCTGATTATATCTTATTTGAAACATAAGCTGCAGACCACAAGGAAGCAAAGAGAATGTGTGTTTCATAGCTTCAGCCAGAAATGAGAATTAGGAAGGATATAGATCTTAGGCTAGTAAGGATTTTCTGTGAAGGTAATTTGTCTTCTGTGATAGGAAGTCTTGGAAGCTCTTACTTTTATTAACAGATGAGAATGGTGATTCTGTCAGCGCACACACATACAGAAGTACATATTCACACAGCAAACACATATACAGTCACAACCTGAAGCACACATGCCCATGCATCCACGCGCGCACACACACACACACACTCAGGCACACATAAATAATAATAAAATTTTTTTTTTAAAAAAGGAAAGAATAATAGATGATAATCTTCAGTGTAACAAAAAACACATTTTGTTTCTCTTTCTAAATTGGTATTTCAGTGCTTTTGGAAATCAGGTTGTATGTGCTAAATGTTTTATTTTATTTGTGAGTAGGTAAGTACTTGAATTTGGCATCAAAATAATTCTTGTGTAAAAAATACTTACGTAGAGCATCCATGGTATTTAGGCTAGACCAGCGGTTCTCAACCTTCCTAACCCTGTGACCCTTTGATACAGCTCCTCATGTCATGGTGCCCCCCCCCACCACAAAATTATTTTCATTGCTACTTCATAACTGTGATTTTGCTACGGTTAGGAATGATAATGTAAACCTCTGATATGCAGGACATCTGGTATGTGACCCCTGTGAAAGGGTCATTCATCCTCAAAGGGGTCACGGCCCCCAGGTGGAGAACCCCTGGGCTAGAACTAAATGTGCATCCAGTCACTGGGTGCTCAGTGTTAGCAAAGGGTCTGATATCCGATGCTCTTAAAAAGTGATATTGCTGCTCACCTCTCTTTAAGGCTTACAACCAGTTCTGTGTACTAGAAGAAGCATCCAAAGCAAACGAAGTCTTAGAAAATCTGACTCAAGGAAAGATGTGCTTAGTTCCTGGCAAAACGAGAAAATTGTTATTTAAATTTGTTGCAAAAACTGAAGATGTGGGAAAGAAAATCGAGGTGAGTTATAAAATTCGCTTAAAAAATAATTTCAGTGACAAAAACAGTTATGTTTATGTTAAAATTTTAAATAATGCATTCATAGTAGTTTGGTAAGTTCCCTCCCATATGTTCTTCATCAACATATTTGTTCTTTGACATTATTTAAAGAATTGGGCCCCCAGATATAGTTTAGTGGTAGAACAAATGCTTCCTAACATGTACAAGGTTCTGGATTCAGTCCATGACATGAGGGAAGACAATAGGAATATACCGTATATCATACTCTATTTCTGGCTTTTTTTCTCTCAGTAGTGTAATTAGACATTATTTGCTATTAGTACATAAGACCAATCTCATTTTTTAATGAGTAAATTATCAATTAAGGCATTTTAAACAATTTTTATTACATAATACAGTACATTTATATAATAGGACCTAATTTAGACTTTATCTGAATGAGGATAAATAAATATTTTAGCAGGTTGATACAGTAAAGACAATTGAAACGCCCTTGGTGAAAATAGTACTTTGTGTTGTGTGCACTCTGGAGGCAGTTGCCAATCTTCAGCTCCAGCTCTGTAGGTTTCAAGGTCAGGGGATTCTGACCTGTGTGCCTCAGTGCATTCATCTGTGAGATGAGATGGTGACAATAGTAGCTCTGGGGTTTGTGGGGTTGGCAGTCCATGGTGATGCCAACCGTGTCTGCTGCATTGTAAGCCCTCACTGAGGGCTTGTTTTCCATGACTTGTAAAAGAATGGTTAGCTGTGTGAAGCTTTGGGATCCTTGTTAAAATGCATGTATTTAAGGTTACACTACTAACATTTCCTTAGCAACCTCTATAATGTAATTGAATTTCTTGTTGACTAATATCCAACACTTTTAGTTTCTTCCATTTAAAAGTTCCTCATGATTTGACTAAATCTACCCAGATGTTTACTGTGCTAGTTCACAGAGTGAACCTGGAAGAGTAGAGCCTAAAAAATGAGGCAGACCAAAGTCTCATGCAGTAGCCAGCTTTATTCAGAGAACCAGGCAGTTACACCTTGAATAAAGTTCATGTGGCAAAAACATGCTTTTCCATAGAGGGATATAAACAAATAATAATTGCCAGCTGTGACAAGTAATCTGAAGTAAACTTACCCCTACCCACTACGCCTGGGAGGGGCACGCCAACACCTGCCAAGAACAATTCTGATTTTTGAAGAAACTGAGGTCACAAGACCCTTGTCTTTTTCTTGGCGTTTTCTCACAAGCACTCAGAATAACCATCACATGGATCCATTCTGGGACTGTGTCCTGGCAGCTAGAGCTGTGTTTGTTTTTACTTGGCATCTGAGGAATCGGGTCATTATAATCAATAATCCTGTGTTGGGTCCTTTTGTTACTGGTTATTTGAAAGTGATATCCAGTTAATAAAACATTTTATGCTAATACTGTAAGTACTTTGAGCGGAAATGTTTGTAGGATTAGACATTAGTTTGTAAATGTGTCATTGGTGCTTCTGGTTTCCTTCAGCATCTACCAATGGGCATCCGAACTGTCAAGTGCTGTGCCGAGCGCCATAGTTATACATCCAGGCTCTTACTTGGAAGGTCAGGGCATGATCAGTGCCTGGCCAGGGAGAGAGTTGGGTGCCCTGTCTTTTTTCATCCTGCCTGTGACCAGGTGAACTCTAGGTGTGATCTTCCTCACTGTGATGTTGTTGACAGGGGATGATGATAAGCAGGTACGCGATGGCATTTCTGCTCCACCTTCCTTTTTCAGATCACCTCTGTGGATCTGGTTCTGGGCAGCGAGTCGGGCAGATGTGTGGTTCTGAGCTGGCAGGGAGGAGGAGGGGACGCTGCTTCCTCCCAGGAAGCCCTGCAGGCCTCAAGGTCTTTCAAAAGGCGGCCAAAGCTTCCTGACAGTGAGGTCCACTGGGACAGCGTCATCATCCAGGCGAGCACAATGTAAGTACTTCCAAAACAGAGTGAAGATTGACTTTGCTACTTGAAACATTTTACTCATTACATTATTTCTTTAAGTTGATTACTGAACTGTTTCTTTTCAAAGGATCATTTCCAGAGTCCCAAACATTTCGGTGCATCTGCAACACCAGCCTCCTGCCCTAATGAATGAGATGTATTGTTTGGTTGTAACTGTTCAATCCCATGAAAAGTCCCCAGTCAGGGATGTGAAGCTCACTGCCGGCCTAAAGCCAGGTAAGCATTCATTTTGTAAGTTGGTCAGTATCAATGTATTAGGTTGGTGCGAAAGTCCCCGTGGTTTTTTTGCATTGTTGAAATTTGTCATGTGATGTTAGAATACATCAATAAATGTGGTTATATTATACATGGTTTTAATGTGGATTCCTCATTATGCTTTTTTGATAATTACTTATTACTTGCTGTTTATTTTACATTTACATTATACTTTGGAAATTGGGTTACACAAAAAGCAAATTTGAATGATTCTCTTTAAAAAACTTTTTAGTTGCATGCATTCTTACTTATTTGGGGTTGCACATTCCATAGCATGCTTATGGAGGTCAGAGGACAACTTGTGGGACTAGATTCTTGCCTTCGATCGTGTGTGTTTGTGGGGTCATCAGGCATTGGCACCAAGTCCTTTTAATTGCTAACCTGGTGAGCAGTTTTCTCATACAAGTAAAAACGGGTGGTAAAGCTTTGGAGGCAGCTTTCACCATCAACGACACATTTGGCCTGCTAACAAGGACAGTGTGGTGGTTGTTCAAGACCTTTTGGAAAGGAAGAGTCTTGAAGATGAGTGGCTCAGTGGCCAGCCCTCAGAAGTTGACTATCAAAGCTGATGCTTGCAGACCTATGCGAGAGGTTGCATAGAACTCATCATATACTATTCCATGGTAGGCAGCGTTTGAGGCAAATGCAGAAGGTACAGAAGTCCCATGAGTAGATGCCTCCATGAGATGACTAAAAAGGAAAAAAAATCCTCGTTTTGAACTGCCACTCTCTTATTTCGTACAAGAGAAGAGTGTTTTTCTGCTCAGATGGTGAAGGGAGAGATAATAGATTGAATAAAGAGCTGGTGGTGACCAGCTCCATCTCTGGACCACGAACCAATTCCAAGCCCTTTGCAAAGACAGACTTGCCCAGTGAAAGCTCATGGTCGCTGTTTGCTGTCCCGGTGATGGCAAGTTGGACCCATTGCAGCTTTCTATATCTACTATGTCTTTAAGCAATTCTACAGCATTCTGCAGGGGAAACATTTCCACAACCAGATGGGTGTAAATGCTTGCCAGGAGTTTGCTCCCAAAGCACAGATTTTTCCACTATAAGAACAAAACTTCTTGCCGGTATAGTAATCCCAGAACTCTGGAGGTAGGGACAGGCAGATCTTTGTGAGTTCAAGGCTGGCCTGGTCTCCAGTGAGTCCAGGACAGCCAGAGATACACAGAGAAACCCTGTCTTGAAAAAAAAAAAAAAACAAACAGCAACAGCAACAAAAAACTTCTTTTTCATTAACAAAAATATATTGATTATAGTAGTTCCAACTTTGATTCATAAAGATGTGTTTGAGCCCAGTTACCGTGAGTTAAAATGCACAGTCTGAAACCGCAGTTCCCTGCGTACCAACATAGTAACAGGTAAACACCATCATGTCAATGATAGGATATTTATTTAAAAGATGGTATACTATAGTGCTCTTCATATACTATTGATTGTTATAACAGTGTCCTAAAAAGCCACTGTATCAACCTTCTCAGGGCAGGATGCCAATCTAACTCAGAAAACTCACGTGACACTTCATGGAACAGAGCTGTGTGATGAGTCCTACCCAGCCTTACTCACTGACATTCCTGTGGGAGACTTACATCCAGGGGAGCAGGTGAGCACAGTCCACAGGGACAGGAGAGGACATTAGTTGGTCTGCAGTTCTAAAAGAGCGTACCAGTGCCCGAACACTGGGAAAATGACTGAACTATTGAACATCCTGTGAAATGTCATAGGCAGTTTTTATGCAGACTTTTTGAGCAAGTAACCCTCCACTGCACAGCTTGTTGCTGGTGAAATGAGTGGTGTCTGAAACTACAGTAATTTCTCAGCCAACTTCTGTTTCCAAATCACATAAAAAGTTCTTGGGCAGTCAAAGGAGAGCATGAAAAAGGTGGCGGATTATTTCCTGGAGGGTCCGCTCAGGGTTCTTGGTGGCTGATGGCAGAGCGTTCATTAGTCACATCAGTTACACTGTAATAATCTGTATAAAGTATCTAACCAGAAATCTCTAAATGAGAACATTGTCTTAGACTATCTGGAGGAAGTCTCTGTAATTAAATTACAATACTTACTGTGTTGCAGCTAGAAAAAACAGTGTATGTTCGCTGTGGAACCATGGGCTCCAGAATGTTCCTTGTGTACGTTTCTTATCTGATCAATACAACTGTTGAAGGAAAAGAAATTATTTGCAAGTGTCACAAGGTATTTTTTTAATGACTACTTTTCATATATGAAGCACTTCTTTGTGTTGTTTTAATATCTTTGTTATCTTGGCAGTGATATGTCATCTTAGAGGTTGGTGTTTCAGCCCAATAGAAGCAAAGGCCCAGGAATTGAGTGCTATAGTGTGGTTTTTGTAGAGTTCGTGGGCCGTGGGCTGTTTTTAAGTTATTGGGAGAGAAAGGATAATCAATGCTTCCTAGTTGAGAAGAAGGCCAGTACTGTGGTCAGGAATTTCACATAGCCTGGTGTAGTTCAGAGTCTCTTAGATAGGGCTTAGGAGATGGGCTCCCAATCTCCACATTTTATGTAAACCATATATATATATTTTTTTTTTTGAGGCAGGCTCTCTCTATATATCCCTGGCTGTCCTGGAACTCCCTATGTATACCAGACTGGCTTAAACCCAAAGAGATCCGCCTGCCTCTGCCTCCAGAGTGCTGGTAGTAAAAGCATGTGCCACCACCACCTGGCTCGCACTATCTTATGTAATTCTCATCACCTCTGAGTGGTATGAAACTGAGACCTAGAGTCTAGGTTTGTGTGTGTGACTTTCCTAAAGTCACATGTTCATGGCCGTGATCATACAGATGATAAATATCTGTCTGATATCAGAGCCTGAACCTCTAACCAACACAACATTCCACTCATATTTGTTCATTGTATGTGTGTGTGCATGTGCATAAATATGTGCATGCACAGTGCATATGTGACAGCTGAGGAACAACTGTTGGAATTGGTTCTCACCCTGTGGGGGTTCCAAGAATTGATCCCAGCTCATCAGACTTGGAAATAAGCACCTTTATCCTTTGAGCCATTTCACTGGCACAACATATTCTTTTTCTGGTTTCTCATGCATGTGTTGGGTTAGATCATGTGCTTTGAAAGGTAGAATGGCCCCATGACTTCTCAAACAGTTGTTCAGAGGGGAGTTGGAACACGTAGTAATTATAGCACTCAACTTATATCACAGTACTTTTGAGACTGTCCTGCAGTCAAATAACTTACTAGAAAGAGCAGCTCGTATGTAGATTTCTATAAATGTTATCCAGGAAAAGACCTTTGTGTCTTACTGTGTAACTTGGGGTTGTTTATCTATCACTTCTAGATTGTACTTTATATGTTTTCTAACTTTAAAACTTTATGTTAAAATATTAGAAAAGCCATTGAATGTGCTCCTTATGTTTTCTTGCAGGATGAAACTGTAACAATAGAAACTGTCTTTCCATTTGATGTTGCAGTCAGATTTGTTTCCACAAAGGTATGTTCCTGTGTTGCAGGCTGGGAACAATGTCGGTTAGAGGAATTAAAAGAAAAAGTTAGTGTAATTGCTGACCAACATTTATCTTTCGTGGTGGCAGTTTGAGCACCTGGAAAGAGTCTATGCAGACATCCCCTTTCTGTTGATGACGGATGTTTTAAGTGCCTCTCCTTGGCCCCTCACAATTGTATCCAGTGAGCTACAGCTTGCTCCATCTATGACAGCAGTGGATCATCTGGAGTCCCAAGTGGACAACGGTGAAACTTTACATCATTCTCACATACGTGACAGATGTGATGTGGTGTTGGTGGTGTGTGTGTATAAATTAGCAGTGTAATAGTTAGATTTTTGCAAAATCCGGGAACTTGACATCTCCCTTAAGTAAGTATATTTAGAGTTAAGGTACGATTAGTATTTACAGTACGCATGGGTATACTTTGTTTTAAAAGATCAGATTTGGGTTTTGTTTGGTTGTATTTTGAAATGTAGCCAAAGCTGGTCTTGAACATGATACTTCAGGATATCTTTGAATTCCTGACCCTCCTGCCTGTACTTCTTGAGTGCTATAATTACTACATATACCTCAATGCCCAGCATAAAAGATCAGATTTTTTTTTTAACTCCAAGGAGGACATTTTGAGAAATGTACTTGAGGGTTAAGAGGACTTTCATTTTTGAAATTTGAAGTTTTTTTTATTAATTTGAAATTAATGTTTACTGTTTTTTATGATTGGAAATGGGACAGGGTGTCTATTAAATAGACAACAGATTTGCTAACTCACCCAACTAAATCAGTCCAGAGAGCAGGTGGGTGATACCTTTCCCGTTCGATGTGCTTTCATAGACTGCTACAGGGGTAGAGCTAATGTGAGTGTTAACCCATGCACAACTATACCCAAGTAGAAGATAAGGGTAACAGAAAAATCTTATTTAAACACTTACTTAACAAACACCTATAAAACACCTGTATCTTATAACTTAATACCTAAAACCTAATACCTAGAGATACTTAGTAATTAAGAACACCTGAGCCGGGCGTGGTGTGAACACCTTTAATCCCAGCACTTTGGAGGCAGAGGCAGGCAGATCATTGTGAGTTCGAGGCCAGCCTGATCTACAAAGTGAGTCCAGGAGAGCCAGAGCTGTTACACAGAGAAACCCTGTCTCGAAAAACCAAAAAAAAAAAATAATAATAATAATTAAGAACACCTAACCAACCCTATTTTAATTTTCTTAAAAGGATACTAATATTCCTATCGTAGCAGGATAACTTGATTTTGGCAATCTGGCAGTCCCAGCAGGCAGTCCTTCCACAGCTTACCATCTGCTGGGCCTAACTTTGCCCGTTCACATGGCTGGGTTATTTCAACCTGACTTGCAGTGGAAAGCCTCTATTTTGGACTCTGCCTCTCAGCTTATGACCATTGTGGCCTCAATGCTGATGAATGACATACCTTGTTTTACACTTGTCCAGTGTGCATTGTCCTCAGTGCCTGAAGGAAAGAGGAAGAGAGCCCTGCGTGGAGCTCTCTGGTTTATGTACAGCGTCATCTTGAGATCCTTGGTGATCTTGGGGGCCCACAAGATCTCTCGAGATATCCAGAGGTTCTATGGCTTCTCCTGGCACCTGTCATCATCCACAAGACATCTCGTGTTGCTCACAGAGCTATGGCCTCCACGAGGCTCTGTCCATCTTGGCCCCCAGTGCAAGGGATGCCAAGCTCCTTCTTTATGTGCTGCCAGATGCCAAGCTGATCTGCATACTAATATACTAAAGACTAAAGAGAGCTAACTCCCACCACAGATAAGGTTGAGCATAGTGAGCAGAAGCGAAACAAGCAGACTGTTTGTTGCTTCAGCTGCAGACACTGGCCATTGCTTGCATGTTCAGTCACAGTTGATTTGCTTGTGTGATGTTGGCCATTCCCAAGAGCCTGGCGTGAGTTTCCCTCTTTCTTCTCTTAAGTCTTCAGCTGCCACAGAACCTTAGGCTGCCCATGTTCCCTAGTCTGGCCAGAGGAATCAGGGAGAATGTGCAAAGGACAGCCATGCTCCTTCACACCCACACTCAGCCGAACACCAAGGGTTGCTTCTGTACTTGCCGGGAATCCAGCTTCTCCACCCCTTTCCCACTGCCATCCTGACCTTCTCTCCTGGCGAGTACAAGTCACTTTCTAACTGGATTGTTTCCTTCTTGCCAGCTGTTACTTTCTTCCTCTGTGCTGCTAGAATCTGGCTCCTCAAACTAGTCTGACCTTGTTATTTTTACTTAGCACACTAGATTGAATTGGTCAGGCACTGATGAGGTTTGCTAGCATTCTTTACTCCAGTCTCTCTACTTTCCTTTGCTTTCCTCCCACTTTAACTGAGCCGACTTACTGGCTTATCCGACATTGCTCCATGGACTTTTGAACATGTTACCACTTTCATCCAAACCCTCTCACGTCTCTTCCCACCTGCCTCACCTGTTTACTCCTTATGACTCATGAGCTTAGCCTTTCTGGTCCTCCTGTGCAGGGCTTTGTCCTCCATCTTCACACCCTTGGCGCTTTGTGCATACTTCTGATGTAGCAGCCCGTGATATACCACATTGTCTGTCTCTACATATGGCTCCCTTGGTAGAGACTATGTGTCCTTTAGAGTCAGAGCCATGCCTTTTCATCTTTAATGTTGCTGGCATCATTTAATGATGCGCTCATTAAACTGGGGAATAATTTCTGGTCTGAACCTCTGGTATTTCAGTGTCTTATTGCTGGTGTAACAGTGACCATGAAGTTAGCCTCGTCTTAAAGTTCTGAAAGTTGGAAATCGTAGAAACAATGTGTTGGTGTGGATAGTTCCCCCACACACATTCCAGAGGAGACTCAGGTTATGGCATCTCCCAACTTCTAGGGGCCACTTGCATTTTGCCTCATGACTCCTTCCTTATTCATAAACAATAGGGCAGCAAATTCACCACATTGATATTTGTTAATAGACACCATGATCATTTTGCCTAACTTAGAATTTATGGAGAACCTTGGTGGACTCTATATTGTGACTAGCCCAGGGTTTTATAAAAGCAATCTCCAAATGCATGAACTGATGCATTTCTAAAAGTGTATTGGGCTTCAGTATTGTCTCTTACTTTTTTTTGTGTGTGTGTGACAGGGTTTCTCTGTGTACCCCTGGCTGTCCTGGACTTGCTTCGTAGACCAGGCTGGCCTTGAACTCCCAGAGATCCGCCTGCCTCTGCCTCCCAAGTGCTGGGATTAAAGGTGTGCACCACGCCTGGCTGTTATCTATTAGATTTTACATTTACATGAAACAACTTAAGAACTGACCTGCCCTTTTCTTTCTCATGGAGACTACTTGTCCACAATCAGACATCCGTTCATCTAGTACAGCCATCTTCTCTGGGCAGCCATAAAAATAGGAACCCAATGTTTAGGGATGATGTTGCTTTGCAGTTGCTCACAGATTTGCTAATGTTATGTTGGCTGGACTCTGTCACCACTTGCATTTAAAGACTGACGCTGTAGCTGTGGTGCTTACGGTAGAGATTTGATTCAGATAGATGCTTATCATCAAGAAATCAGCTATGAAACTGGCAAGAGAAACTTCCTGTACAAAGACGTGAGCACAACTAGGGAATAGTAGAGTGATGGTGGTTGATGTCTGCTTCAGTGAGTCCAGTAGTCAGTACAAAATGTGTCAGAGTAACAAATGTTCTTCCTTGCCCTAAAGTTTCTTCATGTGCGCTCTCTCTCTCTCTCTCTCTCTGTCGGTCTGTCTTTCTTTCTTGCCATGAAATAATTTGGAAAAAGGAAACTACCATATAGTTTCATTGTTTCTTCAAGCTCTCTGTATGTATTACTTTTCTGTAGGGCTTTGTTGCAGATATGTAGATGGCCATTGTTGTTGATGGTGGTGTGTATGTGTATGCATGTCTATTTGTGTGGGTATGTGCATCCATGCGCGTGTGTGTATGTGTGGGTATGTACATCCATGTGCATGTGTATATGTGTGGGTATGTGCATCCGTGTACATGTGTATATGTGTGGGTACAAGCATCCACATGCACATGTAATGACCAGAAGAGGATGTCAGGTGTCTGGCTACATCTTCACCTTACACCCTTGAGATAAAGTCTCTCACTTAACCTGAACTAGGCTGGCAACCACAAAGCCCCAGTGACAATTCTTTTTCCCCCTTGCCTCAATCCTGGGATCACAGGTGCATGTGTGGCCACACATAGCTTTTTAGAGGTGCTGGAGATTGAACTCTTACCTAGCATCTCTCAGCTAGGTGCCCCTACTCGTTTTTTACTGTAATGAATATTGATAGATTAACCAAATACTGGACTTTTGTGACCTAGAAAAAGTAATATAGCATTTCTGAGCCTTGGTCTCTTAAGTTTCTAAAAACAGCTAACTTGTAAGGTATTGCTTTCTTGTCTACTTGAGGTGAAATTCTCATAGATGAAATTATGTGTAAGCGGTAAGTATTCTTTCTTGCAGTTGTCTTACACATAGGAGAGAGTGCTAGTGAATGCTTCTGTCTTCGCTGCCCATCTGCTGGGAACGCTGAAGGTGGAGTGGCAACAGGACATTACATTATCTCCTGGAGGAGGTAAGAATCACCTCAGTCCTCTCTGTCCTTCCGTGTCTTTGTTATAGTATCTTTACTCTTTGTCATTACCATTCACCACAGTGAAGTGCAGGGTGGAATGAGTGATTACCACATTAACCTACAATGAGGAGGAAGATAAGTCAAGTTTTGTTTGACACAATTTCTGACTGAAATGCCAACAAAATTTTACTCGGACTGAGTCTGAACATAGAACTGTGAAAAGCACCAGATGGAATGCCGTTGTGTAATCAGTAGGATTGTCTACAGAGAACCCAAGAGGGATGGCTCAAGGTTAAGAGCACTGACTGGTCTTCCAGAAGTCTTGAGGTTCAATTCCCAACAACCACATGGTGGCTCAAAACTATCTATAAGGAGACCTGGTGCCATCTTCTGGTCTGCAGGCATACATGCAGATAGAACACTATACATAATAATAAATAAATCTTAAACGAACAAACAAACCCAAGAGGGGTTGCCAGGAAGATGGTTCAGCAACTAAAAGTGCTTGCTGCCTAGCCTGACTTTCATCTCTAGAGCCCACATGGTGGAAAGAGAGAACCTACTACCACAAGTTGTCCTCAGACCTCCACACTCATGCTGTGGCACACACATGCCCGCATATACATGTATGCCCATGTACACATCTAAACATATAAAAAATAGATTTTTTAAGAAAACAAACCAGCCGGGCGTGGCGGCACACACCTTTAATCCCAGCACACAGAAGGTAGAGGCAGGTGGATCTCTGTGAGTTCAAGGCCAGCGGTCTACAAAGTGAGTCCAGGACAGCCAGGGCTACACAGAGAAACCCTGTCTCGAAAAAACAAAGAAAGAAAGAAAGAAAGAAAGCAAATCAAGGGATTAAGGATTAAGTGGGGAGGGGTTGCTGGTAATAATGTCGGTATAGAAAGCTCAGTTGTGTTTCTGATGGTCAGAAATAAGCCTGTCAGTGGTGCATCTTGGAAAGGTGTCATTTGGGGCTGAAGAGATGGCTTAGCCGTTAAGACCAGTTGTTGCTCTTGTAAGAAGACCTAGGTTTGATTCCCAGCACCACATATTGACTCATAACCATTCATAACTAGGAAATCTAACAACTGTCTTCTGACCTTCATGGGCACCAAACACACATTTGATGCACATACATCCATTCAGGCAGAACACTTATCCATATAAAATAAGATAAATAAATATAAAAAATATTAAATTTGAGTTTTCAATTCATTGAAAGAAATCAGAGAGAGAATGAAAAGACAAATGCAAAATAGGTTAAGATTTTTGTAGTATGTGTAACTGTTAAGGGTTAGTTTCCATGTTTAGAGCTTCACTTCTGGGTTTCCTATGACATAGAAGGTCACCGTTCAGAAAGGGGGGGAAATTCTGAGCCGAGGAAACCAGGTGGCCATTGAACATAGTGAGGGAATATGAGTCTTACTAGAAATTAGGGAATGAACAGCTAAAGAACCATTCATGGTTCCCATTGCTTTAGTTTTCAGTGAAGGGTGAACATTGCCAAGTGTGGAAGATATGGAATATGAATGAGTCTGTTCCCTTACCCTTACCCCCAAAACAGAAAAGCCTTAAGGACCATACCTATCGAAAGAAAGTAGGTAGCCGGGTGTGGTGGTGTACGCCTGTAATCCCAGCATTCAGGAGGCAGAGGCAGGTGGAACTCTATGAGTTCGAGGCTAGTCTGGTCTACAAAGAGAGTCCAGGACTGCCAGGGTTACACAGAGAAACCCTGCCTCAAAAAACCAAAAAAAAAAAAAAAAACAGAAGAAGAAGAAAGTGGGCAGATTATGGCACAGTCATGAAATGCTGTTTACTAATGAAAGTGGGTAAACTAGGGGTACAGTAAACTGAAGAAAACAAGCTACAGATGAAATATTAACAAACTGCATTTATACAATATCAAAAATATATAAAACATACTATTTGTTGCTTATTAGTAGTATCAATCTAACTTAGAAAAAGTGTAAAGAAACACAAGGGAAAGATAGATAATGAATTCAGGATAGTGGTTTGGAGGGCCTGGTGGGAGCATGCTAACAAGTGACGTTGGGAAATTCAAGTGCGTTAGTATATTCTTCTTAGATAGGTAGGGCCACGAGTGTGTTCTTCTCCTGGAGTGGTTTAATATTTCATGGGTTTAAAAAAATGAAATAAAATTAATTAAAATTTAGAAAAGAATCCCAATAGGAATAATTATAAGGGAACATCTTATGACATTTATTTATTCATTTTATTCTGGGGAGGGTAGAGTGCTATTTCAATCATGTGGCTGTCAGAGGACAACTTGTAGGAGCTTGCTCTGGTCCACCATGTAGGTCATGGGACTGACTTCAGACCATCAGGTTTGGTGGGAGTGTCTTTCCGGCCCATAAGGAAGGGTTTTATACAATCATTTATAATGAGTATGAAGAGCTTCATGTTATAGCTGTCCCTAAAATGTTGCAAATTTCTAGAATTAACTGAAGTATGAAAAATTTAAATCTGTAAAATCAATAACTGTGAAGAAAATGTTAAAAATTGTTTTTAGGCTTTGGAAAAAAAATGTTTAGTAGGTGTAGTTCCATGGCATCATTATTCTCATGTTACAAATCAAATGCAAAACAGAGCAAGAAAGGTCTCCAGAAGTTGTGTCTGGTCTTGTTTCCAGTGCTGGGATGGACCCATGGTCTAACACATGCTAACCGAGTGTTCCACCTCTGCACTTGGTCCTTAGACCTTCCATAAGTTCTGGCTTGAAGACCTTGGCTCTGGGTCAGACAAGGCAGAACTGTAAGCCATAGGTTAGCAGTTCTCAGATCTGGTGCACTCCAGACACTTTACACTTTGAAAAATCCCTGAAAACACTGATGAGGGCTTAATGAGTTATATGTGTCAGTATCTTCTATATTAGAACGTAAAGGAGAAATTCTTTAAAGTGAGAATGGGAAAAAAATAGGTCGATTTACTAAGATTAAAAACCTTAAAACACAAAACACTAAATCTATTAGAAAAGAAAGTGGGAAAAAGCCTCGAACTCATTGGCACAGGTGACAACTTCCTGAACAGAACACCAGCAGCTCAGGACCTGAGATCAACAATCAATAAATGTGACCTCATGAAACTGAAAAGCTTCTGTAAGGCAAAGGACACTGTCATTGGGACAAAATGGTAGCCTACAGACTGGGAGAAAATCTTCACCAACCCCACATCTGACAGAGGGCTAATATCCAAAATTTACAAAGAACTCAAGAAATTAAATGCCAAGAAACCAAATAATCCAATCAAAAAATGCGGGACGGAGCTAAATAGAGAATTCACAAAGGAGGAATCCCTAATGGCTGAGAGACACTTGAAGAAATGCTCAGCATCCTTAATCATCAGAGAAATGAAACTCAAGACAACTCTAAGATTCCATCTCACACCTGTCAGAATGGCTAAGATCAAAAGCTCAAATGACAGCATATGCTGGCGAGGGTGTGGAGAAAGGGGAACACTCCTCCATTGCTGGTGGGAGTGCAAACTTCTACAACCACTATGGAAATCAGTCTGGCAATATCTTAGAGAACTTGGAATAGCTCTACCTCAAGACCCAGCCATAACACTTCTGGGTATACATCCAAATGATTCCTCACCAAATCACAAGGAGGTTTCCTCATCTATGTTCATTGCAGCCTTATTTATAATAGCTAGAAAGTGGAAACAACCCAAATCTCCCTCAACTGAGGAATGGATAAAAAAATCTGTGGTACATCTACACAATGGAATACTACTCAGCCATCAGAAACAACAAAATCATGCAATTTGCAGCCAAATGGATGGAACTAGATAAGCTCATCCTGAGTAAGCTAACCCAGACTCAGAAGGATGCACATAGCATCTATTCACTTATAATCAGATTTTAACCATTTAGTACAGGATAACTATACTACAACCAATGCACCAAAGGGAACAGGAACATAGACTTTGTCAGGGAGACACTTTGCCCTAATGGTGCTGCCTTGTAGGTCCCCAGTGTATGAGGAGGCTCTTGGCCCTCATATGACTGCTGAACTGTGGTGGACTGATATGTAGGGACACTCGACTCCAGAGGAGTGGGATGGAAGGGATAAGTGGTAGAAGGTGGGAGGGTGGGACTGGGAGGGATGGAAAGAGGGCACTGTGATGGAGATGTAGCCTCAAGTAATAAATAACATAAAACAAAACAAAAATGCAACTTGCCATTTCATTCCAGTACATGCCAGTGTGTAACTTGGACGTTACAGGAGTTAAACATCAACTGAAACACACTACATTTTTCTGCCTACAGAATGATGCTACTATTGTGTAGGATAATTTCTTACTGGTGATTACCTGGTGCCTGCCTCCTGCTGGCTTCGCTCTCTAGCAGGTCCCAAGTCAGCTGTTCTACCTCTCCATGCTTGGCGTTCTTACAAGGGATTTCCCCTGTAGTACTTACTGCCAGCCACCTCTGTGGTTCCCACCCAAGTGCTAACACAAAGGAAACTCCAACAGTCTTGTTTTATTACTTTACCTCAGTAAATTTTAGAGTAGTGTACTTTTTAACTGATAGTAAATGTTTTAATTATTTGTTTCGACGGTGTACTAACTATGCCCTTTAAAAGCAGTCTGGGGTCCACCTCAGCATCATCCCAAGAGAGAAGAGGGGTTTATGTCACAGTTTAAATCTGCAGTATTTTTGCCTTGAGAAAATCCCCCTGCCCAGGCACAGACTCGAATGGTGTGCTTCAGTGTTGACAGACAGATACAGCTCCTGCCTTAGCTCCCAGTGGTAACACACAGCAGTCCTGGGTTATAACATCTGCTCACTGAATGTTCAAAACAACAGTGGGATTCAGAAAGCTCCTTCTGGAAAAAACTCTATTGATGGAGTTTTGGAAAATAGATAATTTGTTTTTCTTCTGAAGCTAGTTGGTAAGACTGATTCCTGTAGCTGATTAATTAAGGTTTTGTAAGTGTGACTCTCAAAGCTGACTTTGTGCCATAGGACCTCGGGCATGGAGAGCACCCCTGTCATCAGCACGGTCATCACACTGCCTCATGTGATTGTTGAAAGCATCCCTCTCCACGTGAACGCAGGTAGCGGGATTCAGATGGGACTTGATACAGGGCTGCTAAGAGTGTTGTCTTTTAGCAGTGTGTTATGAAGAATGGCTAACATCTGTAAACTTTACATGATTACCACACCGTAGTCCTACCCCAGTTATTGTCAGCCAAATCTCACCTGTCATTTCATCCATAAATATTTTAGTATGGTTGCAAGCATGGCTTTTCGTGAATCTAATTGTTTCATGATTATGACTTAAAATTATCAATGGATTCTTTGTTTGTGTAGGAGGGTGTTTGAGGCAGGATCTCAATATATAGGCCTGGATAGTCTTGCCAAGTAGACCAGGCTGCCCTCAAACTCACAGAGTTCCTCCTGCCTCTGCCTCTGCCTCTGCCTCGTGGGTACTGGGATAAAAGGATGTGCGCCACCACGTCCAGCCTAGCAATATATTCTTAACCACCAAATTTCAATATTGAAACTTTCTGATTGGCTGAATGTTTCTGAGCTGATTTTAAGGTCTATACATTGCAGTGTATGGCCAAGCCTCTTAGTAGCCAGCTAAGTCTCCAGGTAGGCTGCTGTCCTGTCTCCCACATACTCTCTTGCCTTCCATTATTAATCCTATCACTCTTCAGTGCTCTGGTCTTCATACCCACCTTCTTTCCTACCTCTACCTTTCTGCCCTCCTCTTCCTGTTTGTTTATTGAAGAAACCAAGTCATTTGGTAGGATTTTTAACATCTTGGATGATATCATTTTTAAGTGTTTCCCTGTTCCTGAAAATTGACAGTCATCAGACTTGATCAGATTCAGGTTTACAGTTTTGTTAGAAATGCTTCCCAGTTATTGTTCCCTTTAGTGGACACATAACCAGCTCCCCTCCTCTTTTTACGTAGAATCACATGTAGTCCAGGCTATTCAGGAGGCACATAGGGTGACATGTAGTTCAGGCGAGCCTGAGATTCACTGGATAGCCAAGGCTGGCCTTAAACACCTGCTGCTATTCATTCCGTCTCTCCCTGCCCAGGGCTTGGCTTACAGGTGTGCACGGCTGTGTGCCTGGCTTGTTTCTCCTCTCTTCATTGAATAATTCTATCAAGAGAAGCGCTTCTTTATCAGCCCCTACCATGTCTATAATGATTTTTAAAATAGCGCACAGTGCCTGCCTCCTGCAGGGCTTGCTGAGCCGAGCTGCGTGTGACTTGAACAGTGCGCGACAGCATTAGTGTGGCCTCCAAGGGTGCTCACAGAGTCACAAAACATTCTGTTTGTGTATGTCAGTAAAAATAAGTGCAGAACTCCAGAGACAAAGGCACATCTGAATGAGTGGATAAATGGAAGTTTTACTTAGTTTCAGTAAAATACAGCGGTTGCTTATTCTAGTTTAGGAACTATTGGTATTTTGGGAGATATTTTGCAGACTTGTGAAGTTATTTGTAAATTTAGATCGTGGTGGCCTGACTCCGCTTGTGTGCCGGTCGTTTTTAGACTTAATTCCCTCTCAGCCTGTCCTGTCAGCATCCGATGCCCAATCAAAGGATCTCATACTAACCAAGCCATAACTTGCACACGGTGTCTGATGCGAGCCCGGGAGCAATGAGTTCACATTGGACACATTTCACCTCTTTCTCTGTAGAGCTGCCATCGTTTGGACGTGTCAGAGAGTCGTTGCCTGTCAAGTATCACTTACAGAATAAGACTGACTTGGTTCAAGATGTGGACATTTCTGTGGAGCCCAGCGATGCCTTCATGTTCTCCGGTCTCAAACAGGTACACACACCATCCTGGCTGGTGCTGTGTGTGTGACCACAGAAGTGTAACCAAGAAACGGGGAGCTGGGGTTTGTGTTTTGATAGTGGTAAATGTTTAAGCCTTCTTAAGGATTAAGTTTAATTTCCTGCCCAGGTAGGATACCCTTTTCACATCTTTGAGATGACACAGCTGGGTTCTTGCTCCGTCTAAAGCACAGTTCACCGATCGCTGGACTGTATTACAACACATTAGAATTCCTAATTGCGTCTTGGCTGAGGTGTGGACCACAGCCACACTGAGGTTGAAGTCTGCCTTTCTTCTCTGAAGACATGTACAGGTTTCAACCGCGTATAGAATTTACTTTTTTCTGCTGTGTTCAGGAACATGTTTTGCCTATTCAGCCATTCTTATTCAGAAAATCAGATGGAAAAGTTTATCAGTTTTTAAAATGAATAAATACAAAATTCAGTCAAAATTGTGTTCCCGAGAAGAGTCAGGATGCTAACAGACACCTCACATTTGTCAGTAAATACCTTTTTTAAATAAACAATAGTTATAGGAACAAATGTGTCTTAACACACAAGTGTCTACCCTGCACAAATTAACCAGTTTGCACTGCATGTTCAGAATTCTGAGTTTGTTGTTAAATACACAGTAGAATTTTATATGGATTATGTAATATTGCCAGGAACCAACATAAATTTATGGCATAAAATATTACATATCCTACCTTTCATACAGCAAAAGCCTATGCTGTGTTATCCCTGGAACACTGTGTGCACGTACACACTTGTTTCTCACTTATAAATGAATAAGCTGTTTCCAGGTAGTGGCTTATAAATACAAAGGATGAAATACCAAAACTGCATAGTGTATATTTTTCTAAAGTTATACTTATGTATCTATTGTGTGGGTAGGAATGTCATATATAGTTGCCTCAGGGTGTGCCTGAAGAGGCTGGAGGACATTCCGTGGGAGTCAGTTTTCTCATCATTCGAGACCTGGAGACTGAACTCAGGTTGTCAGGCGTGGCAGTAAGTGCCTTTGCCTGCTGAGCCATCTTGCTGGCCCCTCAAGTATTAGTAAAGATTTCCAACACTCCCCCAACCCCAAAAATTGTTTACCTTAATATATTAGTATAAAGTCCCTAAAAGAAAAAACCAAAATCAAATAGTTTTCATTTTGTTGAAAAATACCTACAAAGAGATATGGTTTTTGGCAAATTATTATGTAATATCTTTTGAGGATTAAGATATACTTGATCTAAGACACAAAATGATACCCTGAGTAGCATTCTTAAGAAGGTGTATGTTGCCCTTCAGAACTTGGTAGAAACTGAGCACTTTCCTGTGTCACGCAATTCATTTCCTGTGTGCCTGTCACCCTGTCCCACTTATTCAGCCATATGTTTTAGAAGGTGGACCAGAAGAGAACATGTTCACCAGAAGAGTGTCCTTCATAAATAATTGAAGGTAGCGATGTAAGTCTGTGTGTACTTATATAGGATATTGTGAATGTGACTGTTTTTCTCTGACTTTTTATGACTAGATCCGATTGCGTATTCTGCCTGGCACCAAACAGGAAATGCTGTATAATTTCTATCCTCTGATGGCTGGGTACCAGCAGCTACCATCACTCAGCATCAACTTGCTTAGATTTCCCAACTTCACCAATCAGCTGCTCAGACGTTTTATACCGACCAGCATCTTTGTGAAGGTAAGGCTCAGGCATTTCCTGACTTGTAAGTTCATTATCTTAAAAGCAGACAGAAGCTTCACTGGGTAAAAGTTGGAGGCTGACAATGATAGCATTTACTTTTATAATATGCCTTTGGCAATTTTGTTCATTTCTATGGTACTATTTTATAGAGTCTGATTTCAAAGATTGATATTCCCTTAGATCAGCAACTAGGTTGCAACTATCAGAAAACATATTTTTGATGGTTTTAGGAACCCCAACAATAAATTAATTGTGGCTTCATATCTGTAACTTTCTACTGAGCCATGTCTCAGTTCCTGAGACAATCAGTAATATGTGTTTTTGATGGTCAAGACCCACAGGTTGAGAACCGATAATTAGTGACTTCTTTTTACAGTGTCCTTGAACATGCTTTCCCTAAGACATAGTAAAGCATGTTTGCAATTGTAGTTCATGATTTTTTTTTTTGGTTTTTCCACACAGGGTTTCTCTGTGTAGCCCTGGCTATCCTGGACTCACTTTGTAGATCAGGCTAGCCTTGAACTCAAAGAGATCCGCCTGCCTCTACCTTCCAAGTTCTGGGATTAAAGGCGTGTGCCATCACACCCAGCAGTTCATAACATTTTTATCAGATGGATTAACTTTCTAAATTGCCTTAAACTTTACCACTTCTTACCTTAATACTGGATTTTCCTAGTTCTTAACATCTTTAAAACTGGATTTAGGTCCCTTCTGAAAATGGTCATCTGCCAGAAATCTTGAATTAATGTGTCAGCTTTAAACAATCACTCCATTTCAATGTCTTGCCTTGATTGCACTGTGTGTAGGAGTGAAGTGCTAGACAAGTGTTTAATTTAGCTCAGCACTGTACTTCTGAGGGAACCTCTAGGGAATGAGTATAGCACAGGGCCTCAGATCTAGGCTGCCTTCTAGAGAGTGTGGTTTTCCTCTGCAGCCCCACTTGTATGAAAACAGAAAAATCTGGGTGCCATATGTTAACTTTGTACATCCTGCTGGAGTGAATTCTACTGCTTGGACCTTCCTTTGGTGTGTCTTTCTCACTTAAGGTTTGCGGATCTTTGTCAGGATTTAGTAACTACAAATTAATCTATACTGATGTCTCCACATTTCCCCATTTGCTTTTGCCTTTCTAGATTTAATATACAACATTGCTTCACATGTATAAGATCATCATTTTATTAACATTCCAATCTCCTATCCCTCACTGTACTTTAAATGATAAAGGGTATCTGGGAGTTAAGAATGTGGGCAGTTGTGCATTCAGGAGAGCCAGGGTTTGATCCCCAACACCAAAAACAACAATAATAATAATCTTACAACTTTAGATCTCTGTGTGTTAGGTTTTCAAGCATTCTTACCTGGTCACATTTTAAAGGCCATTCTTGTGTCTGGCACCTGCAGGGGACAATGTCTCATGACTTGATGAGAAAGAGTGGGAGGGTGAGTGGTCTCTAATTGATGGAATGGGAGGGTGAGTGGTCTCTAGTTGATGGAATGGGAGGGTGAGTGGTCTCTAGTGTTGATGGAGTGGAGGGTGAGTGGTCTCTAGTTGATGGAGTGGGAGGGTGAGTGGACTCTAGTGTTGATGGAGTGGAGGGTGAGTGGTCTCTAGTTGATGGAGTGGGAGGTTGAGTGGTCTCTAGCTGTTTGACTGTTGGAAATATACCAAACACAGAAGGACTAGTTTTATCGTGTGTATGACCAAAGTATGGTCATATTCTGGCCACCTAGGGCTAACTTGTTTCAGACACTGGCAGTAACTATACTGAGAAAAGAGATTTTGGCTCATTGCTTAATCTCTTTCGTTCCTTTATATTCCCAAACCTAATTCTGATTAAGGCTAACTCAGTTTTTTGATTGCTTTCATGGTAAACTTTTTGGTAAGTTGTTTAAATTCATGAGGAAAGTTTCCAGATAACAAACATTAGTTTTAATGTAACTAGCATGTCTTTTCCCAACTTACATGAGCACCTTGTTACCTTCACTGTGGTCAAGAGTGAGCACTAGCTAGTCTCCTTGGCTGGCTCATTCATTTGTTAGAGAAACCACAATTTTTTCTGTTCTACAGAGTGTACATCTTGAAATTACATGGCATGCCATTTAAGACAAGGTCTTTATGTGGCCAAACTGGCCTCAAACTCTCCATCCTTCTCCTCAGCTTACCCAAGAGGTCAGATTATAGGAACACTATCTTGCCCTTCTAACTCCTGGCAGTTACAGTGGCTCGGGGGCATCCTATCCTACATACTAAATTATCATGACTAAGATTCCATGTCTTATTGCACCTTTACGTAATTCTAGGCTGGTTAGGTGGTAACTATTTGCCACTACTGAGATTTAAGTGAAATTAAATTAAACAGAATTTTTAGTGTCTGCATTAGCCACACTTTTTAGCATTGACCCCACATGTAGTCAGAAGCTAAATATGATTAGTCACCTATGGAACAGGGCTATTCTAAAGCAGAGCTGGTCACTGTCTTCCACTAATTTCTTGCATAATGTGAATGCATTCCTGTGTCTGCACCTGCAGTGCTGATTGTCTGACTAGGACTTAAGTAAGTGGAGCCACTGTTATGTTCCTGAAAGAGCCCCTCCACCAATACTGACCAGTTAAATAAAGAATAAAAGTAAGGAATACGAACCTATTCTTCAGCATTCAGCACCCATTGTAAATGTTAAGAACAATACTTGCCTAAGTGCACTGGAACCTGTTACAATAGAGCCTAAGAACAAGGCAGACTAAAGTCTCAGGCAGTAGCTAACTTTATTCAGAGCATCAGACAGTTTATACTCTGAGGGCTAAGAAGACTCACCTGGGTAAAGTGTACAAACACAGGCAAAACATGCTTTTCTGTGGAGGCATATAAACAAATAACAATAGTTGTAATGAATAATCTGAAGTGAACTCACTCCTGTCTGTAACTGTTTGCTTTGTTTTATAGTGTTGAGGATGAATATAACTGTTTTAGCTGTAAAATTCCTAATAGGTTAGCAATATACTAGAGAATCATCTAGTGGGTAAAAGGTTTTGTGTTGTTGTTGCTTAAAGACGGTCTCTCTCTAAGTAGCCCTGGATGCCCTGAAACCCTCTATATAGACTAAACTGGCATGAAAGCATATTCTAAGAATTCATGTTTTTGAAGAAACTGAGGTCAAAAGTCTCTTGTGTTGTTTTCTTGGAGTTTCCTCATAAACATTCAGAATTCTCACACGACTCCATTCTTGGACCATGTTCAACAACCATACATATGACACAAATATATATGTGCACACTCGTCCACACATATCATACAAATGTACACCTGTATACTCATCCACATGCATACAACATATGAGTATTGTACACCCACCCACATATATGTATATCTACTATTTTGGAGAATTGTGCTGCCTCAGTCATAACAAACAGCTTTTGATTATAAAGTTGTGGCATTATTCTGCTTCATTTTCTGAGCACTATCTCATGCTTTCCCCTATATAAGTTGACTATTGAGTATCTGTAATAAAATTACACGCAAAAATGTCTTTACAGCCAGGAGTGGTTATGCACACCTTTAGTTCTAGCACTTGGGAGGCAGAGGCGGGTAGATTTCTGTGAGTTTGAGGCCAGTTTAGTCTGCATAGAGAGTTTCGGGATATCTCTTGGATAGATAGATGGATTGGGTACCTTGAAGTTCATTTTAAGTCATGTTTTCCCCAAATAGGAGATTAGAAGATCTCTAGTGCCCAAAAGGAGCTTTGTACAGGTCTTGAGACGAAGGAGGGCCCCGAGCCTGCATGGTGTCCAGGCATCGTAAATAGCTCTCATTTCACAAGCAGGCTGTGAGGCTCTGTAGGAGCTGCAGGAGCACAGGCCTGGGAGGGGAGAGCCGGCTGAAGTGGACCTGCAGGTGGAAGTACATAGACAACTAGTATCTCAGTTTTGTAGAGCAATTGCAGAAATCCCAAAATGCTTTCACTAGTCAAGCTTTCCCTGTAATGATTTTGTAATTCTGTCTTGCTTTTCCTGTTGTAAAGCCACAGGGCCGACTCCTGGAGGACATCTCCATTGCTGCCGCATGATGCCCAGGACCAGCCCTTGGTGTTCTTATGGAGGAGTCAAGAGTGTACCCAGGAGACCCATTGTGACTGTAGCTTTGATCATAGTGAAAAGTTAATCTTGCCTATTTTTAATGACTATACTACCAGCTATTTAGAGGAATTCATGGTTAAAATATTAAGAAAATCATCTTCTCTAGTTTCACTAATAAAAACTTGAAATCTGTCAATGCGATGTCAAAGGGCGTCAGGCCATCATTGCTCTTGGGAGTCTTTATGGTTATCGTGATGTTCCCAAGAGACATGCCTTGGATGTGCAGCATCAATAGAAACAGATGCCCAAGTGTGACTGAACAGAGGAGACGCAGCTAACTGGTTCTGCCTGGACGTGACCCGCCCCGTAAGTTCCCTGTGTGCTTAGTGCTTACACACAGCTTTGACTGACGTGCAGACTGCTGGGGAGTTAATATTTGAAGTAGCTGAAAGATAACTTTTTCTTAACAACCCATATGCATGTCATTTATGAAACAAGTTCATATTCCTGAAAGGACCTGATTATAAACATAATTCTAAGCTTTTGAGAATGCAGCACTATGGGTTTCCAGGCACGTTACATAATTCCATAAGTGCTTTTTAGAACACCCTTCAGATTCATGTCAATAAAAAAAAAATCATATGGTGAACATTTCCTTTGTAAAGTATCTTAATTTAAAACTACTTAATTTCTTGGAAATTTGTATTATGTAGACTGTGGGCATATTATAAAAAGGAAACAGTGATGTAAATAAATATATTCTCTTTCACATCTGCTTGTGGAAACCTTTGATTTCTTTTAGCTGGTTTGATTTTACTATATGAAATGGCTTCACCAGGAACACTTCACGATGTCACTGGAGAACACAGGAAGAGCTCTCTGTGTCTAGGATTTGCTTTGCTGATCCTTGTTCAGGCAGTGGAAAGGTGTCCAGCGTGAGTTCCTTGCGTTTTCAGGTAGAGGCCATCAGAGTGTGGCTTTGGGGTGGGCTGCATCATATCTCACCTGTGGGGCTTGCCTGCTTGTGGCTTTTTGCCTCAGTGTATTGAGTTTTTGCAAAGAGAAGCTGGTAAGACCTGTCCCGCAGACTTGCTCTGAGGATGTCAGTTAACATGTGAGGACAGCTTGACACTGCCAGACCCAAAGCTCATGCTTAGCTAGTATTACCCTCTTTCTTTCAGTGAAAGGCTGAAGAGCATATTTGTGGATTTGTCATACATTGTACATAATACAATATGTAAATGAGTATATATGTGCATATAAACATACATACTTAATATAAACCATAAACACGTTTCATGGAATACCTACACTCTATATCAGCCCCTGTTATCCTTGTGTTTTGTTTTGATTCTTCATTGTAACCTGTCAAGTTGATCCCATGACCTCTGGTAAGATGTAACTGGAAGTTTGAGATCTTCCAGATGAAGGTCTTTAAGGTCCCTGTGGACTCTACGGTGCTTGGATGCAAAGCACGAACGATGACATCCCATGCATTGGCACTGATGTTTTCAAGCGTGAGATATGTGCTGGTAACAAACACAGTCACTGATGCATATTTAAATTAGCTTTGATGTTAGTGTGACATCTTAACTGTGTCTGCTTTACCAAATAAACAAATCTAGTTTTTTTGTTAATCTTCCATGAAGCTGGTGATAAAGAATATCACCCATAGCAAGAAATCTCCTATATTGTAAGTTCTATTGTAAATATATTCTATTGACCTATCTTGAAACTGAGTTTTTTTTTTTTTTTTTAAATTGAAAAACACCTAAGATTGTGACTTAGGTTAAAAAAATTCAAATTCACTGAAATGGTGTATGAGCTGTCATTCCAATGTTGGGTCTTTCCTCCCCCTTCCTTCATGTCATCCGGGACATCTGCCCCTTGTGAGAATGTCTGCCTCTTGTCTGTACTGTGTTACATTCACTTCCCAGCATCGCTGCTGTTTACCCCTGTGCACATCATGCACGGTAGTTTTGAGCAAGGACAGTGCACATTGGGACATTCGTATAGGACCATGGCTACCAGACACTGCTATAACCAGCAGCACACCATCCAGATGTTACCATGTGTTTTTAGAGCAGCACACTCATCTTTGATTCCTCAGCTCCCATTACCTATGTCGTCTCAGGCTCCTTGTCTTCATGTTCTTAGAATAAAAGGAGTGGTTTTCAACCTTTAGTTCTCGACGACTTGAGGGGCCAAACAACTACGTCATAGGGGTCACCAAAGACCATCAGAGAACACAGATATTATGTTACACTTCCTAACAGAAGCAAAATTTCAGTTATAAAGTAGCAATGAAAATAATTTTAATGCTTGGGGGTTACTGAAACTGTACTTTTAAAAATTATTTAATACTTATTTATTAATAACTATATTCACTTATAACAAATATAAACACTTATTTAACTACTAACCCTACAAATGACTACAACCCCTATTACCTACCCACTAAACCTATTGATAACTATTACAGCTATTTACATAACCTTTTAGAAGGATACCGTCTCTGGGGCAGGTCCTCAGTCGTCAGGAACACAGTCTCTGGGGTAGACCTTTTAATGCACTTAGCAGTTTTTCTTCTGGAATATCTCAGACGTAGATCCGTAAGGGTAATTGGCTATGGCGACTTCACCTTAAATAAGGCTTGAGGCTTTCTTCTCTCTGGGAGACCTCAGCCATCCGTAGGCCAACTTATTTCCTTTGTATCAGCAACTCTGCTGCTCTGCCTTAGTCTTTAAAGCTGGTCACAGTTTTGTTCAGGCCACTGTTCGAACAGATCAAACCCCTCTAGGCAAAAGCTGGCCTTTTGCTGTCTTGCTGAGGCTGTCTCTGCTCACCAGCTTCTTTCTGCCTCAGGGAGATCTGGCCATCAGTCCACCAGCACTTTCTTTATCAGAGGATACAAACTACTCATCCTTTGTAGTGTGAGGACTCGCTGGCATCGGAGCTCTCTAGCATGGGGCTCTCTAGCATGGGGCCCTCTAGCATGCAGCCCCTTTGGCTCCATCCACTTATCCTTAAATAGGATCTCTCCTTGTTCCACATGCTTCAGCTTAATCTGGGCTCTGTCCACTTAGCAGCTGAAGACAATGCCAGGCCATAAACCTTGTTTTTAGTCCATAAAGTCTTTCCTTATTTCACCTGGCTTCAACCTTGTTTTTAGTCCATAGAGACTCCCTTCGTTTCACCTCACTTCATCCTTGTTTTTAGTCCATAAGCTGATAAGCTAATTGCCCACAGCCAAGTTGATCTTCATGCCCTGGATTAAGAGACTGTATCAGAAACCCCTAGATATTTACTAAATCTAATTTATATTAATCTAACTCCCTACAGGTTACCACAACATGAGAAACTGTATGAAAGTGTCACAGCATTAGGAAGGTTGAGAACCACTGAATTAAAACATTTTTATTAGGAGCATGACCACTGTGGTGAGGTTTGTTAAATGTCTCTGTGTTATTTGAAGGGAAGGTTGTTTTCGATTTAATTTCATCACTTTTTCATAGCTCGTGTTATGGCCACCAAGAGAGTAGGCTCCCTTCCCCTGAGTACTCTCCAGAACAATGACTTCTAGGAGTTCTGAGCTCTGCTTTCCACATTAGCACTGCAGAGGGAGAGAGGGTGCTTTCAGAACAAAAACTCTCAGATGGAAGTAAACCCTTTAAAGGGGCGAGTCAGTGTAGTGTGTCTTAGAGTGTCTATTGCTGTGATGAAACACTGTTATGAAAAGCAACGTGGGGAGGTAAGGTTTTATTAGGGCTTACACGTCCTAAAACCCAGTGAGGTTTTTTTTTTGCATATCCTTCAATTGAGGGAAGCTAAGGCTTCCCTTAATGAAGAAACTCAAAGAAGGTAGGAACCTAGAAGCTGATGCAGAGGCCATGGAGGGGTGCTGCTCACTGGCTTGCTCCCCCTGGCTTCCTCAGCCTGCTTCCTTATAGAATCCAGGAGCACCAGCCCAGGGTGGCCCCACTCACAGGTTCGCCTATAGCCTGGTCTTTTGGAACCATTTTCTCCCTTGAAGTTCTCTCCCCTCAAGTTGTCAGCATATGGTCCCAGCAAATAGTTTCTAGAGCGTCCTCTCTTGACCTTAAAACCCACAAAAAGTACCCTGCAGTCCAATTCTTAGTCTGAAAACTACTTAGTGTCGGGTTATATTATTTAATGAAATTGTAATGACTGTAATGTTCAAGAAACAGTTATCCATACCTTTAATGACTGGAGGCTGTCAACAAACGCATGATGCCACCTACAGATGTAGACGTTATCTTGTCTTGTCAGTTTATTCGTGGCATGCATTCCCACCTGTGGGCCTTAATCCTCTCAGTCATTGTGCATGACTGCTGACCGAAAACCACAACCCTGGTCAGGGCAAATTCAACTTTATTGTCACAATATTTTGAAGTGGCATTTTACTTGAAGACTAATCACTCTTAACCATTTTTTTTGTGGAAATTTCTAGAGTGAGTCTTAACATTCAAATTTGGTCTTTGGTGCTGTATAGCCATCTCACTCTTTTAGCAAACTGCCATCCTCAGACATTTATAGCGCTCCATAAAACTTACTAAACAAAACCAAAAATCCCATTTTTTGAATGAAAGAGAAAAAAATATAACTAAGAAGTTATATTCAGTTTCCCCTCAAAGATTATACTTGTGAACAAGTTTCTTTTCCATTCAATTTTCTTAAGGCGAGTACAAAAGCCAGTTAGAACAAGGCTTTATTGTCTTTGCTTTCTGAAACACATTTTTCCAGAGAGAAAGATCCGTTCACGACCGCCAAGTGTGCCTCCGTTTCAGGGTCTGTGAACTACACCCAGAGCAGTTCCTTCAATTTTCTTGTCTCAGTCATTGGAGGAATGAAAAACTGAAAGCAGCCTCCAGGCCGGTGTCTTTAGAGCACACCCTTGCCCAAATGTTTCAGCATTCATGACAGACAAATGAGAGCTGACAGACAGTCGTGGTACACTGGTCAAGATTTTCTAAAGTTGGGCTGGACAGGTGGCTCAGTGGTTGAGAGCACTGGCTGCTCTTCCACTAGGCTCCTCTCTGGGACCTAGCAACCTCTTAGGCCATCCCCTGTGTCATTACCTGCCAGGTGTGGGCTGCTGGATAAAAGGACTCATCTCTCTCTCTCTCTCTCTCTCTCTCTCTCTCTCTCTCTCTCTCCCTCCCTCCCTCCCTCCCTCCCTCCCTCCCTCCCTCCCTCCTCTCTCCTTTTCTGTCCTCTGTCTTCATGACTGTGCTCCCGTCTGTCTGTCTGTCTGTCTACATGTCCAATCTTCTGCCTCTATCCCATCTGCAGGCCCTACTCCTCTCCCCTCAATAAGCCTCCTTATACCACATCTGTTGTGTGGAATAATTCCTCAGGGGGATACCTTGGCATGGGCCTGCCATGGTACCCGCTACCACATCATTACATTTCATAACACCCATGTTGGGGTCCCAGGACCCACATGGTAGCTCACAGCCATCTATAATTCCTGCTTTGGGGGATCTGATGGCCTCTTCTGGCTTCTTACATAAACGCAGGAAAAACACCCATATGCAAAAAATAAAGGCTAAATATATATTATATATAATATATATATTACACACATACATATATTGCTAAAGTTGTATGTGTATCTTGCCCAAATGATAAGTACTAACACTGACTGAGTACTGCAGTATACCAGGTAGGGTGGACTTTTATCTCTCAGCCTTCCAGTAGCCGTGATTGCAGGTGCAGGCCTCCAGACCCGACTCTTATAAAACCTTGCTCAGTGTGGTATGAGGTTTTGTTTTAAGATGGGGTCTCTCACCTGTGGCTTTGGCCGTCTTGGAACTCACCCTAAAGCCTAAGCTGGCTGTGAACCCACGGTGATTCTCTTTCTTCAGCGTCCTGAGTGCTTTTCAAGCTACATATTCCTGTTCAGTCCTAAATTGTTTTGAGTTAAGTAGGCCTCTGATGACTAAAGCACCATGGACTGATTCTGTGAGTTAAGAAGCAGCCGTAGGACCGTGGTGGTAAGTTTGTTGACCCTAATTGTGCATGGATTCTAAGTTCATTGTGGGCTTCCTCTGAGCCTCCTCTTGTGCCGTTTCCTAAGCCACAGAGGAGGGAGGCTCTGCTCTTGAAGACCAGTGGCCAGTCAGAGAAAATGCCAGATCACTGAATGCCAGTACAGCATGGGAACAAGACTGGCAAGCTGATGGGAGAGCTGGTATTGCTTTACAATACTTCCAAAAGCAAAACCAAAAAGCAGATATGGCGCCTTTATTGCCAGCAACTTGGGAGGCAAAGGCAGGTGGATCACTGCAAGTTTGAGGTCAGCTGGTCTACACAGGCCACTCCAGACAGCGGGGACTACACAGTGAGACTGTGTCTGAAAAACACAACAGCCAAACTAGTTAGGAAGGAGATTGTAAAATATAGAAGATGCTGTGTAGTGTTAAAGATTGGGGAGGGTATACAGGGGCTCATTAAACTAGCCAGATTCCTTTCTCCTTTCGGGTGTGTGTGAAAGTTTCCATAATAAAAATAAAAGGCAGGAAGGAAGCCCAGGGGAAGAGTGAGGAGCCAACAGTGAGGTAGGGCTTCTTCCAGGAATGACAAGGGAGTTGTTTTAGCCTTGATGTTCCTAAGAAAATTATTCCATGTTTTTGTTATATGAGAATGCTTCTCCATCATCCACGGACAGATAGATGATTATGTGTGAGCTGAGGTTTGGAGCACATCTAAAGATTTTTAAGATAAACAGAGCAAGGAGGAACATTCCAGGTGATGAAAAGGAAATCTGGCACCCACTCCTGACATCACCAAAGGCATGCAAGGGCTTCCAGTCTAGGCTCCTCCACTGTTGAGTAAAGCCAGTGAGTGTTTCCTCCCCCAGGGATTCGTGTTACTTGATAAGGCAGTTGGGCGTGGGGAAGGTAAAACTCACTTAAAACCCGGAGCTCTGGCAGCTGTCCTCCGTCTCCTCCCACCCCCTCCCTGTCCCCCAACATAGAAGCAGAAGGGCAAGGCTTTCCTTTTGGATTTAAGCTGTGATTTGTCTAGCTTGAGCCAATAAATGCACTTGTATTTTGAAAAAATATCTGGTCTTGGCTGATAATTCAATGGCTACGAAAGGACTGAATCCACACACCATCTCTAACAGGAACAAAGGCCAAGAAGTTCACTGTGTAGATAAAGATTTAAGATCAGGGTGGGAGAGATGCCACCATAGCTCCTTTGGTTTTTTTGTTTTGTTTTCTGATTATTTTTTAATCAGATGGCTGGTGGCATGTTGTGTTTTTGAGATCAGGGCTCACGATGTAGTTTAGACTGGCCTGGAACTTGCTACATAGCCTTCAGACCTGCCTCCACCTGCCTAGTGTTGGGATTACAGGCGCGAACCACAGCTGACAATGTTTTCAAGTGAGAGGTGTTTGAGACCATTGGATGGCCAGACTACATTTACAAAATTTCTCCCCTTCAGATTGCCATCATTTTATTTTAAGTTTTTTTAGATACACAAGATACTTCACTTGTAATCAGTTTCAGTGATTAATATGCTGCCATTTATCATTCATCTCCTTATTAAATCACACCTGTAAGTATTTAAATATAATTAAGCATGATATCTAATAAGTCAGTAATTCCTTGAAATGTCTAGTACACAATATATATGAGGTTTTTCTGATTGAAGAATCAGTTTTGTTGTTTTTCAATTTAGTTTGGGTTTTTTGCTTTTTTGAGACAGGGTTTCTCTGTGTAACAGCTCTGGCTGCCCTGGAATTCGCTTTGTAGACCAGGCTGGTCTCGAACTCACAGAGATCCACCTGTCTCTGCCTCCTGAGTGCTGGGATTAAAGGCATGTACCACCACACCTGACCAAATTGGAGGGTTTTTTTTTGTTTTTGTTTTTTTACTCCACTTTACTTACTTAGCTACCTGACACTCCACTTAAGTTAGTCCCTTGTAGTCCTTATTGGTGGCTTGATCATACACTGGCCCAAGACTCCCTCAACTCTAATAGCATCAGTCTAGTTGAAAAATGGAGTCACTTGGATAACACTCAACATTGTAGATTTGGCCAGTCGCTTCTCCAGGGTGTTTATATAACTGGTTTCTTTACCTCCAGTATTTCAAGTAGATTGGAAGAGTTCAAAGTGTGTAAGTCTGATGTGGTTAGGAAACCCTATAAACCTAGCACTTGGAAGTGGAGGCAGGACGCTGTCCAGTTCAAGGTGAGGCCAGCCTGGACTACATGAGACCCTGTCCCCACAAAACAGAAACACTTTCTTAAGCTCAACTAGAATTCTAGAAACATTTTTTATTTCTTCTCATTTACTAAGGATATTCACTTGCTTGAAATACATTTCCTATAAGTGACATTTTTTCTTTGTCATATTCAAGAGAGAGAGAGAGAGAGAGAGAATTGGTATTCATGTGATCTCCAAAGCTATTAATAGCTTCAAGCTGGGTATGGTGGTACATGCCTTTAATTGCACGGCTTGGAAGGGATCTCTGTGGGTTTGAGGCCAGCCTGGTCTATGCTGTGAGCTCCAGGCCAGCCAAGGCTACATAGTGAGACACTGTCTCAAAAAGAAAGAGAGTGGCACTTCAGTTTTTATTGTACATGTGCCTTTCCCTAAGAAATATTTTATTCTATGAAATAATAACATAAGTGACTGGCTAGCAGACAAGGATCTTGGACTGGCTGTGGTAGCTTTCTGGCATTTTTGGGTGTGAGCTCTCTCTTGAGATCCTTTCTCTTTGAAAAGTAAAGTTTACAAGGAATCCTCAACTGTAGGGGTAAAAATCAAGACAAGTACAAACACAAACCTTAATTCATTGTACACCTAAGGTCAGTATTAACCTGGACTGTTCCAAGGATAGCCTTGAGAAATCCGCGAAGGACCTGGTGCCGCAGGAAGGTTATATGTAAAAGGCATTTAACATGAGTCACTCAGCAATGAAAGTTGTGTCACACAGCAGCCCTAGCCACATGCAAACAGCTACCTGGAGTTTTATTTTTAGGGTAATGGCTCTGCTAGTGTGTACTGTAGTTACGGTCCCTTTTGTCCAAGAGCTGGGTTAGGGAGGACCATTTTAAGAGTTGCTTCCCTTTCGTTCATTGAAAATTAAACTAGAGTGGCTTTTTTGCAAAGATTTGCCTGTCACGCTCTCATGCACAAATAATAAAGTGAGTCTCTCTACCCAGGTCGGTGTGGAGTGACCGGTTCCAAGTTCAGTGGTGCATAATGAAAGTTCCAGAGTGGTCAGACGAGCTGGGTGAGTTTAGAACAATGTGCTTTTATGTTTAAAATTGGGACCCCAGCTGTGACAAGCAGAGATGGTTTTCTTGTACTCTTGTGTGTTGGAGGGTGGGGGGCGGGCAGCCGGTGCAGACATCAAGCAGGCTGAGTGAACAGGTTACCTGCTGGTTATCCAGCCCCAAGTCAGATCTGCAAGCCCAAGCCTGAACTCCATGGTAGTCGGGGGAAGTCAGGAAGGAAGTGGGGTAAAATAGCATCCCTAGGGGATATCCTGGGCCCCAAGGGAAAGCCACCGTCGTCAGTAAGGAAGTTGCCATACTGCCTCCATTTTTAAGTTGGTATCTCAACTTCCTTGAATGTGCCCTTCATGCGTGCTTCTTCAAGCCCAAGGGACACCTGCATTTGGAAGCAATAGGGCAAAATGTGGGGGCTGGAGAGATGGCTCAGCGGTTAAGAGCACTGATGGTTCTTTCAAAGGACCCAGGTTCAAATCTCAGCACCCATATGGCAGTTCACAGCTGTCTGTAATTGCCAGGCATGGTGGCCCACCCCTTTAATCCCAGCACTGGGGGGATAGAGGGAAGAGGATCTCTGTGAGTTCAAGGCCAGCCTGGTCTACAGAGTTCAGGACAGCCAGGGTTACAAAAAGAAACCCTGTCTCGAACCCCCCCCCCAAAAAAAAAGAGTGAAAAATGTCTTACAAGGGTTTTGCAAAGCTGTCCCAAGAGATGGCTTGAACCCTAAGAGGTCAGGCCTTGTAGGAGTTCCACCAAATGGGATATTAGGACTACATCTCTTTTGTGTCTCCCTTCTGCTCCTATGAGGTACTAGTGAACAGACCCAGCCTCCTCCACCCTGGGTTCCATACTGATACACTGTGCTGTGGTTACTGGAATTTTGGGGCCCTTTGTGGCCACCAGATGACACAGAGAAAATCAGGGTCCCCTCTTAGAATTCTTTTTTTTTTTTTTTTTTTGAGACAAGGTTTCTCTGTGTATACCTGGCAGTTCTGGACTCAACTTTGTAGACCAGACTAGCCTTGAACTCACAGAGATCCACCTGCCTCTGCCTCCCTAGTGCTGGGATTAAAGTCGTGCACCACCACGCCAGACACCTCTTGGAATTCTTAGTCTTATTAATAAAAGACTTTAAGAATGCACTCAAAGCCAGGAGTGGTGGCGCACGCCTTTAATCCCAGCACTCAGTAGGCAGAAGCAGGCGGATCTCTGTGAGTTTGAGGTCAACCCGTTCTACAAATCGAGTCCAGGACAGCTAATGCTGTTAAACAGAGAAACCCTTTCTCAAAAGACAAAAACAAACAAAACAAAAAAGGACTCAAATGGAAGTTCAAGGACAATTTTATTAGACTTATAAGGAAAGCAAAACAAAACCAGAGGAGAATGGAAGAAGGAAGGAAAAAAAGCCATGCCAATTAAGCTGGCACGGAGGTCAAACCCGTAGCAGACAAGCAAGCACCAATTGTTGGGGGAACTCAAAGTATTAAGGAAAGCATATTTAGAAAAGAGAAAGGACATGATTTTATTTTATTTTTAAGACAGGGTCAGTATAGTCCTGGCTGACCTGGAACTCTATGTAGAACAGACTGCCCTTGAACTCACAGAGATCCATCTGCTTCTGAGGCATGAGCCTGCACACCTGGCTATACATGGCATTTTTATGTGAAGACTTGTGCTCAAAAGGCAAACTCTTTGCTGACTGAGCTATCCTGCCAGCCTTCTGGAGGCTTTTTAGAGCAGGAAGCCAAGCACAAAGGATTCAAGTATGTCCTTTATTCTATTGCCAGCCATGTGTGAACTTGAGACTGTGACATACATAAATGTGCCTTAGAGGTTCCAGTGATTTCTGTCAAAACATGAGAAGAAGTCTTCTTGGGCAGACAGACATGTTCCTGTGTAATTCAGACCCCATAAGCCGACTTCCTCCTGTCACCGAGCTGTTCCTGTGTCCAGCCCACCAGAGAAGACTTCAATACCTTCTTGGGTAGAAGGGAGAATTCTGGGAGGATCTTTAAGGAGGACGAGATGTGCTGCAGGCGATGTTCTTCTTCTTAGAAACTTCTTCAGCAATGATGTCGAGAACCCAGTCACAAGCCCAAAGCCTGAATGAAGCACAGAGGCAGTTAGTTGTCAATAGTGGCCCTGACCCTTGAAATTCACTCTTTGTCCTTACTCCCCCTTTGCTGGCATCTTCAGAATTCCACTGTGTGAGGACTGTATTGCGTATCCTTGGAGCCCATCTCCTCTGTTGATATGAGAAACAGTCAGCCGAGTGGCCAGCTGCACACTCACGAACACACACTCCAGTGTGCACACCCACCCACCCCACCATAATACATCACATTGACTCTTTGGACTGGTGAAGGTCCTGGATGGACAAAAGTTGGCTCCAGTGAGCCTGAGCCACACCCATGTACATCATCAAGTCCAGGTTATAATTTCTATGTCTCAGTGAAAACTACCTGCAAGATTTTATGTTCTTTTCTTCTCTTCCACAAACAATAGAGCAAACATAAATTTTCTCAGTGAAAACAGCACATGAGGCCGGGACGTCAGGGGTACCTAGAGCACTGGGGTTCCCACCTTTTACTCCCTGGAAGCCTGGAGAGGGACTACTGCTGACCACACACACTAAATGCACACTGAACACACACCTGAGAGCTAGCTGCCCTGTCCCTGACTCCTAAACAGCCCACATGTTCAGGGAATGGCTCGGTTTCTGCTGGAAAGGATTGCATTTGGCTTAATGATGCTGACACTGTCTCCCTGCTCACATTCCGTTGGGTTGCTGGTGTTCCTGGGCATGTGACTGACATGTCTCTCTTACAGCAGTCAGAGAACTCCTGGAAACCTCGTGGGGCCCACACTTACTGGCCAGGCTCCTGAAGCCAAGCTAGAAGGTGAGCAAGGAGACACTGTCTTGGAATCAGGCTTAGTGATGGCTACCTGAAGAAGCCCCCTGAGAAAGCGAATAAAGAATGCCGGATTCCTTGAGCTGGAGAATTAGCTCAGCAGTTAAGTGCTCTCCTTGCTCCTGAAAAGGACCCAGGTTTGATTCCCACATGACCCACATGATGGCTAGCAACCATCTGCAACATCAGTCCCAAGGAATCTGATGCCTTCTTCTGATCTTTGAGGGCACCAGGCACTTGTGTGGTGCACATTTAAATGCATAAAAAATGCATACACATGCATACAAAACACCCATACACATAAAATAATACAATAGCGAAGAATCCAGGACCAGTGAGTTCACCTTCTTCCATCAGCAGTTGGTGGGACATGGTAAAGTCTTTCTTCCTTCTCCATTTGGACTCTTTTAAGAAATGGGGGGGGAACCCTAGTTAGAGAGGGGGAGGGAGATGTACAGAAGAAGGGGGTAGGAAGACAAAACAATAGTAAGGATGTCTGAAAAAGGGTCAAAAGAGGTCATACTATTACCTAACTATACCTAAAAATACTTATAATACATGTAAGTTGGTATATAAATATTATAATATAGTTTAAATGAAGCATTCCCATTTTAACTGATACTAATGTTTCCTCCAAGACCCAAAGACTCCAAGACCAGGTAGAGGACTCCTCTCTGACTCCCAGAACATACAGACTGTCATTGCTGTTGTCCTTGGTTACCCTCCATAGATGGAGGTGGCACTATTAGGAGGTGTGGCCTTGTTGGAGGAAGGGTGTCACTGTGGGGTGGGGTTTGAGGTCTCAGAAGCTCAAGCCAGGCCCAGGGTCACTCTCTTCCTGCTGCCTGCTAATCCAGATGTAGAACTCTCAACTCCTTCTCCAACACCATGTCTGCCTGCATGCTGTCATGTTTCCAGCCATGATGATAATGGACTAAATCTCTGAACCGGCAAGCCAACCCCATTTAAATCTTCTCCTTTGTAACAGTTGCTGTGGTCACAGTGTCTCTTCACAGCAATAAAACCCTAACTAAGACAGATGGTAAGTCCCTATTGAGGACACCATGAACATCACACACAGGGCCCAGGGGACACTAAGGTGGCACTGGTCTGAAAGCCTCTTTCCTTCCTGAAGGCTATGCTTCATGGTACTAGAAAGCACATACAGGCTTCTGAAGGAGGGAAGTAACAACAGTCCTACCTATCTATGATTCTTAGGAACCACAACAACAACCAGCATGACCAGATAACCCTAAGGGTGCAGTAGAGACATGAATACCTTGTCATTAACCAATGACATTAACCAGTTAAGTCTCTAATTGGACTTAAGACTGTTCAACAAGAGGGAAGCCATGTCTGGTACTGGAAACCTACCCAACTACTGGGCCAGTGAAGTCCTGGATCTCAGAGGAGAACCTACAACTGCCAAGTTACTAAACCAGCAGAATCCCTGACTGCATTCTCTACATTTGTCCTTATTATGTCCACAACTAAGTGTAGCTCTTGCCTTCTAAAAGGAAACTTCTCTTGGCAACAGATGGAGATAACTACAAAACCCACAACCATCAAAGTGCAGCATTGTGGAACCAATTAATGCATCTACCAAATAGCTCCTGCATTTAAGGCTCAGGAACCATTGCAGAAGAGCAGGCAGAAAGCTCGTAAGAGCCAGAGAAACAGGGCTGAGAAATGTCTGAAGCCACACTCATGTTGTCTCACCAATATGGCTCTCTAAATCTCATGAGGCCACAACACTACACAAAGAACTACAGGTGGGGCTGGAGAGATGGCTCAGTGGTTAAGAGCACTGGTTGGTCTTCCAAAGGACCTGGGTTCAAATCCCAGCACTCACATGGCAGTTCACAGCTGTCTGCAATTGCTGGGCGTGGTGGTGCACACCTTTAATCCCAGCACAAAGGAGGCAGAGACAGGTGGATCTCTGTGAGTTCAAGGCTAATCTGGTCTACAAAGTGTGTCCAGGACAGCCAGGTATATACAGAGAAAACTTGTCTCAAAAAAAAAAAAAAAAAAAAAAACCAAAAGAAACAAAAACTACAGGCAACTGAGGAATGCTGAGAGCTGGAGAAATAGTCTTCCCCAAGGAGGGGCACACAAATGTGGTTATCTAGTACCAAATGTTCAGCCATCAAAACATATCCATGCCGGCCGGCAGTGGTGGCACACACCTTTAATCCCAGCACTTGGGAGGCAGAGGCAGGCGGATCTCTGTGAGTTCAAGGCCAGCCTGGTCTGCAGAGTGAGTCCAGGACAGACAGGGCTGTTACACAGAGAAACCCTTGTCTCGAAAAAAAAAAAAAACCCAAACAAACAAGCAAACAAAAAAATATATATCTGTGCAAATAACATTATACAGACTGAGCAGGTTGTATTTAGAAGCACACACACACACACACACACACACACACGCACACACATACACACACAAGCAAGGAGGGGTATATTGGAGCTGAAAGGAGGAAAGGGAAGAGGGAAATGATGCAATTATATTAAAATCTCAAAAATCTCAAAAAAAGAAAGACACAGAGTTAGCTGTGTTTTGAACAGCTCAGAGATGTGCAAATATTTGCCTTCTTTTCTACCTCCTGCCTCTACTGCCTGGGATTACTCTACCAATAAAGTGTTAATGTACTTGTTTTGACTTTGTTTTTGGTTTTCAGACCCAGGATAGGAAAGGCTTATTCCAGAATACCTTGAATTCTTTTCTCAATTTAAAAAGCTGTTCTCTCTCTCGCTCTATCCTCTTTTTAAAATGTATATTAGCATTTTGCTTGACTGTGTGTCTGTCTCTGAATCATGTACATTATTGCGCCCATGGAGCCACATATTTGGTTATAGGCCACCAAGTGGTGGCTTGGAATACAACTTGGGCCTCTGGAAGAACAGCCAGTGTCTTTAACCACTGAGACATCTCTCCAGCCTCTTAAAATCTTCTTTTTTTTTTTTTTAAGATTTATTTATTATGTATACAGTGTTCTGTCTGCAGGTATATCTGCAGGCCAGAAGAGGGCACCAGATTTCATTATAGATGGTTGTGAGCCACCATGTGGTTGCTGGGAATTTAACTCAGGACCTCTGGAAGAGCAGCCAGTACTCTTAACCGCTGAGCCATCTCTCCAGTCCTCTTAAAATATTATTATTTATTTTTATTATATTAATATTTTGCCTGCATGTCCCCCACATGTGTGTCTGTTTCCCATGGAGATCAGAAAAGATCATCAGATTATAGGATGCCATGAGTTGCCATGTAGGTGCTGGGAATTGAACCTGGGTGCTTTGTAAGAGCAGCCAGCCATATTTACAGCCCCCTTGTATGTAGGGAGTTAGATTAATATAAATTAGATTTAGTAAATATTAGGTTTCTGATATAGTCTCTTAATCCGGGGCATGAAGATCAACTTGGCTGTGGGCAATTAGTTTGTATCTTGTGATGGAGAAAGTGCTGGTGGACTGATGGCCAGATCTTCCTGAGACAGAAAGAAGCTGGTAAGCAAAGAAAGCCTCAGCAAGACACCAAAAGGCCAAAGTCTAAACCCTGTGGCTCAGCTTTTGCCTAGAGGGGCTTGACCTGTCCAAACTGTGGCCTAAACAAAACTGTGGCCGACTTTCCGACATCTGTCTTCCTCCTGTCATCCCTGGGCGGTACGGCGAAGGTCAGAGAGGCAACGACCCCTGTAGCCTCACTCACTAAGACGTCAGGGGAAAGAAAGGAGGCCCAGCTGACCAACAGTTCCAGAGAACCGTTTCTACAATATCTCTAAACTCTCTCGGGCTCGCAGCAGACCATCTGTGGGTTTGTACGTAGACCACTTACGTGGGAATACATATGATGTAAATGACATAAAACTAACAGAAGCACATTGGGAAAGGGTCCCAAGTGTAATCCCAAAAGCCGCTAGACTTTCCCAACATCCCCAACGTACTTTTAAGAATGCCTTGGTCTTTGGTGGATCTTCTGAGCACACATGACTCCTTTTCCTTCTCTTCACATTCAGTGGCACTAATAATAATCTCCCGGGTGATGTTCTGAGAACAATAGGCATGGGAGGAGAGCTGAAGAGGCAGCACTATAAATACACACTGAAGTCAGAACTGTCAGGAGGCTCTCAGCGCTGAGTGATGCTAGGCAGCTGGAGTGAATACTGCTAAAATAGGGAATATTCATGTTGGCTGGGGAAGTGCCATCAGCACTTTTGGACACCAATGTAGTTACTAGTCCCATAGACGAGTGGAGAGCTAGCCCTAAGTTTTCTACTTGTCTGTTTGATCTGTGGGTGTTGTCTAAACACTATGGATTCCTGTTTTTTCATCTGAAACATGAGAATAACAGCAGAAACCTTGCAGAATTGTGAAATCATTTATTCCATTATCAGCTTACTATCTATCAATTATCTGTCACGTATTTGTTTAATGGGTTGTATCAAGTCATCTTGACAAGGTCTTGGTTCTCAAGCCTTTGCTGGCAACTCTCTACCACCATCACTAAAATTCTCTTCATTATTATTAGTGAATTCTTCCTCAAGCTGGCTGTTGATTTTTTTTTTAAAGATTAGCCCCAAAAAGTATCTTTTTTTGTTTGTTTGTTTTTTGAGACAGGGTTTCTCTGTGTAATAGCCCTGGCTGTCCTGGACTCGCTTTGTAGACCAGGCTGGCCTCGAACTCACAGAGATCCTGCCTCTGCCTCCCGAGTGCTGGGATTAAAGGTGTGCGCCATCACCGCCCGGCTATCAAACAGTATCTTTTTAAAATCACATATTAATTTGGAGAAAACTATGAACTCGCATGCATTTGTGAGAAATATTAGAGTTCCTTTGTAACTGAATCACCACGGAATGTTAACATCGATACAGCCCAGCGTCGTATCCCGAGTTCAGTGTCCCATGTGTACCCACATGTGTGTGTGTGGTGTGCTTACTTCTGGTTCTTTGTAGCACTCGGGTTGTTTCATTTATCCATCACCACAATCCAGACACAATGTAGATGCCCCTCCACAGACACCTCCTGTTACTCTTTTGTAACCATAGCTACTTCCCAGCACCAATAGCTTCCTTAATCCTGACAATAGCAACCTGTGGTCCATTTCTAGAGTTCCGTCATTTGAAGACACGCAAGGAGATCAAGACAGTGTATAAATTCAGAGGAATTGGCAGTTTTGACATGAGGTAGTTCCCTGGAGACACATGTAGGTTGTTGCCTGCATTAATGATTTCTTCCCTTGCGGTACTGAGTACTATCGGATCTGTCCATCTAGGCTGTTTCTGGCTATGACTATTTCAAATGGAACATGGGTGTGTAGAGACAGCTGGCCATGGTCCTGATGTGTATTCCTCTCACAGGTAAAGGTGTCAAGCGTCTTTTCACTGTACCTTATTTGGTATCTGTGCATCCTCTTCAGTGAAACAAATATCTGGCATTGGCTTTTGTTTCTTTTCTAACTGAAAGTTCAAAAATGTATTTATTTTATTTGCTGTGTCTGTATTTGTGAGTGTGTGTATACTGTGTGTGTGTTGAGGGGGGAAGGGGGGCACAGAGACCTTGTCCAGGGTCTTTCCCTCTATTATATTCCTCCTGTTTCTTTGAGTCAGGGTCTCTCCCTAAATTTGAGACTCACATTTTCTTGGCTAGGCTGGAGGCCAGTGATCTTTCTGTCTTTACCCACTTCAAAACTGGGATTACTGGAATGTGTGGGATGCCTGGCTTCTTATATGGGTGCTGGGATACAAACTTCTGGCCCTCAAGATGTGTAGCAAATGCTCTTAACTGCTGAGCCATCTCTCCAGCCCCTAAGTAGAACTTCCATTAATGTAGCTTTTGGTTATTCATGGTGCTGAGAATCAAATTCAAGGGTACTGACTTAGGATAAGAAACCAGAGATGTCCTCCAGCATTCCTGGCCTGAGAATCAAAGGCCATTCTTGAAAGTGCTGCTTTTGATGTCTCTTCCCTACAATGCTTGGCCAATTGTTATATACTGTCCTCATCACATTGGCTATTTTTTTTTTTCATTTTAAAGGTTATCTTATTTTTATGTGTATGAGTATTTAACCTGAATGTATGTAAGTACACTACATGATTACAAGTGCCCAGAGCCATCAGAAGAGGGCATAGGGTTACAGATGGTTGTGAGCTGTCATATTGGTCCTGGAATTCAATCCAGGGTCTTCTGGAAAAGCAGGCAGTGTTCCTAAATGTTGAGCCATCTTGTCAGCCTGAGAGCTAGCTTTTGAAGGCAAGGTCTGTGACCTAAAGCTCTCAGTTGACTTTGCCACACCAAACTTATCAACTTGCTTCTGTCCCCGAATCAGCATTCAGTGGCAGTGCCTGGGCCTGTGCTGGGAAGTGTTTCTGTTCTCTTTCTATCAATGAGATAAACACCATGCATCACCCAAAGCAACTCGAGGAGGAAAGGATTTATTTCCTCTTACAGCCGTGCACCAGTCTGATGGAAGCATTTTCTCAGTTAAGGCTTCCTCCTCCCAGAAGACCCTTGTAACCGAACTTTTAAATTATTATTTATCACTTATTTGTTTATTACTAAATTCACTTATAACAAACACCAACAATTTCTTAACTATTAATCCTATATGTGGCTCGCGTTACCGTCTCGCCAGCAAGAACGACGCAGCACACACACAGGATCCTTCTGCAGCAAAGCTTTAATGCATCTTGAGAGGGAGAGCATAAGCTTACAACGAGTAAAATGGAGACCCCAAACGGCAGAAACCCATCCCTTATATAGGAAACTGTCCTCCGCTTAGGATGTGTCAGTCCCTGATTGGCTGTTGCTCATCAGGCGAGATGACGCCACGGGAGAGGCAGAGCACATCGAGTGGAAATTCCCTTCACACATGCGCAGAGTGGTTGTTTATCAGCATGGGACACAGGATGTCAGCGCCATCTTGTAATGGCGACTGTGAGTGCGGCCTCTCACACCTATAAATTCTTACAACCCCTTTAACCTATCCACTAAACCTATTGATAATTATAACAACTACTTTCATAACCTTTTAGAATGATACGGTCTCTGGGGCAGGTCCTCAGTCGTCAGGAACACAGTCTTTGTTGTAGATTCTTTAACACACTTAGCAGTCCTTTTTTTGGATCTCTCAGATGTAGGTTCGTCAGGGTAGTTGGTTATTGTAGTCTCACCTTAAATAAGGCTTCATGTTTTCTTTTCTGTGGGAGACTCCAGCCGTCTACAGGCCAACTACTTCTTTTGAATCAGGAACTCAGCTGCTCTGCCTCAGTCCTTAAAGCCAGGCACAGTTTCCTTTAGGCCACTGTTTGGACAGATCAAACCCCTCCAGGCTAAAGCTGAGCCACAGGGTCCAGTCCTTGGCCTTTTGGTGTCTTGCTCAGGCTTTCTTTGCTCACCGGCTTCTTTCTGCTTCAGGGAGAGAGCTGGCCATCAATGGCCAGCCCTTTTTTCAGCAGGACTCTTGGAGCTCTCTAGCATCAGGGGCCTCTTCTCTTCTGGGCTCCACGCACTGTCCTTAAATAGGAGGAACTCTGTTTCAGCTTAATTTGGGCTCCGCCCACTTAGCAGCTGAAAACAATGTCAGGCCAGATACTTTGTTTCTTCAAGTCTTGAGTCTTTCCTGTTTTTCCTGACTTTAAACTTGTTTTTTAGTCTATTGAGTCTTTCTTGTTTTTGTTGACTTCAAACTTGTTTTTCAGTCTATTGAGTCTTTCCTGTTTTTGCTGACTTCATGCTGATAATGCTGTTCATGCCCCGAATTAAGAGACAGTATCAGAAACTCCTATATATTTTCTAAATCTAATTTATCTAACTCCTACAGACCCTAGTTTATAAGAAGTTGACAAAAACAAAAAACAGCAAATAAACAAACAAAAAAACCCCACCAGCTCAGAAATATTTACACCACAGAACCTGGCAAGCAGCAGCAGTCAGGGTTTGCTTTGGTTCACTGTTTTGGAGATGCCTCCCTGCCCATATTTTCTTCAACATGCTCTCCTTTCAACATGCTTTGATAGCCCAGTACATCCAGTTATTACTACCCATATGTGTTTGGATGTGGGGCCATCTACTGGAGCCTGGAGAATCTACCAGTGGCCACATCTTCAGTAAAGAATGATATTTTCCTCCTTCAGCAACTATCCACTGTCAAAAACTCCTCAGTAAGGGGTGGGGCCTAGAGATCACCTCTCCCTCTGTGCTGGGATTTGGGTTGGCCTGATCTTGTGCAGGTCTTGTGCAGGCAACCATATGCTGTAATAGCAATTTGTATTTTATGAAGCTTTCCCTTGATCCTCTTATGATCAGAAAACAGAGGCTAACAAGGGTCAAATGCTTTATCCGTTTGTAGTTGATAAGTGGCCAACCTAAAGTTAAAGTTTGAATTGCTTTATAATTCACATCTAATGATCTATATTAAAATACAAATTTATTTGCAAGAAAATGTGTCCTTTGAAATAATAAATTGTCAAAATTGAGGGCATTTAGATTTTTTTTTTCTGAGAAAGGATTTCTTTGTGTAGACCTGGCTATCTTGGAAATCACTCTGTAGACCAGGCTGGCCTTGATCTCAGAGATCTGCCTGCCTTTGCCTCCCGAGTGCTGGGATGAAAAGTGTGAACCACTGCCCAGCTTTGAAGGCAATATTTAGATTCTTAGTATCTTATGAATTAAATATCCAGGTACTTGGCTGAATTGCTTCATTATTCTTGCACTAAAATGATCTCTCTCTCTCTCTCTCTCTCTCTCTGATATGCCTGTTCCTTCCAATTGCACCTTACTTTCCTGAGCACTCAGTCAGGGAGCAAAGACTGTCTTTCCAGGCTGTGATGCCAGAAAGTCCTCTCTCCCTTCCCCCTGCCCTTTACACAATCCCTCTCTGTTCACTGATGTTTGAAATTCCATAATTTATTCTTTTGGCTTAGAGCCAGAAGAAGAGATGGGAAGTTGATTTCTGCTTGGCTTTTGCCTGGCACAATCTTGATTATATTCTTCTCATCAGCCTTACACCTTGCACCCTTTTCATAAATGAGGGATTTGAGGAGGTTTAAAGAATTTTAGTAATTTTTTTCAGAGGCACAAGGTAACTAGAAGAGGTTATAAGTAAACCCAAGTTGGATTGACTCCAGATCTGTGATTTATCTATTACTAAAGGCTAGTATTTATGTGAACCTGGCATTGTATCAAGTGTGTATCTGAATTCATACTTATTCTCAGTGTAGATGAGTGTAGCCCAATAAAAGGACCCCACCCATGTCCCCCCTGCTCATTGTTACGCATCCTACAGGACTTCAGGTCTTTGGCTCCAAAACCTGCTTTTCTCAAGAAAGTGAGGACCCTGGACTAAACGTAGGAAAGAATTACTCTCTAGCTCCACCTCCAATAGCACTCAGCCAAGGACTGATGGGAATGTTGTATAAAAAGCAAACCTTCCAGTACCTATATCAAAAGACTCACAACCATTTATAATTTTAATTTCAAGTGATCCAGTGCCCACTTCTGCTGTCTATGGGTACCTGTTATACACACATGCACAAATATAGACACACACACACATAAAATAAATCTTTTAAATACAAATATTTTTTCTTTTCTATTCCTTCCTTCCATCCATATATACATATATATGTGTGTGTGTGTGTGTGTGTGTGTGTGTTGGAGAATGTTTGATCACATTGTAAATCCCAAGACTGTGAACTGCAAAAACCTGTTTCTAACTGTGGGATGGCTCAACCTTTAACCCTACCTACCTACAGCTTTCTGCTCACTATAAACAAGCACTTGTGGTGTGGATCTGCCCTGGCACACACCTTTCATCCAAGAACTTTCTGTTAATTGTAAATAAGTGGTTATGGCGTGGCTTAGCCCTAGCACACACCTTTAATCCAGGAGCTTTCTGTACACAGGATTAAATAAAGTTCACCCTAGGTCAAGAGGTGGGGGGAGAATCAGATGATAAGGATTAAACAGAAAGGAGGGACACTGAGCTGGAAGCTATTTAAGACAGCGTGGAGAAGGAGTTGAGAGGGTTTTTTGTTTTTGTTTTTGTTTTTTCCTTCAAGGATCTTCCTTTGGGTTTTCTCCTTCCTGTGTGGAGTGTTGAGATAAGCCGTATGGAGTCCCATAGTGAATGGCGAGTGAGGCATCAGTGGCTTCTGTGGCTCCTGATCCACTGCTCACAGTGTTGATCTACTAGGGACTCCTAGCGCACTAGTGATGTCTCAAAATGCATCTGAGGCTCAGGCTGTGACTGCTTCTCCCTTCTTTACAGAAGTCTCCGGAAGTGCCCCCCCCCACCATTCCCTCATAGCTACACCAACCTGACTGATTGCTATTGGTGCTTGAGGCTAGCATGGGATGATCTGATTGGCCTTTCAACTGCATAAAGGCTATTGCACTGAACAATAAAGTTAGATCTGCACCTTGAGTCTGGTCTCAGGAGTCTGATTCCAGGATTCTGCGTGGGCTCCATTGGCACTCATCCCTCTTCCTCCCCCCACCCCCCCCGTTCCTGATCCCACATCTTCCTCCTGGGCTTTCAACTGAATAAGAAAGTCACTTGGGTTCGCTAGCAAGGTTTTTTCCTTCTGGTTTGTGAACTGAGTAGGAAGGTTTTTTTTTTTTTTTTTTTTTTTTTTATCTTTCTGAGACACTGGTGGAATAGGAAAATCAGCTGGGTGCTTTCTCTGCCTCTCTGAGCTAGCAGGCTTTCATCCCAGTATCTGCCTCCTGTGTCTTCATTGGTAAAATCAAATGACAGGAGATTTACATTTTTATTAAAAACAACATATATGGATGTATATACAGCAGAGAATTTTGTTAAAATGAATTTCTGTATGATTTATTTTCAGTAAACGCTTAATTTATATATCTACCTGGGATCCCGTAAAAAAAAGTTTCAGATAAAAAGGGCATGGAAATGTTTAAGAAGCTCAATTTGATTCTTTCATGAGAGCTTAAAAATGGATATCCTGGAATTGTCACTGATCAGAAAATTAAAAATAGCTAAGAGAGCTTCACTGTAGAAAGACAAGTGAAACTGAAGACAAATGGAGAGAAATCAGACTGAAGCATGAAGGGATGAGGTTACTGTGTAATTCAAATGCTGATTTCTGTATCCCCCATATCTGGTTTGATTGTAATCTTTGTTCTGAGAATCTCATATCTGAATGTTGTGTAAACACTTCTCCCCAATTGTCCCCTGATATGCCAATAAAATATCTTACAGCCAATCACCGAGGAGGGGAGAGAATAGGGCTGGACTTCCTGCCTTCCAGAGGAGGGGAGAGAAGGAAGTAGAGGGGATTCAGCCACAGGCAGAGGAGCACGAGACATCAGGAAAGAGCCAGCTAAAGCAGGAAGCCTCAAAGTGCGAGTATTTCTGGCGCCCACATGGCAGTTCGCAGCTGTCTAATTGCTGGACGTGGTGATGGCGCACGCCTTTAATCCCAGCACTCAGGAGGCAGAGGCAGGTGGATCTCTGAGTTCAAGGCCAGTCTGGTCTACAGAGTGGGTTCCAGGATAGGTAGGGCTACACAGAGAAATCCTGTCTCGAACCCCCTCACCCCCCCAAAAAAAGAATAATCACTGCTCAGTTCTTGTGTTGTGAAGCTTATTTGACAAATAATATAATAAAGCCTCAATTGTTTTGGTGATAGCTGGGTAAACTGTGAAACAAACACAATTATATAAAGTTACAGAAGCATATACAGAAAAAAAAGATTAAAAAAAATAAATAGAGTTTAGCTGGTTGTAGATTTTTATAATCCCAGTACTTGGGAAGTAGAGGCAGGAAGATCAAGAGTTTAAGGTTATCATCAACTGTGTAGTGAGTTCAAGGCCAAACTGGGCTTCATGCCACCCTGACTTAAACAACAATAGCAACAACAAAATACCTCAGTGACTGTGGGGAATGTCTGACAGGCTGAGGTAGTTAGAATCTCAGAACAAGAGGAGAGAGACTGTAAGTGGTAGGATGTAAATTTGAAAAGGATAGTGACCTCCAAATTTGAAAATAAAACCCATGAATCTATTTCAATTGAATCACTTGAAGAAGCTTAGAAAATCTCAACCAGGATAAATGCAAAGAAAAATATTAGTAGGCAAATATAGTGGGACTTTTGAGGACCTTGGTATACATAATGACATGGGGACTTTTATATAGTTAAAGCTTAGCACTTTAGCTGAGGCAGATTCCCAGCTACCATCTACACTTAACCCAACTATTCTAGCCTGCGATCCAACACATGGATAGCTCTTTTCCGGCTCCTGTTCCTGCCCATCTGTTCCCTTCGGAATCTCCTGTCTTCCTTCTCCCTGCATCCCTCTGTCTTTCAGAAGTTCCGCCCTCCACTTCTGGTCCCAGCTATTGGTGGGTGGATCTTTATTACAACCAATCAGCAGTGAGACAACACTTGACCAGCTTTTAGAATGCCTTTATGCAGGTGAGGAAGGATGAACATTTACAAAATAGAAAACTCGGTGATGGGCCATAGAAACGACAATGTCAAAATTCTGCTAGCACGTTGCTCTCTACCGGTATACAATTAACAATTGAAAATACAGAGACCTTCATACAATGTAAAGGAAAGTCACAACAACAGGCAAAACACTGGCAAACTGCCAAATCAAGCTACAAACCAACCAAGAGAGAAGGTGAGCAATGATCAGAAACAACAAAGAAAACAACAGAATGTTTTTTGTTTTTTGTTTTTCCCAAGGCAAGGTTTCTCTGTGTAACAAGTCATGGCTGTCCTGGACTCACTTTGTAGACCAGGCTGGATTGAAGGTGTTGTGTTACCACACCTGGCTGCAGAAAAAGGTTACATAGAAAAGGAAAAAGAAACAAAAACCTGTCAACCTAGAATTACATAATAAAAGAGTGTCCTAAATTATCCAAAATGAAGCTCAGAGATCTAAATCAGGGGAAACATGGTGTGGTGAATTGAATGAGGATGGACCCTATATGCTTATATATTTGAATCTTGGCCCCTACTTGGTGTAATTGTTTGGGAAGGGTTAGGAGGTGTGGCCTTGTTTGGATGAGGTGTGTCACTGGGGCTGGGCTTCGAAGCTTCATGAAGATTCCGTGGGATTCTCAATACCCTCTGTTTCTGTTTCCTGATTGTGGATCAAAATGTGATCTCTCAGGTACCACTCCATTGCCATACCTGCCTGCAAGCTGCCATATTCCCCACCATAATGGTCATGAACTCTAACCCTCTGGCTCTGTGACTCCTGAATTGAATGCTTTCTTTTATAAACTGACTTGGTCATGGCGTTTTATCACAACAACAGAAAAGTAACTAATACACCTGGGTCTGGATAATTTGAGCCTCACAGTGTGTCCTGTGAGCAGTAGACCATAAGTTCAGAGCCAGTCTCCGAGGTCAGCTCTTGGCTGAACTTTTTTTTTTTTTTTTAAACATTTATTTATTTATTATGTATACAGTATTTGCGCTACATATGTGCCCGGGCACCAGATCTCAATGTAGATGGTTGCAAGCCACCATGTGGTTGCTGGGAATTGAACTCAAGACCTTTGGAAGAACAGCCAGTGCTCTTAACCTCTGAGCCATCTCTCCAGCCCTTGGCTGAACTCTTAAGTTGCCTCAACATCTTTATTTTCTCCCTGCCTCACTTTGTCACTTGTAAAATGAGGAGGATAATAACATCTCCTTGACATGATTATTACAGAGAGATTAGTGCAGTGTTTGATTTCCAGCCATCTGGGGATTTCCCAGATATCTTTCTGTTGAAGGTTGAGCCTCTGTCATCAAAACACCTGAAGTACCAAAAGTCTCCAATTCCTCCATTGAAACGATGCCGCAAATGAAAAATTCTACACCATAAAACTGTTTAACACATAACATTATTAATATATATCATCGTTTCAGCCTGTGTTTATATGGATGTAACATAAACTATCCCTTGGGCTCTATACCAAAAAGATTTCATTATGCAAAAACAAACACTCCAAACTGGAAAAAAAAAAAGAAAAAAAGAAAGAAATTTGAAACATTTTTGTTCCCATGCATTTAGAATACACAGCCTGCATCTCTTTATATCTTAATTCTGTTATAGGCCTGGAACATACTTTGTGTGTTTTTTGAACTGTAAAGGTTTATGTAATGATGCAGAATTAGTCTGTCTCTTTTTGTTTGTTTGTTTTTGTTTTTCGAGACAGGGTTTCTCTGTGTAACAACCCTGGCTGTCCTGGACTGACTTTGTAGACTAGGGTGGCCTCCAACTCACAGAGATCTGCCTGCCTCTGCCTCCTGAGTGCTGGGATTAAAGGCGTGTGCCACCACGCCTGGCTTAATTAGTCTGTCTTGATGAACTTTTTCTACTCTTTCTACTTGCTTGAGAAAATTCCATATTTTGTCATTTGGTACAGTGTTCTAGACATGTTGTCTAGACCCAGTGGCTGCTAATGCTGTTCAAATGCTTCTAAATTCTTCCTGGAATATTTCTGCTTGTTTTATCATTCTCTCTATTGCTGGAATCAGGGTGTAACAACTCCAGTTATACCTGTGGATTTCCCAGATCTCCTGGAATTGTATCAGTTTCTGCTTCCTGTTTCATGAAATTCTGAACTTACATGTACAAGTCCTTCACCATGACATTGTATGTGAGACGTGATGTGAATGCAAAGCTGCACTTAAAAAACCTTATTTATTCATTTTGAAGACTTATTTTACTTTTCATTTATGTGTTTGCAATGTATGTGAGTGTGTACACATGAGGGTAGGTGAATGTGGTGAGTGTTGGATTCCCTGCAGCTGGAGTTACAGGTGGTATATTGTAAGCTGTTCAGTGTAGGTGAAAACCAAACGCAGGCCCTCTGCAAGATCAGCATGCTGTCAAACAGTGCACCACCTTTCAGCCCCCAAATACAACTTTTAAAATGCCTGAACCAGGAAAAGCATTGCAGGAAATAGCTATTTCAAAGTGCCAAGAGAGAGTCTTGCATGAGAAGAGAATGAAAGACAAGCATTACAATGCAGAGAACCACCAAAGAGTCACACAATTCATTGTGTTTTTGTTGTGCTGAACTTTGACCTGAATAATCCCCAAGCAGATGAACAAATCATCAGGACCATTTGCTCTATGGGAGCGGGAGCAGGTGTCTTCTTTAGGCTCCAGTGTGTTCTATAGGAAGCAGCTTGATTCTGGAACAAGTTTGCCAGATCCAGTTTCTTATCCTAATGCCCACTGACTTAGTGAAACCTGAATATTTTTCTTTTTCTTTTTCTTTCTCATGTTTTCCCACCTGTAACAAAGGAGCTTCAAAACACACAGATATTTTCTCATTTGATAACAATACCCCCCACAGAGGGTTATTCGTAAGGATTAAGTGAATTGACCCATGAAGAAAGGTGTTTAACACATGGTAATCATTCAACAAACAAAATCTATTCCAAAAACAACTGCCTGAATTTATTTAATGAAACAGGCAGAACAAGAACTTGTATTGGTTTCCAAGGAATGTCAAAACTAAGTACCAGAAACTGGGTGGCTGTAAGCAAAGAAGATCATTTGGCTATGGTTCTGGAGGCTAGAAATCTAAGGCTAGTAAGCCATCCATAAGGATCCACGCCCAGAGAATTAATCTAAGGGAATATCCTTTTGAAAAACTTTAGGTTAGTGTTAAATGTTTATTTTATAGGTATTAAGGTGTTTTAGATTAGGCCTTAGAGTTAGGGTTCGGGGTTTAGGACTTAGGAACTTTAGAGGTAATTGCTAAGTATTAATAAATATCTGCTTGATAAGTAAAAATTTACTGTTGGAGGCTAGTTTTTGTGCTGGGCCACACTCCCTCTGATGCTCTAGGGAAAGATCTTTCCTAACTAGCTTTTAACAGTTTCTTGACTTTTGGAAGCATGTCATGGGTTCTACCTCAGTGGTTCTCAACCTGTGAGTCTCAACCCCCTTGGGAGGGGAGGGGGGCGGTTACATATCAGATATCCTGCATGCCAGACATTTATACTATGATTCATAACAGTAGCAAAATTATAGTTATGAAAATAGTTTTATGGTTGGGGGTCACCACAATGTGAGGAACTGGTTGAGAACCACTGGTCTACCTGGTTTTCTGTCCTGGTCTCTCTTAGCCAAGCACCAAGCGTGGTTTTACTCATGGCCTAATTTCAGCCCCACTTATGTTTTCCTGACCCCTACATACATGATTGCTCTAGGTGAACAGTAGGTGACTGGGTGTGACCGTTGTGCATTCAAGAATGTGTGGAAGCTGGAGTGATAATGGAAGGGACAGTCCTGGTGTTACTGAGGCCCAGATTCCCTGGTGCATTAACCTCTTGTCCATTTCTGCCATGGTTCAACAAAGGCGAAGTCACAGGTTTAAACACCCAGCGAGGAGAAGAGCCAAATGTGTAAATGTGGATTTTTCTAGGCATTAAAGTGAAGACTCAGTGCTGACTTCATTGTATCCTGCAATCATTTTTTTCCAAGAAAAAGGGTGGGAGATGCCATTTCATGGAGTGTGTTTCTAGCCAGTTTGCCATTAAATTCATACTTGCACTGTAGACCCAGTGCTGATAAAATTATAATTCCGTCTCTGTACCTTCCATTTGATTCCTCCCCCTACCGGGTAGTTCCTTTCTGCTCCAGGTCTTTGTTGAACATTCCATCTCTAAAGACATATGTTCTGCCCCATGTTCTGCTTCCTCAAAGCTGAGCCGTGTACTGATTAGCCCAACACAGGATTGTAGAATCTCCGCCGATAACTATAGAAAGGAAGATTGGTTTGCTTTAGTAAAGGGCAGGAAAGGGGTACATGTATACTCACATACATGTGTGGGGTGAGTGTATGTATGCACACATAGACATCTGTTCTGTAGCAATTGCTTCCTGGATGAACTGTCAGCTTGGAGGCACGCTTTGTTCAGAAGCGTTAGTTAAAAGGCAGGTAAAGCAACAGGAGTTTCTAAGGAGAGATGAGGCATTCCATCTGGCAGGAATGTCAGTGATCTACACGTTAGTATCCTCCCTCCCCAAGCGTATATAAACTGTAAGGACTGTTGAGGGACACTCTCATAGTGCTTAGGTGCTTAGGTGAGAGACCTGCCAAAGCTGAGACCGGTTAAGATGACTGGAGGAGGCTCAGGCCAACTGAACCACCTGGAAAGGACACCCTCCCCCACCCCGCCACGCTGCAACCTGCTGAGCTGCCTGCAGGATCTGCAGCGAGCTGCAGGTTCCCAGCTTTGCGTGGGTTGAGGTGATACAGTTGTCTTTGGGTAATTTCTGCTCCTGGAAGTAACCCTCATCTCTATTTGTGCATGTAACCCCAATAAAACTCTCTGGCTCATCAAGTTGGATGTCACTGGTATCTGTATTTTTTTTGCCATTGGCCCCTTATCTGACATGAGTAGATAGATGTATGTTCAGGTCTCCCTAGGAACAGTGTTGCCCAACAGCGTACACACGCCCAGATATACTTAGAAGATACAGCAGAGGTGCTTGGGAAAAGTCCTCCAACTGCTCCTTAGCAAAGCAAAGCTTCATCCTGAGAGCAGCTCAGTGGATAGTCCACAGAGGAGCATATTCTGTGAGCTGAACCCCAGCCTGCATTATACCAGAAGGACTTAGAGAACCCTAATCATCCTCAGGAAGGTTTGCTGTGAGAGTTTGCTGTTTGTTTACATGGCTGAGGTTCTCTTTAGACACATAATTTATGTCTTAATTAGCATTTCCCCCTTTTAAAAATGTATTCTTCTCTCATACATTTCACCCTGACTGCTGTTTCCCCACCCCTATTATTTAGCATTTTTATATTTTATGGGGTCCTGTGCATTTGGAAGAAATGAATTCAGTGTGTTGAACTCAGGTGCTCGCTCCCTAGAGCCTTGCTTACCATGGGTGGGGCCAGCGTGCAATGGTCAATGGATAGCTTGTTAAAACAACTGTTGGTTGGACCTCATAAGAGGCCTCTTGAGGGAAATGAAATTTGGTAATAATTATATATATGGACTAGCTAGTGAATGCTGGGAGAATCCTGGCGTACGTTCCTGACTTCATTCCCCTCCTCACTCGGACCCACCAACACAACAGAACATACAATGCAGTCATATTTTGCTTCTTACAGGTTTCCCACCTTTTAATTTACATATCATTTATTATTTATTTGTGTGTGCATGTGTGTTTCGGTGGAGCGAGGTTGTGCGCATGCCAAGTGTACAGGTAGAGGTCAGAGAAAAACTTATAGCAGGGGTTGGTTCTCTTCTCTTCCACCATGTGGAGATTGAATTCAGATTGTCAGGCTTGGCAGCCCGTGTCTTTACTCATTAAGGCATCTCGCTAGCCTCTTATTTCTCTTTTTTTTTTTTTTTTTGGTTTTTCGAGACAGGGTTTCTCTGTGTAACAGCCCTGGCTGTCCTGGACTTGCTTTGTAGACCAGGCTGGCCTCGAACTCACAGAGATCCGCCTGCCTCTGCCTCCCAAGTGCTGGGATTAAAGGCGTGCGCCACCACGCCCGGCTTATTTCTCATTTTTAAGGTGGTTCTTTTTAGCTTTACTTTTTACCACACAACAAGCACTTGATCTTGTTCTATTTTGCAGTTGTTAGCTTGATAAAATCTAATTTGTACAGTGCTAATGTTTCCTCTTTAAATCAGTCAGGAGTCTAAGCAGAAGGCTGAGAAGAGAGATGGGGGGGTTCTTGTTCTTTCTTTTTCTTAGATAATTTTTTTAGACAGGCTCTCTCTGTGTAGCCCAGACTGTCTTCTAATTTGTGATTCTCGTGTCTCTAGCACCCGAGTGCAGACATTACAGGTGTGGGCCACCACACCAGGGCCCGCAGCTGATTTCTGAAGACCATTGCTGCCCTGGTCTCCTCAGATGAAGTATATGTCAGTCTGTCATTCTCTTCTCTCTCTCTCTCTCTCTCTCTCTCTCTGTCTCTCTCTTGACTTCAGACAAGGAAGAGTGCTGCCTCAGGGCAGCCATGTTGCAAAGTAGATAGCTTGGTGTCAGGAACCATAAATATTTGGAATTTGAAGTTGACTGAACACCCAAAATAAAACACTTGGAGAAACTCAACTTTTGAAACAAGTTAGCCCAGCGTGGCTCCTCTGAAGTGTGTTTGACGATTGCTTTGTTCACATTGACCTGTCTTCAGGGTTGATGGTCGTTTGTACTTTTCTCCTTTTTGTGTGATAAAAATTCCCTCCGCCAGCTGAGTATGTTCTGTGGGGCTAGAGCAGGTTTCTCTGTGGGAGAGAGAAGCGTGAGGGGGAAGGCCCTCTGGGGCAGTTCTTGATGCTGGCCACAGCTGTAATGAAAGCTTTAGCTGAAAGCTACATGGATTTCAAAATACATATTTAACAAGTAGAGGGTTAGGGACGGTGTCCTGGATTCTGTCAGGCGTGCACGCAGCATCCTGTCACGCAAGGCAGAGGAGGTGGTGAACTTACTATTCACATCCCTCCTGCCCTGTTGTTGGCTTCTCAGCGGCAAAGTTATATGACTTAAATAGAGCAACATTCTAGAATTCTGAGGAAGACAAAATGTAGCTGTACAAGGAAAAGGTGGGGATGCAGGGTTGGGGAGATTGGGCTGAATTGCTAAAAGTTTTCTCCTCCATATTCTAACAGAAAAATCTGTGGGCAGTGACACCAGAGATTTATTGCAAGGAGGCCATGAATAGGGTGAATGAGTTATCAGGACTGTGGGGTTGGCATTGCTCTGTTGTGGAGAGGAGCTAACACCAGGAGGTGGGGAATGAGGATGGTCATAGAGAAAGCTTGAGTTCTGGACACTCTAGGCTGGGACCTGCTCATGTTGCGGTCCGAGGTAGCAAACCAGAGCAAAGTTAAGCATACATTCTGGTGGAATTGCATGGCTTTCCTTGCCTTTATTCCCTAATACCTCAGGAAGGGAAAATTGGGTGACAACCAACATAAAGTAGAACTACAAACAAACAACCAGAAGGCAGAAGAGATATTCTAATTTACTTCCTGTTGCTGCAATAGAAACAAACTCTGACCAAAAGCAATCTGGGGAGGAAAGGGTTTATTTGGCTCACACTTCCCTCACTGAAGGACGTCAGGGCAGCAACTTAAGGCAACAGCTTGAAACAGAAACCGTGAAGGAACATGGCTTGCTAGCTGGCTCTCCAACTCACTTACTGACTCGTGTTCAGCTAACTTTCTTATATTGCCCAGGCTCACCTGCCTAGGGATGGTGCCACCCACAGTCGGCTGGACCCTCCCATATCAAGTCAGTCCTTGATAGACATACCCACAGACCAATCTGATTTGGTCAATTCCTAAGTTGAGGTTCCCTCTTCCCATGTGACTCAAGGTTGTGTCAAGCTGACAATAAAAATTAAACAAGCTAGAGAGAGGGTAGAAGGACTGGTTACTTCAGGTCATAAGTTTGGTACTTCATATGTTTGTCCATCTCTTCCCCTCTGCCTCAGGTGACTTCATCAGCTGCCCCGATCCTGTCACTAGGAGTGTTCTGATTCCAACTCTCCAAATCTAGAATAACCAGCCTCGAGAGTCAAAGGAGACAGAAGAGAAGCAGAACACCAGGCTGGATCTGAGTCTGTTAGGAGAGCACCATTTTGATCTTTGGTTAGGCAAATGAACTTACCAACTCACCAGATTCCAAGGAAGGTATAGAACTCACCAATATATGGTATAGTCTGGAAACTTGCCAAGTGGAGGAAGCCCGTCATGGAACACCACACACAGCATAATGCCTTGCACATGGAATGTCCAGAAAGGGAAAAGCCAGAAAGAAAGTGGATCAAGAGTAAACCAGGACAACAGAATGAAGGAGCTGTATTATAATGTAGCTAGTAATAGCAATATAGTCTCCTTTTGGGGTAATAAGAATGATTGAAAATTATGCTGTGGCTTGAGTTGTACAAGTCAGAGATAGAGAGTCAGGGGTTGCTTAACTAGTGGGTCACTTACTGAGAAATGTGCCACTAGATGATTTAATCCTTTAAGAAGCATTCAAGCAGTCAACAGTATTATTATATTCACTTGGCTGATATGTTCAAGAGCTGGAGACAAGAGCAGAGGAAATCCCAGAGCCAGCACATCTACTGTCCTTCCTTGTCCGGTGCTGGCTCCTGGGGTCTGCTGCTATGTCAATAAAGCTAACATGCAAACAGAGTCCAAATTTCCCTTACACACAAAGACAGGAAAATCGGGGTCATAAACAGCAAAGTTGCAAACTCACAGGCACATGGTTAGCACGGAATTGCTGGGGAGAATGATGTGCTCACCTCAGCCCAGGGAATGAATTCCAAAAGAGAGAGAGAACTACTACAAGAAGACAGGAGACTCTGTGCTTGGATGGCTGAGTGAGTCAGCTAGGATCTCTCATTGATATTAACCATATTGTGCAGACGTTATGAGGATAGAATATTGGAAAATTGCAAATGGTGCACAAGGCTGAGATATATGACCTGTGATTTTCATAATCACAATGAAAAGTGAGGCCAACTTCACAAAGGCTAAATGTCTTAGATATGGGTGAGAAAAGAACCAATTTATTTCTACATTTTTTTTTTTTCTGAGACAGGGTCTCACTATGTGTAGCTCTGGCAATTCTGGAACTCAACCAAGCTGGTCTTGAACTCTCAGAGATCTTCCAGCTTCTGCCTCCCAACTGCTGGGATTAAAGGCATGGGCCACAACCCCAGGCTTCTGCTAATTCTTAAAGACTGAATATATGTGAAACCAGTGTTTCCCTTTTCTCTATCTGTTCATTCTATATGAGAAGCTTTCTCCTTGCTGATTACAGTTTGAATGTAGCCTTCTTGGGTTCAGTTTTGCTCAACCAAATAAGGAAAGTATAAGAGGGGCTGGAGAGCCGGCTCAGCAGTTAAAAGCACTTGTTGTTTCTGCAGAGGACTTGGGTTCAGTTCCTTGCACCTTCATCATAGTTTATGACTCCAGTTCCAGGAGATCTAATGCCCTCTTCTGACCTCCACGGGCACCTGGCACACATGTGGTACACATACATACGATCAAATACTCAAGCATATTGAAACAGACAAGTTGTTTTTGTTTTTCTTGAGACAGGGTTTCTCTGTGTATCTCTGGCTGTCATGGTACTCGGTTTGTAGACCAGACTGGCTTCAAACTCAGAGATCCACCTGCCTCTGCCTCCCAGGTACTGGGATTAAAGGCGTGCGCCACCATGCCTGGCCTGAAATAGACAAGTCTTAAAGAAAGCCACTGGCCACTTGAGAACACGCAATGAATCATGAATCTCTGAATTTGTTCCATAACACATATTATTATAGTTATATATGTAAGTTAATGTAATCCAACAGTATATTCTCTCTTTTTTTGTTTTGTTTTTTTTTTTGGTTTTTTGAGATAAGGTTTCTCTGTGTAGCCCTGGCTGTCCTGGAGTCACTTTGTAGACCAGGCTGGCCTTGAATTCACAGAGATGCCCCTGCTTCTGCCTCCAGAGTGCTGGGATTAAAGGCATGCACCACCATGCCGAACAATTACAGACAGCTAAGAACTGCCATCTGGGTGCTGGGATTTGAACCTGGGTCCTTTGGAAGAACAGCCAGTGCTCTTAACTGCTGAGCCATCTCTCCGGCCTCAACAGTGTGTTCTTAACACATAACTCCAAAACCCTATCAGACTTCCATACTTCCTTTTGGTTCCTGTTGGTATCAGTTAATACCATCTTGTAGCTCTTCTGTTATGAATTGCAACCTCATGGGTCATAGTTCTGCTAGGAACAGTTTGAGTCTGGAAATGAGACATAGGGGTGGGTGCAAATTTGACACTGAGAGGGATGGTCAGTTCTGTAAGGTGGCCCTGGAAGAGGGAACTAAAAGATCTTCAGATACCTTCTTGAGAAGCATTAGACAGGAGAGAAAGAACCATGCCTTCTGTAAAGATCATTTGATAGGGGCATGGTGGCACACTCCTTTAATCCCAGTACTCGGGGTAGCAGGTGGCAGAAGCAGGTGGATTTCTGAGTTCGAGGCCAGCTTGGTATATAAAGTGAGTTTCATGACATCCATGGCTACACAGGGAAGCCCTGTCCCAAAATAAAACAAACAAACAAACAAAAAAAAAAACAAAACCAGGCAACCAAACTAACAAAATGATTATTTGATAGATTTTGGGGACTTAAGGTCTCCAGCTGCACTGACTACATGTGTATATATATTCTTGCCAAATTTGGGGACCCATTTTGTAGCCAGTGCCTTAACTTTTACCAAAAGATATTTTGGAATTTATCTGGATTGGACTTTTGGGTTGGTTTTCAGAAATCTTAGCGCTGTCACTACAAAAAAAAAAAAAAGAGGTGGAATTGTTGGCTTGAGAGGGCAGTCATAGGTGATTTCTGGTCCCTTAGGCAGGACTATTGAAGGCTCTGAGCACTTTCTGTTCTTCCCCCAGGTACTCGAAGCACAGCCAGAAACAACCACAACAGACTACTGTTTCCCTATCTATATATTCCTGTATGTTCTGTGATGGAGACCTACCCTTGTCTTATTTTCTATAGGCATGCTTACAGATATCAAGAGGAATGTTGAAGATATCTTCGTCCTCCACACCCATATCAGTTATTTTTCTCATGATTATGGCCAAATACCTTACCAGGAGCAAGTTAAGGGAAGGAGTGTCTATCTTGGCTCCTGGCTTGAGAGTACTGTCCATGGGGAAGGCATGGTGGCAAGAGCTCAAGGAAGCTAGACGTATTGGGTTGCAGCCAGGAAGCAGAGGGAGATGAATGCTGTGCTCCGCCCATTGCTTCTTTTCATTCGGTTCAGGATGGTGCTCCCCATATTCATGGTGGATCTTCCCTCATTAGTTACAGCTCTCTGCAAACGCCCTCAAAGGCATACCCCAAAAACGTGTCTCCGGGGTGATTCTAAATTCAGTCAAGTTGACAATGGAGGTTAACAGTCACATCTCCTCTCACACACTACACTTTTTTTTCTCTATTAGTGGAAATAAGGTCATTGCCGGCTGTAAAATCAGAGCCAATTTCACACAGCCTAAAAAATGGTTCAGACCACACGTCCTCCAGAACCACTTCTGGTCCTGGCTTCCATAAAGATCAGGGTTCCATCGAACAAGATGCAGGAGACATAGGGCAGGGGTTCATTTTAGGGAGCAGCCTTTGCCCAGTTGCGGGAGCTTCTGGAAGAGTCTGTGCAAGGCTGGTGCCTCTCCATCTGACAGCAAAGTATCTAGAGGTCACCTGAACTAGGATGGGAAGGAAAGCTAGGTATGAGGTGCGATCACCAAAGACAGACTGTGACATATGAGAAGGAACTGGAAATCATGTCTAATGTCTGCTCACTGACTCTAACCCTGACACCACAGGTCACCGTAGCTGCCGGGTGGACATCCTTATAACCCAGAACTCAGCAATACTGATACAAGAGAGCTGATGGGGACTCAGGAGACACCAGCCTGGCTGCTAGACCAGGCCATGGGGTGTGCCAGAGGGTCAGGGACAACATGGGCTGGCACGCTGCCTGAAACCCACACTGGCTGGGGAGTATACGAGCATGCTGGATCTTTGCTTTTCTCCTTCAGACATGCAAAATTCTCATGTGGTCAACTCTGACCCAGTAACATATAGGGAGACAGCGGTGGGAATGCAGTTCCAGGTTAACCAGGCTGTGTGTTACAGAGTCACCATAACAGCAAAGAGTACTCCCCATTGTCACAGAATTCACATGGCAGGGAGGAACTAAACAATAAAAAATAAATAAGTAAACAAATTGTGCATTCTTTACAACAGCCTTGTGAGATATGCACTTGTAATACCCCCATTTTACAGATGAGAAAACTGAGGCAGAAACAGATTATATATTTGTCCTAAGTCTCAGGAAATGGAGAAGCCAAGCTCCAGACATATGCAGGTGGCAGTTAAAGCCCTTGACATTAACTGCTACTTATTCATTCTGCATAAAGCCTTCCTCAAACACTCGAGCTGACCCCTCTCTTCAGGAGGGAGAACAGATTTTAATAGTTTATTGCACTTGCCTACTTTTGTCTTTTTTTTGTTCTCTCTCTCTCTCTAGGTTGAGAGGTTTAAAATTCCTGAACATGGTGGAGGTCGGGACTCAGTACCATAAAGCCCTCAGGAGTGCAGGGCTACCCACTTGTCCAGTGGATCATAGCTGGAGATGTGTTTAACCCGAGGCCCTTAGGGCCGCACCAATTCTCCGCTTCTGGTCTTCAAACTCATCTGCATTAAACTTGTTGAAGCCCCATGTTTTTGAGATGCAGATCTTCTGGTGGCCAGATAACTCCAGCTTGGCTCTGGGATGGGCCTCAATCATGGGCATGTGCACGTCTGCAGTTCGATATAAACAGACATAATGACCTGGCCAAGGTGAAACATAACTCCCATGCCCCAGGGTAGATATGAATACCTACCAGAAATCCCCAAGGTCCTTAGTGCAACCCTTACGAGCAACAGGCTGCGGACACTACCAAGAAGATGGCTGCTTGCAGCCATTGTGCCCAGGTCCCGGTGATGGCTGCAGAGACACTCTTGTCTCTTAACAGTCATCTTCTTCTTCTTCTTCTTCTTCTTCTTCTTCTTCTTCTTCTTCTTC
>CAJQZJ010015786.1:5121431-5131611 GCA_907164525.1 Lophiomys imhausi | reverse complement strand
TCCTCCTCCTCCTCCTCCTCCTCCTCCTCCTCCTCCTCCTTCTTCTTCTTCTTCTTCTTCTTCTTCCTCTTCTTCCATTTTTGATATAGTCTCATGTAGCCCACTCTCTCTAGGTAGCTAAGGGTGGCTTTGAACTTCTGATTCTTCTGCCTCTATCTCCTAAGTGCTGAACTTACAGGCATGTGCTATACCATGCATGACAATTATTCTTATTGATAATGACCTTCCCTAAGCAGACATAAAACTATTTGATACATAAATTACGTGCTCACTGTTGCTGCCTACAGTGATGCCCGCTCGCCTGGCACCTTACCTTATACATTCAAGTGGCGTTGATTTATTTCTGCCCTTGATCCTCGGAGCAAGGTGAGCTTTGCGTGCAAGTCTTCGTGGCTGAACTCTTTCTCAAAACGCTCTTGTCAAGTTTTTGAAAGACAGTCAGAGCCCCTGCAAGGAGCTTTGTCTTGGTCTCCTGCTAATCACGCACTCCAGGCAAGACAGGGCATGCAAGCGCCGAGGAAGAAAGAGGGGTCACCCTGTGAAGGAGGGCAGATAGGGCTCGCGTTGAGATTTTCTATGAAGACAGTCATTCTGTAGGATTATTAAACAAATTCCAGCAGCTCATTCAGCCACTGGAAGGTAGGAGCAACTCCAGACTTGAGAGCCGAAGCCTGCCTGTTTGCAGGTCCCATAATGAAAAAGCCCTTTGTTGACTTTTATTTAGGTTTATTTAAGGTCCAACCCACAGAAGATGGAAGGTAGGACAAGACCATGAGTGAAGCTGCTCTGCCTGCTCTACAGTACAGCTCTTTGGTCCTTGTGCTTCATGAGTGGCTGTTAGGTTCCCTTTCCACACCGATTTTTAAAACTTCCACCACAGTTGGAACAGCAGGGTTTCTTCAAGTCTGAGGGGGAAGGGAGCGGCCACTTCTGAAAGGATAGTTATTTATATTTTTAGACTGAAGTATGCCTTTACAATGGTTTTCTCAGAAAATAGACTTAGAAAGTATTTTGAACAGAAAGATACATCTTAAACCATAGTTGTTTTCACTAGTACAATGAAGAAGGGATGAACAATATTGTCTTTTTTTCAATGGTGAAACAATTGTTTTGAAAAAGCTTCTTGATTTTAGAGTATGTACCTCTCTTATGCTGTGTGTATGTGTGTGTGTGTATGTGTGTATGTGTGCATGTGTGTGTGTATGTGTGTATGTGTGTGTATGTGTGTGTATGTGTGTGTATGTGTGCATGTGTGTGTATGTGTGTGTGTCTGTGTGTGTATGTGTGTGTGTATGTGTGTATGTGTATGTGTGTATGTATGTGTTTATGTGTGTGTATGTGTATGTGTGTGTGTATGTGTGTGTGTATGTGTGTATGTATGTGTGTATGTGTGTGTGTATGTGTATGTGTGTGTGTGTGTATGTGTGTGTTTGTGTGTGTATGTGTGTATGTGTGTGTGTTTGTGTGTGTATGTGTGTGTGTTTGTGTGTGTATGTGTGTATATGTGTGTGTGTGTGTGTGTGTGTGTGTGTGTGTGTGTGTGAGTGTGTGTTGAGCTTGCCGATGTGTGCATGTGTGGAGGACAGAGCTCACAACTTTGACTATCTTCTGCCTTGCTCCACTGTGTTTTATGAGACAGGGCCTCTCTGAATCTTCAGCTTGCCTTTTGGTCAGACTGGCTGGTCGGCAGGCTTCTGGGATCTGCCTGTGTTTGCTTCCTCAGTGTTGGGGTTTCAGGCATGTGTCACTAAGCTGCTTTTATATGTATTCCGTGGATCCAAAGTCACCTCCTCATGCTTCTACAACAAGCATTTACCTCACTGAGCTATGTCGCCAGCCCACTCTGTTTCCTTTAGACTCTCGTGTCAGCAGATCCTAGTAGTGTTTCTCCATTTGGAGTGACAGGGCCCAACCTAGGTAGAGACAGTAGGCCTGAAAGGGTGATGTGAGAGTGGAGAAGAGAGATGGGGGGTTGGTGGGAAGTAAGGGCAGGGGAACAACTCAGCTCACATTGTTTGGTCCCAAATTTATGGGTCCTTACCTCTCAAGTGAGCCCTGGAGTCACCCAGCCCAGGGTAATTATGCAGCAGGAACCTGTGTGTTTAACTTGCGGCCCTGGTGAGCTATTCCAGCCACTAGCTGGCCACTAGTCAGAGCTCTAGAGAGTGACAGTTAAATTAGACTCAGTTTGAGACCTCTAACTTAAAGAGGGACATTTTGCTGACTGAACGTGCTGTTGCCGGAACCCCTTCTTCTGTGGCCCATTTTGTGTGGCCCTGAAATATCCCAAGCCTTCCATGCCTCTCTTACTTACTCATCTTGAAATTGAGTGATATAGGACCTTTATGTCACAGTGAAAGATAGCACATGAATACTTCCCAGGGCAGTAAGGGGCTGGGAGAGACATGTACAAAGCTAAGGAGATAAGCTCATGAACAACCATTCAGTCCTGAGCATGTTTCTCCATGAGAGGAAGAGGTGGCAAAAAACCACACAGAACCCCAAAAGCCACCTAAGTAAGAAGACAGACCACATTGCAAGAACGGCCAGAGGATGGGAATGTTGTTTACTAAGGTCACCGTGAGTGTTTCTAAGCACTCACAACATTTAAAGTGCAAGTCCATCATATACATGTATTAGAATAGCACAACTAATGCTATAAAATTTGTGTTAATTAAGAAGAAAAGCTGGGTGTGGTGGCTCATGCCTGCAATGCCAGGACGAGAGAGAGAGAGAGAGAGAGAGGCAGGAGGATTCCTGCAAGTTTAGCACCAGCTAGAGCTGCACAGTGAGAGTGTCTCAAAAGAAACAACAACACACACACACACACAGTGTTGATCACATGGTTACCTGTCATTTACATTAAAAAATTAACAGTGTGCACACATTTGAACCATACTCACAGGTGCATCTACATGTGCTTGCATGTATGTGTGTGCTCATGTATACGTGTAGTCATGACTTAGTGTATAGCAAGGGAAAGAGACGAGATTCAGTGGAAGAAGATTAAAATTTACCCCAAGTCACAAGGTCAGAGTAGATGGTCTAGACCCCAAGGTCTGCAGGATCTCAGTCTGCTGCAGTCACTGTACAGGGAGTCTTCCCGTCAGTTTCATGGATGCATTCCTTACATTTTGACCACACTGCTGAGTGCTCAGGTTACTTTGACATAACGCATGTTATTTCAGTTATACCACCTACAGTTTAGGACAGGAGACAATGACAGAAGAGAGAGACCTCCCTCCCACAGAATGGCGCCACCAGAAGGCACAGTGTTTCCAAGCACAGCTGTTGTTTTTCTCATGTTCAATTGAGGAAGAGCCAGCACTTCTGGGAAAAACATGAAGCCTTTCTCCCAGCAGCTGGATTCACTATTCTCTCTGTGCAGGGAGGGTCTTGGGGAACATTTCTGGCTTTGGTCTGAGTTCTGGCCAGCTCCTTCTGCTGTCCAAATCGGTGCTACTGTTCTCTTTCTGGAATATCCTTCCTATCTTCCCAACAGGCATCCAAACCTGTCCCCAACCTGTTTCCTCCACCCCATCAGGAACTTCCTCCTGTGGCTGCACCTTTCACTCTGAGCTGTGGCTTCCTGCTTGCTGATTGTTTTCTCCTTGGACCACATATGTCTCCATGACCGAAATCCTGTCCTGATAGCTTTTAGATACCCTCAGCACTAATTTTCATCCCTGACACTAGTAAACACGCAGTAAATAAAATTGGTTGAATGACCAGAAGCAATGAAATTCAAAGGATCTGAATTTTGCTTGTTGTGACTAAGGTTTAAATCCACTATGGGATCCAATGTATCAGGATTTGTTTTCATTCCGTACTTATTTATTTGGTGTTTGTTTTCTAAGTTGAGAGGCACGTGAGAGTGTTTGGCAAATGCTGAGGGCAAGAGGAAACAGACTTCAATGTAGTTAAAACAGATTAAGCAGGTTGGAAGGCAGCCTAAGGGGATATTTGCAGAGCTAATGGCCCAGTGCTGGGGGTAGAGTATATGAAAATTTTCAAACAAAGAGTTTATTGAGTTCTGTGCCCTAGTCCGCATGGAAAGGTGGTGCAATAGAACAGGTGGAGGAAAGTACCAGGGGCAGGAGCAGAAAATGAGCCTAGACCCTGTTGCCTAGGGAGCCACAGGAAGTGAACTCCACGGTTACCCTGAGCAGGCCTCTTTCAAGATCAGTCGTGTAGATCAAACCTAGAGTCCATTAATGCATTTGAGGCAAACACTCTAGCACTGAGCTATCTGCCAACTCCATGTTTCTAAACATTTTAATGTCTTCTTAGGGTTGGTCGAGGGTTACTCCTCCAATTAGGTATATTCATTTCTTCTTGTTGCTCCAGGGACAAGTTCAGACTTCTCAGTGTGACAAATTCCACCCACCTGTGTTCCATGCTCAGTGTGCACACACTTGAAAAACATCCAATAGACTGAGGAACTATCTCTGGCATGACCAGTGTGGACTAAAGATCAGGGTCAGGCAGGCCAATTCAAGGTGAGTTGATGTTTACATAGATAATGTCAGGGAGGGCTGGGTAGGGAGACCCTTGAGAACAGGCGGTGCCCCACCCAAAGTTACTCCATATTATTTAAAATGGTGGTTTCCCCCATTGTGCCTGGCCATGAGAGACTCCTCTTTACATGTGGCTCCATTTGGAGAATGGAGGATGACTATTCACCTGGCACCTTCTGTCCAGCACCACCCAATGGCACAGGTGGATAAGGGGTTTATTCCTGGAGTATAGAAGCTGCTGCCCTGTAGATTTATCAGGGTAAATTGGGCTGGGAAGAGCACATGAGAGTGTTAATGCCACATCAAGAAAGCAAGGCCTGAGAACTTTTTGGACATACCATGTTAGGGTGATCTGAAAGCTGCCTGTATTCTATTGATAATTACTGGCCTCAAGATCTGGTTGTAGCCCAGACAAAGACATTGTCATGATGAGGACATTGTCACATACACCTGTCTTTGTTGTGTAAACTTTGCTCGACTTACCTTTAAGTTGATTGGTTGAATAAAATGCTGTAGCCTGGATTGGGTAGAAGAGAGGTGAGTTGGCAGACTTTTGGGGCAGAGAGAAAGAAGAGGGAGGAGAAACCAGGTGAAGGAAACTAGAAGACAAGCCCCAGGTTAAATGGAAGAACATTATTCCTCATGGCCAGGAACATCAGCATAGTGTGGAGAATAACAGCCCAAGGCAGCATATGTATATATTGGAGAATAGAATTAAAACTAACTTAGATGGGCTAAGACTGCACATTCCAGGCTAAGGCTTGTTAAAATCCATCAGGTATTTGTGTGATTACTCATAAATAGCCGGCTAAGGGATAACTCTGCCACCCCAATAATATAAGCATCAATTATAAAAACTAATAGTTCCTACAACAATACCAGACTAAGGAAAGGGTGTAACTCCATCGCCTGGACTGCATAAAGAGGAAGACACCCAACACTATGATGGCAAAGACCTTGACCTGCCGTCTGACCATTGAATGTGTTTGTCAGCTATTAATGGTCGGTTGGTCCCTGCTGTTAATGCGTCTGCTCACACTGCTGCCTGCTTCTCTACCCGTACATCCATCTGGCCTTGCTGCCCATCTGCCTGTCTGTTTCTTTGACTACACTCGATCAGTCTTGTCCTTGTCTTCAATGGCTCTACTACACGTTGTAGCTCAACTCTGAGCCCAAAGAAGAGCCTTCAGGAAATCTCCAACAGGGTTCTTTGCATCTCTGTTATCTTCTCTGATCACCAGGGGTCTCTGAAACTTCTGGAACTCTACTGTGGCCTCTTTGGCTCTTTACGGCCATAATATTACCTATATATATAATACAAAAAATTTCTGTGTGATGTGTAATGTGTGATCTGTGTGTATGTAATTGACCAACATTAATTACTAATTCAGACTGGAATAAAATAAATTATGTTTGTGTTGGCCAGGGTACCAAGGAAAGTGAGACTGTTTGGCAAATTGCTGCCAACGAAGCTGACACATCTTGTGAATTTATTGCTATTCAATGTATTCTGACATGGTGGGAAGACACAACGTGCTCATTTATGGTTTGGACGTACTGTGCTTAGGACACTCTTATTCATTTACAAACATCCGCTTGAACCTGCTACCTCCACAAAATCCTAGATTCAGCCTCAGCTAAAGGCTGAATGAGGAACTTATGAGTGGAATTCTACCATTTGGGGTACTAACAAGAGGGAGCAGGTCAGCTCAAGTTCATTTAACCATCAGACAGGAGCCCAGAGCATAAGCTAGGTCTCCAAAGCCCGCAGAGTCAAATACGTGGTGTAAATGAGGCTTTCAGTACAATTAGCAAAGGCTAGACTTGTCACGGCTTCAAGTTACCTATTAGATGAACCCAGAGGTCTGAAAGTTTTTTTTTCCTTCTTGTGCTGGTTGAGGCATGATTTGTTGGTTAGACACAGCAAAACCAACAAGAAAGCAGTTTTATGTTATTGGGATCCGTAAGCAGGTGAGCTGGTCTGCCTGAGGTGAAACTATTTACCACACACGGATCTCTGTCTTTGGTTCTGTCATCATATGGGTTTTGAAAGAGCGTTGTGTAGCACTGTGGAGTCAGGGACTGGTAACTCAGTCTTGAATCAACAAGGAACCTGTGTTAGACAGGCACCAGCAGTGTAAGTACAATGAGAAGTGCTCATGGAGGTCATGTTTGAATCTCTTGGGGGAAAGCGATGCTGGTGAGGACTTCCAGCACCTGGAGAGGTGAGTGTGTCACCAGGCAACCCAAGCCAGAAGAGTCTTGTGCTATCTTAGACTCACTCTGGACAGGTTGTGGCCATTGTACTTGCATCCACCATTTTATTATCGTTATGGAAAACTGCTTAACAAGGAGTACAACTATAGTGGTCAATACTTCCAATAGCTGGCTGATCAAAAACACCACAGTATATCTGTAACAAGTGAAGATTTTTTACAATTTAAAATAATCAGTTGCTTCCTCCAAAGGAACGTTCACACTAGGTGAACACTTTGGAAATTCTCTGAGCATGAAGAGTGTGTTTGCACTCATGCCTGTGTGAGAAGGACTGGCTTGAAGACGCTCTAAGACTCTCATGAGGATGTATTGCAGTCTCTATGCAACTGTTGTGTTCAGTGCTTAGATGGACTCCCTGCCCCTTTCCACTGGTGCTTAATCCAGTAGATGTTTTTACAGTGATGTGTCCCCTCTTCGTTTGTGGGAATGTTGTAGACTAACTTTCCCTAAAGATCATTTGTGGCCACAGAACATCATTCAGTTCCAGTTGATGAAGTATTTACGAATTCCAGAATCTTCTACCTGCCTTCCAAGACCTTCTGCAGTGTAGCTCCAAGTGTAGTTCCTGGCTTCAGCTACATTTCGGAACACATTAGCTAAGGTCTATAAACTGCCAGGTGCTGGTGGGTGGGTGGGTGGATACAGAGATCATAAAGGGATAGTATGGGGTTGCTTGCTCTTCTGCGCTATGAGCTCATCTCTCCATCCAGGCAGCAGCAAACAGCACTGCTATGTACTGTATCCCCTTAGTGAAAAATGTCGTGCCCTTTCCACACTGTGAACAGTCCATGTTGAGTTTTTAGAACAAGATCCCAGAGGCTGGGTGTCTGTAAACACTAGGGCTTTCCACAGTGAGTTTGGGAGTCCGAGGTCAGTGAATGGTAGATCAGTGTGTGGTGAGGGCCTTTCCCTAGCTCGTGGACAACCACCTTCTAGTACGTTCTTAAATGTCACACCAGCGTCCAAGATTTCAACACATGAACTTTGTGTTGGAGGCACCAACTTTCAGATGCCAGCAGCCAGCAAGTGCTTCTCTTCATCATGGAGGCTACTTTAGTACTTGGGCTACTTCAGCTCTCACCGTCCTTTCATTCCAAAATTTCAAAATGGCAGTGCTCACTTCCGCATGACCGAGAGGCCATTTTTATTTTTTATTTTTTAGATTTTTCCAGACAGGGTTCTCTGTATATCTCTGGCTATCCTGGGCTCACTTTGTAGACCAGGCTGGCCTTGAACTCACAGAGATCCATCTGCCTCTGCCTCCCGAGTGCTGGGATTAAAGGTGTGTGCCACCACGCCCGGCAATTACAGACAGCTGTGAACTGCCATGTGGGTGCTGGGATTTGAACTCGGGTCCTTTGGAAGGGCAGTCAGTGCTCTTAACCGCTGAACCATCTCTCCAGCCCCAAGAGGCCATTTTGACATCCTTGACTTTTGTTATTTTATTCCTGGTCTGTGGGGTCTTGTATCTCCAATCTGTGCTCTAAATCTCTGCTCTTGGCTGTGAATATGAAATGATTATGAGTTTTAAGCTCTGAGGCTGACTTCCCTGCTACAATGGGCTGCAGTCTGGCATTGTGAGCTGAAATAAACCCCTTTCTCCATTGAGTTTGCTTTTTTTTTTTTTGGCCAGGATATTATTATAGTAACAAAATTAAATCAGGACACATTCCATTATGTATAATGTGTTTATTTACTTTTAGACTGATTTTATGCTTTTTTTGAAGGCACTAGTATGATGTGTTTAATTACAGTTTTAAATATTATAAAATACAGATTAGGATCAAATGCCGTGTTAGTTGCTTTTACCCACACTGCTGGTTCTGCTGGCTGATTGCCACCACTGTGCATTGCTTTTGGCTTCCCAGGCAAAGCCAAGTACTCATGGTACTTGGCCATGGTACTCAGAAACATGGTGGCAGAAGAATGTTTATCAAGTATCTATTTTAAAAGATTGATCAAGGCTAAGAGACAGGAGGAAGGAAGCAGCAGGCAGTAGACATTCATTCCCTTGTTACTCACTGGCTTGAAGGGGTGAGAGAGCAAGTAGTTACCCACGCAGCAAGACCAGCCATTATAGAAAAGGGCTCTAAACAGGCCACAGTCTTGGGCAAAGGAACACCACCACAACTGCCAAGTGCTGGCCTAAGCAGGAAAAGCATTAGAGTAAATACTCCATTGTCTCTCTCTCTCCTCCTGGCCTCTAACGAAGCCTTCTTTCAGATCCAGCTGGAAGAGGGCAGGAGAGCTCATTGGTACAGTCCTTGGCAGGTAGCTCCTCATTGGAGAGCTGGAAAGAGGGGGATGGGAGGAAAGAAGACGGAAAGCCAGGTTAGGCAGCTCACCCACAGCCTTGGTGACTCCAGTCTCTGAGCAAGTTGCCCACAACACATGTCTTTTGCAGGTTTCCTTGGGTTTCCTCTTAGGTCACAGAAGGCCTCCTGCCTGAGTAGGGTGATCCCTTAAAGGGGAGGCTGGAAAAACAATGGGCTCCCAAATGGCTGTCTGTAGCCAGGATACCACAAAAGGGCAGATCCAAGAAACAGACATGGCCCGGAGGGACACTTTAATACTTCGACTCTGACTCACCAAATCCAAGTGGTAATCAGTTAGCTCCTTGGGCCACCAAGCTGAGTATTATGAAAGAACACCTCACTCTTAACTAATGCATGGTAACACACAGAAGCATTCTTCCTTGGTAGAAATGCAGAGCTTAGACTAGTCAGATCATATACAGAACCCATACTACTGCAGAACTACTCAGTCAAAATCCCTTCCCCAACTTGTATAAAGTGGTAAGAACTAAAATGAGCTACATAGACAGCAGGAAACTGTACAGTCATTTTTAGGCTGAGGTTTGGGGCTATAATATACTGAATTATAGCTGGATGATGGTGGTACTTGCCTTTAATCCCAGCACTCAGGAGGCAGATACAGGAGGATCTCTGTGAGTTTGAGGCCAGCCTGATCTACAGAGAGAGTTCCAGGAAGGCCAGGGCTACACAGAAAAACCATGTTTCTAAACAAACAAACAAACAAACAAACAAAAAAACCCAAAACCTAAGTGCCCTCCCCAAAACCCACTGCCACCACCACCAAGAAAAAAAACCCAAAGAAACAAAAAGATAGTGAATTATATAAATTCTATGACCGAGGAAGTTTTGGAGTTTGTTTTGAATTTTCAATTTGTTGTTCTTTACACATGGGAATGGTTAGGATGGACTCACAGGGGTCAGTGATTCACAGAATATCGGTAGTGAGAGTGTTCTAATGTCTGTAATCTGTAAAAGGTAAATGGAGGCTGGAGTGTCCCAGTCTGCTTTGTGCTGCTATAAAACCATAATTCAGACACACACACACACACACACACACACACACACACACAC
>CAJQZJ010015786.1:5104670-5121421 GCA_907164525.1 Lophiomys imhausi | reverse complement strand
ACACACACACACACACACACACACACACACACACACACCTAACGTGTATTTGTCCAGGGACTGGAGAGATGGCTCAGTGGTTAAGAGTACTTGGCTGCTCTTGCAGAAAACCAGAGTTCAGTTCCTAAGCAGGCAGAGGTTTAGTAGAGGTTTTTGCTGTTTATTTTGGTTTTTTGAGACAGGGTCTCTCTGTGTAACCCCGGCTGTCCTGGAACTCACTCGAGATTGGCCTGCCTCTACCTCCCGAGTGCTGGGATTGAAGGCGTGGGTTGCCACTGCCCGGCTTCTTTAGAGCTTTGAAGGCCAAGGTAAGGGCACTGGCAGGCTTGATGATGAAAACATGATTTGTTTCCAACCTCGTGATTTAAACACTGCAAGGGACATTGTGCCCTTGGACGGCAGAAGGGACAGAAGGGCAGAGGGATGAATTCCTAGGAGTCCCTGTAGAAGGACATCTAATCCCACTGGCAAAGGAGGAACTGTCCTTGTTCAATCACTTCTTCATACTGCTACATTGGCCCTCAGGTTCCAACACCTGGATTTTGGAGGGGACGCATTCACACTGGTTTGGAGAGGCCTCAGGACAGTGATTGGAGCGGCGTGTAAGTCAATTTGCTGTCAGATGTTAGAGTTTAGAGTTAATCCTTTCGGTTGGGTGGTGATTAGCAGAAACTTGGCTAAATGATCACCCTGCACGTTTTGCAGCGGTAAGGCATAATGCATCCTACGTCAGTGTAATTAGAACCTTCCGAAACGATATGCATTTCCTCTGCTCTCCTCCCACAAGCTCAAGCAGGCACCCACTGCTCAGGAGTCAGTGCTCCATCTTATCCACACCCACTAGTGACGACGCAGCTCAAATGTCGAACCATCGGACATGCCTAAACAGCCACGGGCTTCAGTCATGCCCGCCGACTGTTAACATGTGTTCTGCAGCCATGTTTGCTATTGTCTTAATTTTTATTTGTCTTATAAGTTAGTTGTGTTTGAATCATTGGATTTTAACAGTGCTTTATATGTTGTGGATATAAGTTCCTCATAACGGATGCAATTTGAACGTATGTCCCTTGAGTAGTTGGTTACATTTTCTGGATATATTTTTACAGTCTTGGGATTCAGGCTCATCGTGTGTCAGCCTGGCTAGGGCTGGGACCACAGGCATGTGCCCATGGCTTGACGGCGTCTTTGAAATGTACAAGTTTTAGGTCTTCATGCCTTTCCCTAGCTTCCTCCTCTTGCACATATTTGCAGTGACATGTCTGAGACCGGGAAGGCTTATCTTAATCATTCTTTCAAGAATGCTAAAGTTTTGATGCTGACGTGGAGCTTAGGATCCGTTTAAAGCGCATCTTTGTATACCCACCATGTGCCAACGCTAGTTATTCAAAGGACCACTTCTTGTCTGCTCTCTTTTGTTGGCATTTCTTATTATGAATAGTTGGTCCTCAGTCAGAGCATTTATCTCTGAGCTTTCGAATGTTCTCCATCTAGCCGCATGCCTTTTCATCTGCTGGCAACACAGTCCTGATCCCTATAGCCTATCTTTCTATTTTGAAAAAAAAATAGCCTTTCTATTAAGGTTCTACTTTAGAATAATTTGATTCCTTGGACCTTTGCCTGAGAACATTCAAAAGTAACCCCCTGGCCTTGGCCTGGGCATTCCTGGTTTTGCCTCAAAATGTTAGTCTCTGTGTTCACCAGATACCCCAATTCTCAGTCACAAGACAAACGTTCTCCATTCTTGTTGGCTCTCTTCTGGAGCCACCCTTAGATTACAGAGCCTTTTCTCTGCTTCTCGAACATGAGTGGCACATGGCCAGGGCTGCAACAACCCAACAGATTTGTTTTTCTTTTGAGACAGAGTCTCACCATGCAGCTTTGGCTATCCTGGAATGCACTACATAGACCCAGCTGGCCTTAAACTCACGGAGGTCCTCTTGCCTCTGTCTTCCAAGTGTTGAGATTAAGGATGTATGCCGCCACACTCAGCAGATCTATCAAACTCTTTCCATCCTCTCCCAGCTTCCTCTTTCGCTGACTTTCTTCTTTCAGTGGGAAGGCAGGCTATTACTTTGAGTCTATTCAGACAAGCCTGGAAATGTACTTAATCAGCTGATTACTAATCACAATGAAGTCCCCATTTCTGTGTAATACGACAGAGTCAGAGGCTCCGGTAATTAGGAAGTGGATGTCTTTGGAGGATCACTACTCAGCTCACACACAGAGGTCAGGATTATTGAATTAGTGCTGTAATCTTGACTGGAGACAGGTTTAGGCCACTTGAAAGATGCGTCACATACTAGTTCTAGGCTGACAACTATTTTCTTCAGCATTTAAAAGGCAATCCATTGTCTTCTAAGGTCATTTTTTTTTCTGAGAAGTTAACAGACTATCTAACTGTTAAATTTAAAAGTAATATGTCTTTAATTTTTTTAAAAGATTTATTTTATTTTTAATTGTGGGTCTTGTGTGGGAACGTGCATGCAAGAGTACAGTTGAGAGGCCTTGGGCCCCTTGGGGGTGGGGTTAGCCATGCGTGTGAGCTGCCCAGCGTGGTCACTGGGAACTGAACTCAGTTCTTCTAGAAGAATAGCTGGTTCTCTTAACTGCTGAGCCATCTCTCCAGCCCTGATCCCTTGTAAATTTTAACCAAATGCTGGATGTTGTTTACTGAATGTTAGAGAGCCCCCAGATGAGGCTATCTTCTGCCACAGACGGTTCATTATTTCTCTTGCTGAGCAGCTAAATCAGTAGTTGATCGATTTTGTTCAGTGAGAAAAGAAGGTTGTAGTTTGAGCCTATCCCCTTGCGGTACTTCAATTTGCTTTTGAGTCACCACTCTTCCGCGGGGCCGGGCTTTTAGCTTAGGACTGACGTGAGTTGGGGTTCTTTTCTCATTTCGTCTTTCATTGCTGTGAGGCTGCCAGAAGCTTGGCTCTGATCTTTATCTGGAGTTTGTACTCTTTCTTCTTGTGTAACTAACTGTCTCGGAGAGAAAACCATCCGTGGATGAGGTCCTTCTGTGGCGTCTTGTCCAGCCACATAAGACTGCTCGTTCTAGATTGGTCTGAACCAGCTCTCTCCTCAGGCAAAAGCTGGATCTTCAGTCCTTTGTTCATGCTCAAGATTAATCCTTCCCACCTACCCACTACCCCCACTCCTCCCAGAAAAATGGATGCAGATTTACGTTCTGTAGTACATTTCCTCTTGTCGCTTCTTCAGCAACTGTGTGACATCTTCCAGCATATGTGTTTATATTTTACCTGGCTCTCCTAGGTGTTCCTGGAAGAACAGGTGTTGGGTATGTAACTCCATTCTACGTAGACGTATCTGGCCAGTTCTAGGGGTCCCCTCCTTTTGTTCTTCCACTCCGTCCCTCAAGACAGAATCTCTGAATATGTCTCATATGCCTTGAAATCCCTGTATAATCTAGGTTGGCTTCAAAGGCACGACCCTTCTTGCTTCTGCCTCCTGAGTGCTGCGATTATATATTTAATTTCAGCATATATATTTAATTTCAGCATATATATTTAATTTCGAGTGCTTATTAAACGAGATTATCCTGAGAGCTAATGTGCTCTGTTGTCAGAAACAGAAGGTCAAAATGCACATTTTTCTTGATAGTAAGTGTGTTCCCTGTAAAACATGTTCTCTTTACCAGCCACATGTGTTTCATTCTGGCAGAAATACAATTTTTTAGACATGGAGTGCTAGCCTAATTACCCTTTCAAATTCTGTTTAAGGTTTTCGAAATGAACTCATACCTTCAGGCCAGGCCTGGGTGGAGCTCTGAGTGTCTGGCTGGGGAGGCTGCGTTTGTGTACCAGGTTGGCCATGCAGCAGTGTTCCCAAGAGGACATGAGCAGAGCCAACTAGGACGGCAGTGTAGGTTGTGGGGGTGGTACAGGCAGCGCGGCTGGTCCAGTTTGTCTTGAGTCTCATGCTTTCCTCAACCACGCTCTGAGCACAGAAAAGGGGGAGGCGATGGGTCTGTGCGTAGGGGCGATGAATGAAGACACAAGAAGGGACTCCAGATTCACGTATACCAGAACCGAAATGCACACAGTTGAGGAAAAGGTGGATACCACCAGAATTTTTTCATTCATCTTGTCATCGTCTTGAGGCGCTCTGGCAAGAGAAAGGATTGGGCAGCAATTTCCCCAGAGCAGCTAGCTACCTGTGGCCTCAACAGAGATAGAAAGATTGGCAGGGCTAGCATGTCATCCCATGAGAATTGTTGGCTGGTATCTCTCATATAACTGTGGTCCTCCCATGTTGGTGTCCATATATAAGCCATATACCAGATGATGTGTACAAGGCTCTGTGGGATTTATTTGTTGTTTAATAGAGGGAAAAACCACAAAGATTGGTTGGATATTCTACATTTGTTTCCAATCTGTATGTAGTGAATAAAAATGGCCCCCATAGGCCCATAGGGGAGTGGCATTAGAATAGAGGTGTGGCCTTGTTGGAGTAGGTATGGTCTTCTTGTAGGAAGTATGTCACTGGGGGAAGGTTTTGAAGTTTCAGAAGCTGAAGCTGGCCTAGTGACTCACTATCTCTTCCTGCTGCCTGCCAATCCAGATATAGAACTCTCAGCTCCTTCTCCAGCACCATGTCTGCCTGCATGCTCCATGCTTCCCATCATGATGATAATGGACTAAACCTCTGAACTGTAAACAGACCCAATTAAATGTTTTCCTTTAGAAGAGTTGCCTTGGTCATGGTGTCTCTTCACAGCAATAGAAACCCTAAGACACCATACAACTCCAAGAGAGCTCAGAGTTTGAGATTATTGAAGTCTCATTCCATACTGTACCTCATATCACCACTGGGAAAGTGTGTATTGAATGTATGAGCTGCCAGGATCCCTGGATCCTGTGTCAGGAGGACTAGGACATATATAGGAAACCCAGTCTTACACATTTGGACTCAGTTGAAGCCAAGATCCATAGTGACTCCATTTTTATTAGGCATTTGTACAGTCAGGTGTCAGTAGTCAGTGGGGGGGTCTAGCGCAGTGGTTGGAGGACAGGCTGGAGAAAACCCAGCAGCGTTTGTAGGGTTTGCTCAACTGCAACAAGAAAAGGAAAACTCTATGGAAGAGCTGTCTTCCCGAGAATAAAGCAGAACAAAAAAATGTGGGCAGAGGAAAATAGTTGGCATACAGTTTATCCAACTACATCAATTTTGAAGAAGATAAAGCTGAAGGGCTTGAATTAGAACTTCCAGATTTATTATAAGGGTAGGTAGTCAAGATACTATGGTATTCAAAGGAGAAATAGACATGTAGACCAATGGAATAAAAAAGAAAACTCAGAAGCAAATCCACAACAATATGTATGACTAATTTTGACAAAGTGTAAAAGTGGTCCAACAAAGAAAGGACAGTCATTTCAACAGATTGAACCTCCACAGGCCAACAAGACAAATTCTAAAAGCACCTCAAAACAGGATGGATTTATATGTAAGATGGAAAACTTTTAGGAAAAAAAAAACCGTACAAGATTCAGGAGACAAGTTCTCAAGTTTCTACTCAAAAGCACAATCCACAAGAAAGCAAAGTAAAGCCGGGCATGGTGGCGCACGCCTTTAATCCCAGCACTCGGGAGGCAGAGGCAGGCGGATCTCTGTGAGTTCGAGGCCAGCCTGGTCTACAAAGCGAGTCCAGGACAGCCAGAGATATTCAGAGAAACCCTGTCTCGAAAAAAACCAAAAAAAAAAAAAAAAGAAAGCAAAGTAAGCATACTGAACTTTGTCAAAATTAAACCATTTTATCTTGTTAAAAAAAATCAGGAAGAAGAAAGGGCAAGAAATTACTTGCAAACTGTGCAGTGTCTGATCCACACGGAAAAGATAATAAGATAATATGCTCAAAACTCAAAAAGGAATTGTCCAAATAGAAAGTGAAAAAAAAAAAAAAAGATTTTCAAAATATTTGAAGTGCCATAGACTGAAGTAGATGTAACAAGCTGGGAAGAAGGCAAGATTTGCAGTAACTCTTCCAGGAATGGACCAGTCTCACGCATAGGCCACTCATTTTCCTTAAAACAAACAAACAAACAAACAAACAAACAAACAAACAAACAACCTAAATGTACCTTTTTGTCCTGTTTTTCTTTTTTTGTCTTAGATTTTATTTCTTTGCGTGTATATATATGTGCACATGCGCAGGTGCTTACAGAGGCCAGGGTGCCGGTTCCTGCAGCTGGAGTAACAGCTGTTAGCCATCCAACATAGGTTCTGGGAACCAAACACATGTCCTCTGAACGAGCAGGCTGACTTCTTAGACTCTGAGCCATCTCTCCTCATTTTCCATTTTCTGATATCAAGATATTCCCATTAGTAGCACACAGAAGGCAGCACACTGACTCGGGTACACTGCCGCCGTTCTCTTGTGGGACTCCTTCCCCTTTTCTTACCGTCTGGGGTGCACTGCCGTTCTCTTGTGAGACTCCCACCCCTCTTTTTACCATCTGGGTTTACGTCTATGTCAAAACCTTTTTAGGATAAACTTCGAAGGACAGCATAAAAGCATTATGAATAAATTAGAAATTAAACTACTCTCACTTTTAAAACGGATGTATTTAATGTGAATGTGGGAACACACACAAGTGTGTCCGTGTACCACGGGTATTCCTTCTGCCCATGGAGGCCAGTTTGAGTGTTGGATCCCCAGGAGTTGGAGTTACAGGCAATTGTGAGCCCATCTCACGTAGATGTTGGGAACCGACTGAGGTCTTCCACAAGAGCAGCAAGTTCTTTTAACCTTTGAGCCCTCTCTCCAGCCCCAACTGCTTGGATTTTTAAATTGGACATACATGTTTTTCCATCTATAACGAACGTGATAAAAATGTAGACGTTAATGCCTCTGTCTCAATTTTCAGGGAAGTCCAAGTATGTGGGTTTTTTCGAAGCTCCGTTGGCAGTCACATTTAAAGTAAAAGTCTAAAACCTCATGAGAACTGGATCTGAGGCAAAGCTAGTGGTAGAGCACATGCCTAAAACAGAGTAAGAGATTCTGGCTTTTTCTGTAACTGAACAACCAATGCAAATGCTTCTCAAGTTGTATTTTCTAATAAATCATCATCATGAATGAGACCCTGTTCTTTTATGAATGACTATGCTTCCGCATCTGGAATGTTTTGATATTTGCATGTTTCTGATATCTGATTAACCATAGAGTGTTTCTAAATCAGTACATTTTCTTTAGGCCCGTTCTTTCCTCTTGGCAATCTGCCCTGCACAGGGATCTCAGATGAGGGCTCCTTTCCTAGGGAATGTATGTTGTGGGCAAGCTGGCAGGGTGCCATTCCACCCCCCCAACCCCCATTGGAGAGCTCAGACACCCAGGGTTCATTTTGTTTTTGGAGGGAAACACAACCAAGGATAGACTTTGGCAACTGTATTAAAAAACAGAACCGATAAATGAATTGCTGGTAGTGCAGTGAGCAGAAGAAAATCTTTGACAATTCTGTTTGTCCTACCAGGTGGCTTTGTCATTATTAACAACTATTCCATGTGAAGCAGCATCAAGGTACCACTCCTTGTGCCCATGGAGGCCAGTGTGAGTGTTGGATCCCCAGGAGTTATGCAAAGAGGTAGGGACTGGCTTCTCTCTGGATGGTTCTCTGTCTCTGATCCTTCTGTGTCTCTCTCTCTCTGCTAGCATTGTTATATAACCCAGGCCCACCTGCTTGGGGATGGTGCTGCCTAAAGTGGACTGGACCCTCTCACATCAATCACTATTGTTTAGAAAAATGACTAATTAAATTATTTACTAGTATTTATATTATATTAATTGGTTCAGCAGCTGTTAATCTTTAAGCCGCCATTATAAATGAACACACACAGACACCACATGGATTTTAACAATCCTTGGCCTGAGTTGTGCAATCCTAGCCCATCTAGGCTAGCTCATAATTCTATTCCCCAAATATGGCCCCATATATACATATGTCCCTTTGGACTGCCATTCTCCATGCTATGCTGATGTTCCAGGCCATGCAGAATGATCTTCTTTACCCCATGGCATGTGTCCTCCTTCTTCCTGCTCCTGGCTTCTCCTTGGAGCTTCTTCTTCCCAAGATGCTCTCTGTCTCTGAAACCTATGTCTTTAGTCCCACCTACTTGTCTTTGTCCAGTCTCAGGCCTCAGCATTTTATTCAACCAATCAGAGACAATGCAAGTAACAAACAGCAAGCAGGGCCAATTAATTAACATTTAAAATCCATGCCTTCATCCCATCACTAATGGAAACAATTCCTCATGGATATAACCACACACCAATCTGATCTAGGCAATCCCTCAATGGAGGGTCTCCTGGGTGACTTTAGGCTGTATCAAGTTCACAGCAAAGACTAACTAGAAAAGGGCCCAGCTCCACTGTGTTCATGGGAGGTGGCAAAGCTTCTGAGATGTGAGCCCACGTGGAAAGAAGTTAGACCATTGGAGTTGTGCTCAAAGAGGGGCTCTGGGGCTCTGGTCTCTTATTCCTCTCTATCTTTGTCACCCAGACACCTTGAGGTGAACAGCTTCCTCTTTTAGGCACCAAGGTAATTAGTCTACTTGATCATGGATTAAAAACTCTAAAACTATTAAGACAAAATGAACTTTAGTTCTTTAAAAATTGGTTATCTCATATTCTGCTATAGTAAATAGAAAGCCGATTAATGTTGAGACATTATTCAGAGCATCTCAAGATGCCTCTACAACCAATTTTAGCCACACAAGGCAACATTAAATTATGTCCTAAAAGAGATTCTTTTTGACCCTGCACACGTGTGTGCATGCATGTATATATGTGTGTGCCATGTAGTGTATGCATGAGCATGAGTATGTCTGTGGAGCTGTTCTTCTGTTGTGGTGGACAGAGGTTGTCCTCAGATGTCTTCCTTTGCTCATATCTCCATCTTATTTTCTGAGTTCATGTCTACTGCTGAACCTGAGGATTGCCATTTCATATAGACTGGGTGGCCAGCATGCCCCCCCTGAAATCCACTTGTCTCAGGTCCTAGTGTTGAGGTTACAGATGCATGCCACAGAACTTGGCTCTTATGTGGGCTCTGGGGGTTATACCCAGAGCCTCATGCTTGTGCAGAAAGCCCTGAACTTTATTATGCATGGAGACACATCTTCTTAGACTTGAGATGAATTATCCCGAGGCAAAAATAGACAAGGAATCAGGATAGGCCAGCATCTAGGACCACTTTGAGACATTTTGACAAACTGTGTCAGGCAAAGAAAAAAGACCCCCTCTTAAAACCAATCTACTGGAGAGATCGATTAGGAGAACTTGCTGCTTTTACAGAGAACCTAGGTTCAATTCCTTGTACCCACATGGTAGCTAATAACCATCCAAAATGACAATTATAGGGGATCTGACTCCCTCGTCCGAAAACCACATGCCTGTGACATGCTTCATGCATACAGACAAAACATTAACCTACATAAAATAAAATAAATAAATCCAAACAAACAAACAAACAAATAAATAAATAAGCAAGCAAACAAAGTAGACAGGATTAGGAGAGATGCTGTGCCATTGATCGGTTTAGGGCAGAGATAAATTGTGGGATTTATTTTTGTGGTTAGTGTCAGAGTAATTCTTAACCCCAGTATGTAGCCAAAGTCCTCAAAGAAAGCAATACTGTGTCGATCATAATGAGCTCCATAACTCTCTGAAAATGAGTGAAGGGCACTTCATAACGCTGAATGCATAGACGCTGACACTCAACTGCCTGGATTTGCATCCTGGTGTGGTGACATGTGAGACCTGGCACACATTATGTAACTCCATTGGGTTTGATGTCCTCATCTGTAAAATAGGGCGACACTGTGTATCCACTGTGTATCCATGCTCATTACATGGAGGAAAAGAATGACGCAGAACACACTTACCATGGCTCTTGACACATAGGAAGCACCATAGAATTGTCAGCTGTTTTTGTTTCTCGTCTGAGATAAGTGCTAACTTAAGACATCAATAACTCATGGGATGCTTCAGGGAAGTTGCTGAGAACATATGGTAAGTGTTAAATAAACCTTCAAATATTGTGTAAGTAATAAGATGCAGTCAAAGATGGATTAGCCTTAGAAGGAAGCTTTATAAGGCTTGTATTTAGAACAGATGGTCACTCTAGGTTAGAAATCTGGTGGAACTTCTATACTCCTACTGTGGTGGTTTGAATGAGAATGATCCCCATAACTCATATATTTAAATGCTTGGTCCCCAGTTGTGGAACTGCTCAGGAAGGATTAGGAGGTGTGGCCTGTCGGAGGAGGTGTGTTACTGCTGGGCTTTGAAGTTTCAAAAGTCCACCCCAGGCCCAGTGTGTATTAGCCTTTAACTTGTGGATGAGATGTGAAATCTCAGATACTTCTCTGTAGCTCCATGCCTGACTGCCCTCTACCATGATGATGATGAACTAGCTCTCCAAAACTGTAATCAAGCCCCCAATTAAATGCTTTCTTTTGTAAGAGTTGCCTTGCTCATGGTGTCTCTTCACAGCAATAGATTGGCGACTAAGACACCCACTAAGGTAAGATTTCAGTGAATGGTTTGTTTGAACGACATCGCTTTTGATGGAGACTCAAATGGTACCTGCAATCACAGACTTGGGTATTCAGATTTAATACTTGTGCTATAAAGACAATATCACAAACCATTTTTTTCTTTATTAAAATGGACTTTCCATAGAGGTGATAATTAATGTATCATTGAACTATTATTTCCTGTCTAGGTTTGCATAAATTATAGCTTCACATGACGCATGTACATGTTGCCAAAGCAAAAAACGTTCCATGGTCTAGCTCTTTGTGTGCAAGTGTGTGGGTGGATGGGTAGGTGCTGCTGCCAGCATGTGTCATCAGAGGACAACCTTGGGTGTTGTTCCTCAGCTGCTTTCTGCCTTTTGTTTGCCACAGGGTCTCTCATTGGCTAGAGTTTCACCACGCAGAGCAGGTTAGTGGCCCTGTGAGTCTCCATGGTTCCTCCTGTCTTCGCCTCCCGCTGAACCACGACTGGATCACTGCATGAAGCTTTTTACAGGGGTTCTAGGAATCCAAACTCAGATCCTCAAACATGGCAACGTTTTACTGACTGAATTATCTCCCCAGGTCCCAGTGACATGTTTCTATGGAACAGTTCACCATAAACTTCATGATATATAATAGCCACCACTATATTGTGATCCTGACTCTGTAGAAGAGGAATCTAGGCTGGACACAGTGAGGGTGGCTTAACTCTGCTACTCCAATATTAAAGCTTTAGCTAGGGTGGGTTAGCTGGAAGTTAATGGGGAAGCTTTTTTTTTTTTTTCATTCTTTTGGTACTGGATTTCTCTGTGTATCCCTGCCTGTCCTGGAACTCACTCTGTAGACCAGGCTGGGCCTCCCTCTGCCTCCTGAGAACTAGAATTAAAGGCATGTGCCACCACGCAGGCCATTACAGACAGTTTCAAATTGCCATGTGGGACCTAGGATTTGAATCCTGGTCCTTTGGAAGAACAGCTAGTGCTCTTAACCTCTGAGCCATCTCTCCAGCCCCTAAGGGGTTCTGTACCAGGTGTCTGTTGGGCTGGAATGTCTTCTACACTCCCGTATTAAGTGTCTGGGGGCAGCCAGCACTGCTCTGTCTAAATACCCTCTCCTTGTGGCTGTTTTGTGTGTCCCCATATAGTAGTCTTATACTGGTTGCTTGTTACACGGCAGCTTCCTTCAAAGGGGGAATGAGTGGGAGCCAGCGAATCACTAAGGCCCGTGACCAGGTCTGGGCCAGTATGCCATCAGCTCTATTCTGTTGTCTAAAGAAATCACAGGGTCTGACCAGAGTGAAGGGAGTGAAGAGACAGACTGTACCTCTTGATGGAGGTGGGCAAGGTTTTATCACAGAAATGTATGTCAGCCATCTTTAGAAACACACCCTTGGCCGGCACCGTAATTTCCAACCTGAAGACCCTTGGCTGAAATGCACCTTCATGAATGATGATTGTTCGTGCTTCCGTTCTAGCACAGTGGGCAGAAGCCACTGGTACGCTGGGAGAAGGTAACGCCAGTGAAGCCTTCTTTTTCCAGCAAGACTGCAGTCGACTGCAGGCACTGAGAGGCGTCGAGGATTTTAATCACCACGTCCTTTTATCCCACAGGGAAGCCCAGAGACCTTGAACTTCATACTTGAGAACTCCGAGGTACATGCCTTCTCCAAGGTGTTATGATGGCTCTGGGGATTATGGGGTTGGGTTTTCAAGGACTTCCTTTGCCTTCTTACAGAATGTTTTCCAGCAAATTGGCAGGAGAATTTCCTGTAAATAATCGGTTTTCAATCCTTTTAGAACCCAGAGTGCATGTTGAGGAAGCCTGAGTCTGCTGTCAAATTGAATTCAAATCTTGGTTTGATCAAGTGTGACCTTGAGCAAACACCACCTGAGAACCTCACTTCTCCACTTGGAAAATTAGAATAGCAATTCTTCTTCACAATTCCTTATACACTTCATAAGAATGAAACACGTGATAAATGTTCAGTTCTTTCCCTTGGGAAATAACTAGGAAGTCTTATGGTTGCTAGGGTCGGCATAAAGAGCTCACATACGAAATCTAGGGAAGGAAGCAATTCCTTGCTATGGGGTGATTATGTTCATTATCAACTTGGCAGAAAAGTTAGAATCACCCAAGACATGTCCTCCGTGCATGCGTGTGTATGGAGATGGCCTTGTTCACATTTACCGCTGTGGAAAGAAAGACCTGTCTCAATTGTGCAGGGCCTAGGCTTGGCAAGTGAGGAAAAGGAGCTCAGCCCTAACACCGGTTCATCCCGTGCTCTCTGCTACTTTACTGTGGCACAATGTGACAAGCTGGCTGAGGCTCCTGCTGCTGTGGCCCTCCTGCCATGTTAGTGGGGTTGGTAATAATGGAGGCAGCGACAGAATTAGGACCTCAAAGAATCTCCTTGTCTTAATGCCACTGAGTTCTAAAGCATATCCTCTAAGATAACAACATAGTGAGTTCTGGGACAGCCATGGCTACATAGCGGACAGACTTTCTCTCCAAAAACAAAACAAAATACTCCCTGAAACCCCTTCCCACCACCAAATGAACAACAACAGAAAGAGAAAAAAACTTAGTTTGGCTAATGACCCTCGGGGCACAAGCATGGCCGCTTTAAGGCAAGGTGACCAACAGTGTCCCTGGGTTGAGACTAGTTTTTTGTTACTTGACAAAAGTCAGGGACATCTGGGAAGAGGGAATTTCAACTGAGGAAATGCTTCCATCAGTCTGGCACGTAGGTAATTCCTGATTAGTGATTGGTGTGGGAGGGCACCACCATAGACCGGTGTTCCTGGGCTGTATGAAAAGACAAGCGGGCATGGGCATCAGGGCAGCATGCAGCGCTCCTCCGTGGCAAGTTCTTTCCCTGAGTTCCTGCTCAGACTTCTTTTCGTAATGGAGTACAAGCTGTAAGAGGAAATAAACTCTTTTCTCCCCATTTGGTTTTGGTCGTGGTGTTTATCACAGCAATAGAAAGCAGATGAGGACAAAGGCCTAAATCACAGAACACGCTTTGCTTTGGCGCCAGGAAGTGCTAAGGTTTAGAAAGACCCCAGAGTAATCAGGGTGCTGATGAGCAGCTTTTGAGGGGTTTCATGACAAAGGTTTAGGACAGAGAGAAGCAATGATGGAGACCCCACACAGACTTGTGTGCCTAGCACGTTAATTTGGAAGTACTCAGGTAGAGAGGACTAGATTTTGGAATGGCTCTGTGTGAAGGGCAATCATTTAAGAAAGTTCTGGAAGGGAGTCAGCTACCAGAAGGAAAATGCCTCCAGGTGACCTTTAAGGTCCCTTCATTCCTTTGGTAATAGACTTTTCTAAAAAAAAAGGGAAGAGGATGGGGAGTTGAGGGGGAGGAGGGTGGAAGGGTGGGACTGGAAGGGGGAGTAGGGAGGGGATTGTGATTGAGATGTAACTTGAAGAAATAAAAAATAAATTATTAAAAAAAAAAGAAAAGCAAGACGTGCCAGGCGGTGGAGGCGCACGCCTTTAATCCCAGCACGAGGGAGGCAGAGGCAGGCGGATCTCAGTAAGTTCAAGGTTAGCCTGGTCTACAAAGTGAGTCCAGGACAACCAGGGATACATAGAGAAACCCTGTTTGGTTCTTCAAGAAAAACCAAAAGGAAAAAAAAAAGGAAAGAAAAAAAGAAAGAAAAGCGAGATGTGATCGTGTTTAAGCATTCAGCATCCACCCATCTAGTAACAACAGCTTTTATTTTGTTCAGTGGAGGGGAAAAGCTAAGTATTGCAATGGAGTCCTATCCTGGAGTCTGGGAGAAGCAGGCCGTGCGTGTACGGCAATAGTAAAAGTAATTATATCCATGCATGTAGGTCTAGAGCTGGTGGGGGATCAAGGTTTTGCTGCAGGCCCAGCAGGTGTCAGACATCTTACCCAATCACCCCCCTTCTTGTAACAGCTCTCAGAGAGGCCACCTGCTTGAGACCACTCATCTATCATAGACCCCACTCCGCACCAAGTATTGAATGAAGCCCCTCACCACCCTACTGTTGCAGTACAGACAAATGAGGGTATTACAGCATAAAGCTGGGAGTTCAGTTTCTTGAGGGACTGACTAGCCAAAGACAAATGTCATCTCAATAGCAGCAAGCACATCTGGTAGCAAGAAGGCGGTTGATTCCTACATATCATTCTCTGTTAAAAAGAAGCAGCACTTCTTGGAAAAGCGGCTGGTTCCTTGGTTGGAACAAAGAGATCCTGGAATATCTTGAAGGGTCGGAAAGTAAGGAGGCCCCCAGAGAATGATCGGCTCAATATAAGGGCACTAGCGCCAGCCAGCTTTAGAAGATTCTATGGGCCTCGCTTTGTGCTGACTATGAGATATAAGCAATGAGAGTTAAGTCTTTGAATCTACTGAATAAAGTAAGTATGCACAATCCCCATGGGTACAGACTGCACAGCCATTTAAAACTCTAGTTGTGAGGGATCTGATACCTCTCTCTGGTCTCTGTGGCACTAGGTGTTCATATGATGTGTATACATGCAGGCCAGTACTCATACACATAAAATAAGTACTTTTTTTAAATTTTGTTTTTTTTTTTTTCCAGACAGGGTTTCTCTATGTAGCCTTGGCTGTCCTAGAACTCAATCTGTAGACCAGGCTAGCCTTGAACTCACTGAGATCTGCCTGCCTTGGCCTCCTCTGAGTGCTGGGATAAAGGGGTGCACCACCATACCCAGCAGGTAGGTCTTTAAAAAACAAAAACAAAGTTTCCAGGGGCAGGAGAGGTGCAGACTGTTCTTGCAAGGGCCAGAGTTTGATTTGCAGAATTCATGTTAGGCAATTCAAAACTGCCTGTTAACTCCAGCTCCAGGGAATCTGAAAGTGTGTTTCCTGGTCTCTGTGGGCACCTAGACTTATGTGGACATATCCACAGACAGACACTCTCACTTACACATGATTAAAAATAAATCTTAAGAATCCTTGCTAATACAAGGAATGAAATAGCAATAGAAGAGAGGTTTTAAAAGGTTTAGAAAAAGAGGCTGGTGCATGTAGAGATAATAGAACTTTAATGATTCTGGAATCTGGGTGAAGATATGTGGTTTTTTTTGTTTTTGTTTTTGTACAATTCTTGCAGCTTTGTCTGAAAGTATGCCAAAAAAAGAGAGATAGAAATATAAAGCAAAAATACAGTCTCAAGTGCGCCTTCTGTCTTTTGTTTTCCAGCTGCCATCAAGTCACCCACACGCAGGCCCAGAGAACAGAGTGAAGTGTATAGCAAATTGAGGCTTAGGGAAGAACATTAACATCCAGGCAAGAAAATAACAGGTCTCACCAGGCAGTGGGTGCCTGGGAAATTCTGAGGACAGAATGGGGAGCTCCAGCTGTGGTCCCTGGATGGATGGCGTGTTGAGGTTCAAGGAACACCTGGGGTCCATGAACCATGCTGAATGCAAACATAATCAGATCCACCCCCTTGCTGGAGTCTTTCCTCAGGCAAGCAACCAGGGCAAGGCAGGGCACAACTCTCATTCCACACATGGGAAATCAAGGTTCAGTGAGGTTTTCCAAGATTGGCCTTCAGTCACACTAAAGTGTGTGATTTTTGTGATTCTCTGCAACACAGAGAAACACAGAACAGTTTAGTTGTCCCCCCCCATATCATCTGAGTATTTTTTTTAATCAATGTTTTTAATAAGGGTGGTCCAAGTCAGATGGTGGTGGCGCACACCTTTAATCCCAGCACTCTGGAGGCAGAGGCAGATGGATCTCTGAGTTCGAGGCCAGCCTGGTCTACAGAGTGAGTTCCAGTCAGCCAGGGCTCCACAAAGAAACCCGGTCTCAGTAACACCAAACCAAACCAAAAAGGGTTGCCCAGAACCAGCAATAGCAGTGCCTAGACATTTCTTAGAAATTACGAATAAAGAGGCAATGTGATGGTTCAGCGGATCAGGGTGCTTGCTGCCAAGGCTCATCATCTGGGATCAGTCCTCCAAAACTGTATGGGGAGTAACAGTCTGTCTTCTGACTTCCACTTGCATGCACATCCACACAAAGTAAATACATGTGATCACAAAATTAAAACAATTACCAACGAACAAGATTCATCTTTCCACACTACTTCAGCCTTTTGAGTTAGACCCTAGGAGTGGTGCTCAATTTCTATTAGTTAAAAAAAAAAAAAAGCAAAACCAACCCACCACCACCACCACCACCACCACCACCACCACCACCACCACC
>CAJQZJ010015786.1:5086434-5104570 GCA_907164525.1 Lophiomys imhausi | reverse complement strand
CCCCCCCCCCACCACCACCACCAACAACAACGTGTGTGTGTGTGGGGGGGGGGGACGCATTTCCGCGCCTGCGCTGTCAGAGTCAGTCCTCTCCTCCCACCATGTGGGTTCCGGGATCAAACCCAAATAGTCAGGCTTGGCAGCAAACGCCTTTATCTGCTGAGCCATCTTGTGGCCAGTACCTGGGTATTTAACAAGTGTTCCTGGTGATCTTGATCCACATTCAAGTTGGACAATCACTACACTCTAACGCTTCTTCTGGCAATCGCCTCTTTAGATAGAACTGCAAATTAGAAATTTGCAGAGAAACAAGGTGAAAGTCTCTCAAACGACGTAGTAATTACCATCCCCGCTGCATAGCCAACCCCAGGAATCTCTGGGTTTCTTCCAGGATAGGCTCGCGTACACACTGGAGACAGGAGAAGGAAGGGTCCACTGGAGTTGGGAGGAGGGACTGATGACAATTTTTCGTGGTTGACTAGGTTTTTTAAAAAGCTACTTCTGAGGGTACATTAACCAGCCAGCGAATCCACTTGTTTCGGTGGGGGCGGGGGTGGAGCGTGGGGCGGAGCGACATCTCGCAGCTCCGGAATCCGAGACTTCCAAGTGGCGCCGCGCGTCCCCTTCCTCCCCTCCTCCGGGTCTGCCCGCAGCCTGGCGCTTAAACTCAACTCTCCTAGCTAACCTCGCCACCTCCAAGGTCTCCGGAACCGACCTCTTGGGAATTCCTCTGGCCGGGTGCAGCCAAGGGACTTCTCCCGATCGTGGCGGACTGCCCGCCCCCACGGCACCCTGCCTCCGGGTCTCCGCCCCCGCTGGGGCAGCCGGGTGCCAAGACAGGCTGGGGTGCCACGGTTGGAAAATGAGCGGTGCCCGGAGGGTGGCCCCGAGCTGCAGGTAACTGGCGCGGGACCTCGGGCTTGGCGTCGCCAGTCCCTGCCCTGCACTACCGCGCGGCGAGCTGCTTGCGCCTTGCGACTGCCGGGCTCCCGTGGGGTCGCGGTGGGCGGGAAAGGGCGCGGACCTCCCAACCCGAGCGAGACCCCGACTCCCCACGCTGGTCCCGCAGCCACGGCCCCCTGTCGGGTCCCTCCAGCGGCGCGCAGCGGCGGCCCCGGTGAGTGCGGTCCGCTCGGCGGACGCCTGGTAAGATGGAGAAGTTTCTGCAGATCGCGCCCCACTCTCTGGCCATCATCCTGGGCCCGGCTGACAGCCCCGCAGAGGAAAAGCCCGGGACGGTTCAACCCTCGGCCCCGGTCCCTACCCAACCCCGGCAGCTCGCCCGACACCACATCGGCTACGAGATCTTCGCTGATTTCAAGGCGGAGAATATGCAACACTTCTGGAACAAGAAGGTCACGGCCGCGGTGGCCGAGACTTTTTTCCTGGGCTGGATCGACGAACAGGTCCTGCTGATCCAGGGCAAGGAGGAGCATCTGGAGGCGCTACGGGAGGGCTGGACGCGCCGGGCGCTGCGACCCCCCTCTGGCTTCCAGATCCGCTGCCTGGGTGAGTGCCGCCGCCCCTTCGGGTTGAGGGGTCCCCACCCTGTCCCCAGCAGCGGAGGGTGCTGAGCCGGCGCTTAGGCCGAGTCCCCAGGGTCCCAAGATCTTCCCGTGCTTCTCGGTCGGGGAGGGGTCCTCGGGATCGAGTGGGGGGGCTTCTTGGCACTTGGAGCAGGCACTGCGCCTTTCGCCACCCGCGTCCCGGGCGGCCCGGTAGCCTCCTGGTGGCGTCGGTGGCGCGCCCCGCGGGGCGGTGCCTGGGGCTGGCCAGGTAGGCGGCGCGGCAGCTCGGTAGTGCGGGCGGGTCCGGGCTACGGGTGTCAGTTTTTTCCGCGCCTCGCGGTCTGGGGAATGCGGGCCAGGCCAAGGGAAGGTGCGGAGAGTCGGGATTCCGGTGGCATCAGGTCTGCACGGGCGTCCCTTCAGCTGCGCCTGGGTTCCCGCGACATCCTTTTCCAGGGTGGCGACCTCGTGTGTGTGTGTGTGGGGGGGGGGGGGCGCGTCGCTCGGCTCAGGTGTGTTGGCGCCGTTCTCGCCAACCCGCATTTCCGTACCAGACAAAAGGTACATTTCTTCTTAAATGCTTTGTTTGTGGTGCAACTTCCAAACCGTATTGTGTGATTGAAGGTGGAGGGAAAAAAAAAAGACAACAGAGAGGAGCCTGGGGGTGTGTGTGTGTGGGGGGGGGGGGGGATTTTGATCTTTTTGTTGGTGGCGAAGAAAAAAAAGAAAAAAAAATAGTGAGCGGAGGGAGGTAGCTTGAGAGGGGTTTTCGTGGCCGCAACTCAGAGTTGACGTGACTTGTGTTTTTACTGCACTTCTACTTGACATGTTTTTCTTAATCCTGGGTAACCTCGCGCTTAGAATACTTTTTAGTTTTGGACCTCGGGCCGGGAGGCTGAGAGCAAATACAGCACATAGCGATGTTTTAATGAAAGGGTTCGATGAAGAAAGCTTTCTTTCTAGTACCTGGGCTTAAAAATTCTTTTTTTCATTTTAGGATAAGGTCAAAAGTTCATACAGAGTAAAAGCCTGTAAAGCGGCCTTCTTGGGTCCCTGCACCTCCCCTGAAGGATTAGCTTTTACCTGATAATGTGTCGTCTATTCGGATGGTTACACTTACTGCATTTTAAAACTTTTTTTTTTTTTTTGCTGCGTTTTGTCTATTTTTGCGTAGCAGAGATTTGAAATTTTTTTTCCCAAGATTCCTTTGAATAGAGCAGAGGAAAAAGCTAGTAAAAGCTTGCTTCTTGCTGTGTCTCAGAGATCTCCTCCTCCTCTGTTTCCCCCCCCCCACCCCAGTTCAGCTCCTGTAATTAACCTGCCAGCATTACTGAAGGGGCCGAGATGACCGCCTCTGAGGGTTGGTCTGCCATTACTACTTTTAAAAATTTATTTATTTATTTATTGCTTCAGGTTACATCTCCATCATAGTGTCCTCTTTCCACCCCTCCCACTCCCGCCCTCCTACCCTCTACCCCCTAACCCTTCCATTACTACTTTTAACCTCGCAGGACTTGAACATTTGGGGGAGGATCTTCGTTCTCATGTTTGTGCCCATTCAAGACTTTTCTACAGTATTTTGAAAGTTTCCTTTTAAATTTGATTTCAAAGCAGTTTTTTTTTTCTTAATTTGGAAATTTTCATCTAAGTACAACATAGTGTAATGTAAAAAGATGGATCCAACCTCAGGTACCCATCATACGAACTCCAGCGTTTGACAATGGCCTCTGTACTATTGTTTCATCTGTACCCCTTTCTACCCCACCATTATAATTTGGCTCTCTCATGCACGATAACATAGTTTCATTTGTAAACATTTCAGTATGTTCATATATATATATATGTACATATATATAATTTTATGAGTACTTGTAAATAAGAATTAGTAACCTGTCATATTCACCAAAGAGAAGTGTTTTGGCAAACTTGAAAGCTTCCAAATCCATGACTGAAGTTGTTTTGATTATTGCCTTAATTACTGATATTGCCTGTCACAGGCTGACCTACTCCTGATAGGGGTCTGCTATGGCTACTGCGGGACTGGGCTCAGCCCTTAACTTAGTGATATGGGAAGAAGAAAGAGGCTTCCTCTTAAAAGGGGAGGCATCAGACAGAAGAGCAGGGGTGGTACCGGGCTGATATGCAGGTGACAACTGCCTTTTGAACCGCCTTTGGAGGTGGGTAGGTGGTCAGAATCCCTGCTGGGACTTCACTTTCTCCTCAGTAATGGCGGTTTTAATGATGTGTTGTTTGAGAGATTCATATGTTCTGTAACATTCTCTAATGAAACTTCAGTGCCTGAGGCAGGCCTCCTCATTTTCTTGGAGCCTCCGGGAACCGGCTCATAGCCTTTCATTCTGAACCACGGTGTTACTGTTGACAAATCAAAATACAAAAATAAAAATAAAAAAAGTCACACCATAAGCTGATGTCCAGAGACAGCCCTGCTGAAACTTTATTTTGAAAAGTGTGATTGGTATGTTAGGGATGTCCTGGGACTTAACCTGATGGAAGCAACCACTGTCTTTGATACTTCAGTTTTTTGTAATCTGATTATTTTGGTTTATATTCTAATGTTAATACATACCTTGCAGTGAGTCTTGCAACTGGCCTTTTACTTTGCACTTAAGCATGCAGTAAGATACTTGCATGCTCTTTTGTGGTCTTAGTTAATTGCTTTATTGGATGTGGCTCAGTCACAGAGCCAGGGACACCATTGAGCATTTCAGGAAGCATTGTATTCCTACTTGCTGAACTTGAACTGAGCAGGGCTCTGAGATGACTGACAGCCAAATGCTGGCTCCTGTTTTATTATTCTTATGGTACATAACGACGTTTACACAAGGGAGCATTTTCTATAGGGTTCCTTAGATTCTACCAGGGACAGTGAACTTGTAATGAACTTGTTCTCTCAGATTCTCCCTGTGAAGAATAGAAAGGAAGGCTTTGTTGCTGTCTCAGATGCACATCTCCTGAGCAAATGCCCCTATGCCACCCCGGAGGAGAGGCTGAATAGATCATACCCAGGAGCCTTTATCTTGAGGCTAGCCCATGAGTTCATAATTTATTTTATAGCTTACTGGAAAGAAGTGGGAAACATCCACATTGGAAAATGCAAGCGTTTTGGTGTCTGTAATCCCAAAAGTATATGGTTCTAACCAGCTGTAAAATTTTCTGGTGAGGCTCAGACACCAAAGTGGTGATTACAGGATCAACCAAAAAGGAGGGAATTAAGTAACTTAGAGGACAAGTAGTTTTAATTTGGCATATTCAAATCCACCACTTAGAAATAACCTTCTGGAATATTCTTAGAAATATCCTACTACCTATGCAAATAGAATCAAAAGGTCCCTTTTGAGCTTTAGGGCACAGCCCCTCCCCCAAGAAGGAATGTATATGTGAATGGAAGAAACTAGTAATTATTTTTAGCTGACTGAGAATTTCAAACATGCATATCATGTTTTAAAATTGATCTGTAAAACATGTTACATTAAGTCCTGTACATGTTTACTGGGGTTTTCCAGTGCCAATCTCTTGTCATTTCCTGAAGATACAAGGACTGATAAGGCATGCAGTTTGGGGGGTTGGGGTTCTGACTGGAGGGGCTGAGCATTCTAGGTGCTTCCAGGGCTTTTGTTGTGTGTTTTGAATAAGCAAGGAGAAGTTGCATCTGCTTTGCCAGCAGGCAGGAGAGGTTTCCTGGGGCGAGAGGAGCCGGGCTTTGTGCGGATGGGGGTGGGTTCTGCGTGGGCGGGGCTAGGAAGGCCTCGGGAGCTGCTGGGGCTTGCAGGGTGTCAGGTGCAGGGGCTGCAAAATTCAAGCCCTGTTTGGAAGTGGGTGAGTGCGTAGTGGACAGTGTTGTAAGATATGAGAAACGTGGAGCCTACACGTTGGTTCCTTTGCGTTAGGCTCCTGAGTTTTTCCTGCCTGTTGATGTTAACGGGTTCCTCTAACTTCAGATCCTAGGTAGGCTGGGTTATTGTGTCTGGCCTCTGCAGACACTTTTTACACTGCCCTTTTTGGTCCTTAGATATTCAAATAGTTGAGACTAGCTATACTTTTTAAAAAATATTTATTTATTACTTCAGGTTACATCTCTATAACAGTACCCTCTTTACACCCCTCACAGTCACGCCCTCCCACCCTCTACCCCTTATTCCTTCCATCCCACTCCTCCAGAGTGGAGTGTCCCTTCATATCTGTCCTCTACCCCAGTTCAGCAGTCATATGAGGGCCAAAAGCCTCCTCATACACTGGGGGCCTACAAGGCAGCACCACTAGGGCAACGTGTCTCATTGACAGGAAAAAAGTCTATGTTCATGTTCCCGTTGGTGCATTGGTTGTAGTATAGTTATCTTGTACTGTATGGCTAAAATCCAATTACAAGTGAGACTAGCTATACTATTAAGACTTAAATATACATTTTAGAGTGTAGTTAAGGCTAGTCTTTGCATTAAAGTAGTTGTTTACAATATGTAGGTGTTATTTCATTTGGGAATTTTTTTTCCTTTATTTTTTATTTCTTCAAGTTACATCTCAATCGCAGTCCCCTCCCTATTCCCCCCTCCAATCCCACCCTCCCACCCTCATCCCTCATCCTCTTCCCTTTTTTTTTCTTTTAAGTTTAAGGTATATCTTATTTCCCCTTACAGTTTTCCCTTTCAGTCCAACAAATGGCTCTTTCTCTTATAATAATAAATGCAATACAAAACAACAGAGGTAATTAGGCCACAGTTATGAGGGTTATATGGCTTAGCGTACATTTCCAATGTCCAGTCCATATGTATTTGGCACCTGACTTTAACATTCTACTATCTAACCATCTCCATGAGTTTAAAGTTCTATATCTGACTCAACATTCATACTAACTTGCAACACAATTTTAAAAGTATCTTCTTAGATCTATAACACTCTCTTGACTCCTAAACAACTCAAAATTTAATTATGAGACTCTAGATATCTGTTCTTCAACCACCTCAGAGACCTGAGAGGGATAAATATATCTGATTTTATAGGAAGTACAGGGCCTGCAGCTTCCCAAACTAAGAAATGACATACCAGTGGCTGCCTGGACAGTTCCCATTTTCTCTCCATACATTACAGCATCGATCTTCAGTCGTTTGGCCCGGTTTCTCTGACAGACATTGATTGTAGAGCAGGGGTTATGAAGGACTTACCTACCATGTCTTGGCAGAGCTAGGCTGTCGACTTACTTGCTTCCAGGTTTTGTCCTTTTTTGACAGCATTCTGTCTACAGTTGGAGCAAGGAGCTTTTCCTACCAAGAGATAGGCTTGTGACTAATTCAATCATCTCCCACTGGAGATTCTTCGATGCTCATCTTCTAATTGGGGTAGAATAGGGGGTGCTGTCAGGAGTTGATATGTCTTGATATAAAAAAATTTAAAGTTATGAAAACATCTTTGAATGCCATATTCTGCAGATCTCTTGAGGTTTTTGAAGAGGCCCTATCTATCTCTTATATTAGGGTAAGCAGATGTTGCTTGTCTCTTAGCAGCTTTATTTCTGGTTAGCTTAGAAAATTACTATAATAGGCTGTCATAGTACCTAACAGAATGACCAGCTTGCATAACCATTAGTTTGTATTTCTTAATTATCCTAAACAGTTTATCACAATTAGTAATAAAAGGCCGAAACATCACATTTCATTTTTTTTTCTTTACCTCCTAACCCTTCCATCCCATTTCTCTGGGGTGGGGTGTCCTTACATAACAGTCCCTCATCTCAGTTGAATGAGGGCCAAGAGCCTCTTCATTCACTGGGGGTCTACGAAGCAGTACCATCAGTGAAAAGTGTCTCGTTGCCCGGGAGAGAGAACTACTAAATAAACAAACCAATAAGCAGACAAATAGATAAAAATGACTAAAAAATAGAAAAAAAATAAAAAATATATAAAAAATAAATAAAAAATAAAAATTAAAAATAAAAAGTCTATGTCCAATTTCCCTTTGGTGTGTTAGTTGTAGTATCGATACCTTCTACTATATAGCTAAAATCCTACTATAAGTGAATAGATGCCATATGCGTCTTTTTGAGTCTGGGTTAGCTCACTCAGGATGAGCTTTTCTAGTTCCATCCATTTGTCTGCAAATTGCATAATTTCATTGTTCCTGATAGCTGAATAGTATTCCATTGTGTAGATGTACCACAGTTTTTTAACCCATTCTTCAGTTGAGGGAGATCTGGGTTGTTTCCAGTTTCTAGCTATTACAAATAAGGCTGCTATAAACATAGATGAGGAAACTTCCTTATGATTCCGTGAAGAGGCATTTGGGTGTATACCCAGAAGTGGTATGGCTGGGTCCTGAGGCAAAGCTATTCCAAGTTTTCTAAGATATCGACAGACTGACCTCCATAGTGGTTGCACACGCTTGCATTCACACCAGAAATGGAGTAGGGTACCCCTTTCTCCACACCCTCGTAGGCATGTGCTGTCATTTGAGCTTTTGATCTTAGCCATTCTGACAGGTGTGAGATGGAATCTCAGAGTCGTCTTGAGTTGCATTTCTCTGATGATTAAGGATGTTGAGCATTTCTTCAAGTGTCTCTCAGCCATTAGGGATTCCTCCTTTGTGAATTTTCTATTTAGCTCTGTCCCCCATTTTTTGATTGGATTATTTGGGTTCTTGGCATTTAATTTCTTGTGTTCTTTGTAGATTTTGGATATTAGCCCTCTGTCAGATGTGGGGTTGGTGAAGATTTTCTCCCAGTCTGTAGGCTGTCGTTTTGTTCGAATGACAGTGTCTTTTGCCTTACAGAAGCTTTTCAGGTTCATGAGGTCCCATATATTGATTGTTGGTCTCAGGTCCTGAGCTGTTGGTGTTCTGTTCAGGAAGTTGTCACCTGTGCCAATTAGTTTGAGGGTTTCTCCCACTTTTTCTTCTAGTAGATTTAGTGTGACAGGCCTTATGGTAAGGTCTTTGATCCAGTTGGACTTAACTTTTGTACAAGGTGATAAGTATGGGTCTAATTTCATTCTTTTACAAGTGGACATCCAGTTGGACCAGCACCATTTGTTGAAGATGCTGTCCTTCTTCCATTGTGCCGTTTTGGCTTCTTTGCCAAAAATTAGGTGGCCATAAGTGTGTGGGTCTATTTCTGGATCTTCAATTCGATTCCATTGATCTACTGGTCTGTTTCTATACCAATACCATGCTGTTTTTACAACTATTGCTCTGTAGTACAGCTTGAAATCTGGGATGGTGATACCTCCAGATGTTTTTTTATTTTACAGTATTGATTTAGCGATTCTGGGCTTTTTGTTGTTACATATGAAATTGAGAGTAGCTCTTTCCAAGTCTATAAAAATTGTGTTGGTATTTTGATAGGAATTGCATTAAATCTATATATTGCTTTTGGTAAGATGGCCATTTTTGTTATGTTGATCCTACCTATCCATGAGCATGGGAGATCTTTCCATCTTCTAAAGGCCTCTTCCATTTCTTTCTTCAAGGGCTTGAAGTTCTTGTTGTGCAGGTCCTTTACTTGCTTGGTTAGAGTTACCCCCAGGTATTTTATGTTGTTTGTAGCTATTGTGAAGGGGGTTGTTTCCCTTATTTCTTTCTCAGCCCATTTGTTTGTTGTATAAAGAAGGGCTTCTGATTTTTTTGAATTAATTTTGTATCGAGCCACTTTGCTGAAGGTGTTTATCAGCTGTAAGAGTTCTCTGGTGGAATTTTTGGGGTCGCTTATGTATACTATCATATGATCTGCAAATAGGGATAATTTGACTTCTTCGTTTCCGATGTTTATCCCCTTGATCTCCTTTAGTTGTCTTATTGCTCTAGCAAGAACTTCAAGTACTATATTGAAGAGATATGGTAAAAGTGGACATCCTTGTCTTGTCCCTGAGTTTAGAGGAAATGCTTCAAGTTTCTTTCCATTTAATTTGATGTTGGCCACTGGCCTGCTGTATATTGCCTTTATTATTTCTAGGTATGGTCCTTGTATGCCCGTTCTCATTCTCTCCAGAACTTTTAGCATGAAGGGATGTTGGATTTTGTCAAATGCGTTTTCTGCATCTAGTGAGATTATCATGTGGTTTTTTTCTTCTTTCATCTTGTTTATATGGTGAATGACGTTGATAGAGTTTCGTATGTTGAACCATCCCTGCATTCCTGGGATGAAGCCTAGTTGATCATGGTGTATGATACTTTTGATGTGTTCTTGAATTCGGTTTGCTAGTATTTTATTAAGTATTTTTGCATCTATGTTCATGAGGGAGATTGGTCTGAAGTTCTCTTTCTTTGTTGGGTCTTTGTGTGGTTTAGGAATCAGGGTGACTGTGGCCTCATAGAATGAGTTTGGCAATGTTCTTTCAGATTCTATTTTGTGAAAGAGTTTGAAAAGTATTGGTGTTAGCTCCTCTTTGAAGGTCCGGTAGAATTCCGTGCTAAAGCCATCTGTCCGTGGGCTTTTTTTGGTTGGGAGATTTTTAATGACTGTTTCCATTTCCTTAGGGGTTTTAGGGCTGTTTAATCTGTTTATCTGATCTTGATTTTGCTTCGGTAGGTGGAATCTATCAAGAAAATTGTCCATTTCACTTAAGTCTTCAAATTTGGTGGAGTATAGATTTTTAAAGTAGGATCCAAATATTCTCTGGATTTCCTCAATGTCTGTTGTTATTTCTCCCTTTTCATTTCTGATTTTGTTGATTTGTGTTTTCTTCCTCTGTCTTTTAGTTAATTTGGCTAAGGGTCTGTCTATTTTGTTGATTTTCTCGAAGAACCAACTCTTGGTTTCATCGATTCTTTGAATAGTTCTTTTTGTTTCTAAGTTGTTGATTTCAGCCCTAAGTTTGATGATCTCCTGCCTTCTGCTCCTCTTGGGAGTGTTTGCTTCTTCTTTTTTTTTTTTTTTTCCAATTCACCCAGTTTAGCTGTTAATTTGCTAATATGAGCTGTCACAATTTTCTTTTTGAAGGCACTTAGTGCTATGAACTTCCTTGTAGCACAGCTTTCATTGTGTCCCATAGGTTTGGGTATGTTGTGTCTTCATTTTCGTTGGATTTTAAGAAGTCTTTGATTTCCTTCTTTATTTCTTCCCTGACCCAGTGGTCCTCTAGTAAAGAGTTGTTTAATTTCCATGTGAGTGTAGACTTTCTGTTGATTCTTTTGCTATTGAAGTCCAGCCTTATTCCATGGTGGTCTGATAAGATACAAGGGGTTATTTCAATTTTCTTGTATCTGTTGAGGCTATCTTTGTGTCCAACTATATGGTCGATTTTGGAGAAGGTTCCATGAGGTGCTGAGAAGAAGGTGTATTCTTTTGTGTTTGGGTAAAACGTTCTGTAGATATCTGTTAGGTCCATTTGGTTCATGATCTCTGTTAGACTCATTATTTCTCTGTTTGGCTTCTGTCTTGATGATCTGTCCATAGTTGTGAGTGGGGTGTTGAAGTCTCCCACTATTAAAGTGTTTGGATCGATGTGTGATTTAAGTTTTAGAAGCGTTTCTTTTTTTTTTTTTTTTTTTTTTAGTTAATCTCTTCTTAACAGCTTTATTGAAAAGTAATTACCACAAATAAACTGTCCATATTTGGAGCATAGAGTTAATGAGTTTTGACATGCACATACACCTGTGAAACTGTCATGGCAACTAATGACTACACTCCACCCCTACAGCTTTCTTTGTGCTTCTTGTAATCCACCTATCTGCATGTACTGCCCCTTTTTTTTTTTTTAATAATTTATTTTTTATTTCTTCAAGTTACATCTCAATCACAATCCCCTCCCTACTCCCCCCTCCAGTCCCACCCTTCCACCCTCCTCCCCCTCAGCCCCACCATCCTCTTCCCTTCTTTTTTTTTTTTTCAGTTTAAGGTGTTTATTTTCCCCCCCAACTGCTCTCCCTTTCAGTCCAAATAATGGTTCTTTTTCTTATAACTATAAATACAATACAAAACAACAGAAGTAAATAGGCCACGATTATAAGAGTTATATGGCTTAGCATACATTCCCAATGTCCAGTCCATATGTATTTGGCACCTGACTTTAACATTCTACTATCTAACCATCTCCATGAGTTTAAAGTTCTATATCTAACTCAGCTTTCAAACTAACTTGCCTCATAATTTTAAAAATAACTTCTTAGATCCAGAACACCCTCTTGATTCCTAAACAACTCAAAATTTAACTATAACACTCTAGGTATCTATTCTTCAACCACCTCATTTATAAATGTAGGTGCCTTTGTATTTGGGGCATAGATGTTCAATATTGAGATGACCTCTTGGTGGATATTTCCTTTAATGAGTATGTAATGCCCTTCTCTGTCTTTTTTTATGAAGTTCAATTGGAAGTCTATTTTGTTTGATATTAGCGTGGCTACTCCAGCTTGTTTCCTGGGTCCATTTGCTTGGAAAACCTTTTCCCAGCCCTTTACTCTGAGATAGTGTTTATCTTCAATAGTGAGATGTGTTTCTTGTATATAGCAAAAAAAATGGGTCTTGTTTACAGATCCAGTCTGTAAGTCTGTGTCTTTTTATTGGCGAGTTGAGTCCATTGATGTTGATGGATATTAGTGATCAGGGGTTGTTATTTCCCATTATTTTGGTATAGCTGGCTGTCTTGTGTTTCTCTTTTGTTTAGTTGCTGTGGAGGTTTCTATTTCCTCTGTTTTCTTGGGTGTAGTTATCTTCTCTGTGTTGGAATTTTCCTTCTAGGATCTTCTGTAGGGCTGGGTTTGTGAGGAGATATTGTTTGAATTTGATTTTGTCATGGAATATCTTGTTTTCTCCATCTATGTTGATAGAGAGTTTTGCTGGGTATAGTAGTCTGGCTGGGCACCTGTGTTCTCTCAGGGCTTGTAGGACATCCATCCAGGCCCTTCTAGCTTTTAAAGTTTCTGAGGAGAAGTCAGGTGTGATTCTGATGGGTCTGCCATTGTATGTGACTTGGCCTTTTTCCCTTACAGCTTTTAATATCCTTTCTTTGTTCTCTACATTTGGAGTTTCTATTATTATGTGGTGAGAGGAGTTTCTTTTCTGATATAATCTGTTTGGTGTTCTGTAAGCCTCTTGGATTTTTACTGGCATCTCTTTCTTTAGGTTTGGGAAATTTTCTTCTATGATTTTGTTGAAGATATTTCCTGGACCATGGAGTCGGGAGTCTTCTCTTTCCTCTATGCCTATAATTCTTAGGTTCTGTCTTTTCATTGAGTCCTTGATTTCTTGGATGTTGTGGGTGAGAGATTTTTTAGCTTTCTCATTTTCTTTGGATGTTGTACTGATTTCTTCCATCGAATCTTCCATGCCTGAGATCCTGTCTTCCATCTCTTGCATCCTATTTTTGATACTCACATCCGTAGTTCCTGTTCTCTTCTCTTGATTCTCCATTTCCTCTTTTAACTCTGACTGTGTTTTCTTTATTGTTTCCATTTCTATTTTCATGTCTTGAATGGTAGTGTTCGTTTTGTACATTTCCTTCTCCAGTTTGCTTGTTTTTGCCTGGAAATCTTTCATTGTTTTATCCTTTTCCTGTTCAAGCTGAGTCACCTTGGCTTGGAGCTCTTTAATGGTGTTATTCGTTGTTTTGACTTGTAAAATTGTAGCTTCTTTGAATTCCTTCATAGTTTTAAGTTCTTCTTGAAGGGACTCTATCACTTTCCATAATGTAGAATTGTCATCGTTTTCATGTGTTTCAGTTGTGGTGAGGTGGTTCGGGCTGGACCGAATAGTGTTGCTTTCTTTTGTTGGAGACATTTCGCTCTGTTTTTTTGTTTTTTTTTTTTTTTTTGTCTGGGGCCTCTGGCCATGTGGAATTTTTTTTGCTGTCTTCTGGACTTGAGTCCAAAGGGGGCGCTGTGGTGTAGGAGTCGAGTTGCCTTCCTCCACTCCTATCAGGTGAGTCATTCAGTCCCGCCTCCCAGGTGGAGACCTAATTAATCCAGGTGTTGGGGCTGTGTACAAGTAAGATCTGGTTCCCCGCCGGAAGGGCCAGCACTGGTACAAAAGTCCGATATACGACATTTTCAGATATGTCGCAGTTTGCCTAGGGTTGGTTCCTGTAGCAGGTAAATCTGCCATTCAGCTCCAATAGCCTTGCCACTCCCGTGGCTTGTAAACTGGCCAGTTTCGTCACAGACTGCGATCTGCAGTCTGAAGGCACTTTGCAGCCGAGCTGCGCTTACTTCCAAGGGTCGCAACCTTTCGCCAGATAGTTGGATGTCTGTGGGAGACCCGGGGGTGCCCAGCAGGGTGGGGATTATCTCTGCGTGGGATCTGAATCTGCTCACTGGGTATTAGGTAGGAACTTACTGGGAGTCTCTTCTGGTGGGGGGATGGGTGATCCCGATTCCCGGGTCCAGCGGCTTCCTTGCATGTCCGAGAGTGGGAAGGAGTGTCCTGCCCAGGGATCCTCCGTGGTCCCTGGGTATCTGGGTGAGATTTAGAAGGGGTTGTGCCCTTTGTACAGCATCCTGCAACACTTGCCGCCTTGTGACTGTTAACCCCGAAATCAAAATACATCCGCGCAGGCCGCCGCCATCTTGGATCCCCCTCATTTGGGAATTTTTAATTGATGATCTCAGGAAGATTTTCTCTCCTCCCTTCTTTCCCTTCTTTTATAAGAATTCATTTTATGTAGCCCAGGCTAACCTCAGACTTGCTACATAGCTGACTGTGGCCTTGAATTATTGACCATTTTGTTTCTGCATCTGAGAACTGAGATTATACTAGCACAGCCAGGCTTGACCAAGAGTTGTTTTCTTAAAAGAGGCTTCTTCAAGAAAGAAAATTATCAAGACAGAATGTTTTTTAAAGTTACATATTCTGGATTGAGAGATGGTTAAGAGCATCAGTTGTTAAGAGCACCCAGTGCTCTTCCAGAGGGCCTGGGTTCAATTCCCAGTGCCCACGTGGCAGCTCACAACCGTCTGTAACTCCAGTTACAGAAGATCTGACACCCTCTACAAACCATACATGCAGACAAAGCACCAATGCACATTAAATAAATGAAGCCGGGCAATGGTGGCACACGCCTTTAATCCCAGCACTCGGGAGGCAGAAGCAGGCAGATCTCTGTGAGTTCGAGATCAGCCTGGTCTACAAAGTGAGTCCAGGACAGCCCATGCCTGACACAAAGAAACCCTGTCTTGAAAAACCTAAACAAACAAACAAATAAATACATGAATGAATGATTAAAAGGTTGCATACTCTAAAAAAAAAAAAAAACCCAAAAAACTTGCCCATTCAAAAACAAAAAATAGTAACTACTCATTGCTCAAGTACCTTAGATCAACCTAAAGTTGCTTAATTATTTAAATCACTTGCTTTAAAACTTCTTTGATTCATCTAGCAACTGGGACACATACTTTCTAGGCTCTTTCTGAGAGGCAAAGTAGACAACGAATCAGACCTAATCAGTTCGAGTCTAGTGAGCCAACAGACATCCAGAAATTTAAAGGAAAGAAATTACACATTTTTTTTTTGCTTGATTGAACCCAGGGCCTTGCACATACTAGGTTAGCACTGTGCCACTGAGCAGTATCCCCATGCCCCTGAAATATGAACAAGGTAATTGTGCTAGGAACTGTCCCCAGACAGCGAGATGCTAAAGGACATCTGCAGAAGGGCTCTGCTATAGTGCCTCATCTGGGGGAACGTTTGGATGGGGAGGCAGGGAGGAGTTAGCAGTAGTGATAAGGGTTACAAGGGGAAGCTAGCTAAGTATTTGAGGAGCAGAAGAGAAAGCCAGAGGGGTTTGTTAGGTCTGCCTGACCTCCAGGTTCTCCCAGCATGCCTCAGTTTCTACCTGTTACAGGGCATGCCCAGCCCCCAGAAGCCTTTTCCTATATAACCTGGACATTTTGGGGGGCTTTCTCTCCCTTCCCTTCTCTGCCTCTTTCTCTCACTCTCTCTGCCTCTGTCCCCCCCCCCCATCTCTGTGTGCACACACACTGTTTCTCTTTCCCTCTCCAATTCAATAATCCTGCCTTTATGTAACTTAATTTGGCCTGGATTGGATTATTTCGCTGGCGCAGAAAGCATCAATTAACAGAGTAAATCAGGATTGACCAAGGCTAGCCCAGTGGAGACATGCAGGATTATTCTCTGCAGTGATATGTGGTGTTTATGAATATGCAGTATATATGTAGGGGATATGAATATTTAAGTACAGAGTACTGGGATTAGAAAAACCCAGAAGAATTTCCGGTATGGCCTTATTTCTTGAAGATGTTTGCCTGTCATATTAAAACCTCAGGATTAGTCTAAACAGGGAACAATGATACAATTACGTGTTCATTAACATCCAGTCAGTCATAAAAAACATTTTTATGAACCACTTCACTGGAGCTCCCTGACACTGTTAGCAAAGGTGTGTCTGTTTCTGTATGCGGAAATATTTAGAGTGAACTTCTGCAATCATTGCCGGTGCCTACAGTCACGGAGAGGTCTTGCAAAGTCTTATACATTCCGTCGCACATTGTTTACTTATGATCTCAAGCATGTGTTTGTCTCCTTGTGAGTCTGCTTTGAATTTGGGAAAGAAACTGTATGGAGAGAATTTGTTGGTCATTAGTAAGTTCATTTAAAGCAACAGTTCTCAACCAGTGGGCTGTGACCACTCTGGGGGGGGGGACACCATATCAAATATCCCGAATATCAGATATTTACACATTATGATTCAAAATAGCAAAATTACAGTTCTAAAGTGGCAACGAAAATAATTTTATGGTTGGGGGGGGGTCACCACAACATGAGGAACCGAATTAAAGGATCGAGCATTAGGGAACATAAACTGGAAAAGATCTCTGGGTGCTGTGGAGGGAAATACTTTGTACTCTTTGTCCTGTAGACACAGGGTGTGAGAGGGGAGAAGGTGAGAGCATGCGCTTAGGGTGGAAGTCGGAAAAACAGCAAGGGTGAAGATACTGAAGGAGGAAGAAGAAGGGAGCAGGGGGTCCCTGCCAGCTGCAGAACAGTGTGGGTTATGTGACGTTGCAGGATGACTTCAGGTTGGAAGGGTCGTCCCATGGGTCAGGTCCTTTCTTTCGAGTTCTCCTCACAGTCTTTCTAATCAAGTGCATTCTCTGTCGCCAAGGCAAGGAAGAAAACTAGAAGAACTACCATGTTCATCCTTTGGTGTCCTCATGGGATAGGCTGCAGGACTCCATGTGTAATGGATAGTCAAGTCCACCCAAGTTTGGTCCCCAGCATTATTGTAAAAAACCAGGCATTGTAAAAAGTACGGTTCCTCATGTTGTGGTAACCCCCAACCATAAAATTATTTTCGTTGCTACTTCAGAACTGTAATTTTGCCCGGTTGTTTGGGTTTGTTATACCAGCTCCTAAGAAGCAGAGACAGAAGGATACCTGGGGGTCCATGTCCATCCAGTCTAGCAAGATCAGTGAGCCTTGGGTCCCAGTGAGCGAACTTGTCTCAAGAAATAAGGCAGATAGAAGTAAGGAGGAATTACATCCCAGGTTGTTCTCCAGCTTCAACATACATGTGCACACACACAACACATATATACACAGACTTTTTTTTTTATCTGATCAGGTATAATAATGTTGATCCTAAATTTGTAGTGTACTGGCAGTATTTATCAGACCCTTGACTCTTTCTCTGAGGAAACTTTTTGCCTTGTAGGTTCTGAGGGTGAACCTTCACTCTGGCTCTTTTTCCTTTGGTCTGGATAAGCTTGGAAAGCCTGCCAACTTTGGAGTTAATATGGAACTGTAGGAGGCTTGAGTAATTTTTTGTTGGTAGTGGAGAATCTGTGAGTGGTGTAATTTGTCTAGGTTGATTTCCTTTCACCAGAGCTTGGTTATTAATTTATTAAAACATCTTGGTTTAAGGAAAAGTCTTTAATGGTTAACTGTGAAATGCTAATCTCATGAAAGTGAGACCTTAGGAGCTGTGTCTGTACCCAGATAATGTCAGCTACTCTTACATCCTTTTGTAAAAATTTCTATCTTCTACATTTCTTCTTCCATGGAAAAAGAAACATTCTAGAAGACAGGCTTTACATAATTTATCCCTCTCAGGTCTCTGAGGTGGTTGAAGAACAGATAGCTAGAGTCTCATAATTAAATTTTGAGTTGTTTAGGAGTCAAGAGAGTGTTATAGATCTAAGAAGATACTTTTAAAATTGTGTTGCAAGTTAGTATGAATGTTGAGTCAGATATAGAACTTTAAACTCATGGAGATGGTTAGATAGTAGAATGTTAAAGTCAGACACCAAATACATATGGACTGGACATTGGGAATGTACGCTAAGCCATATAACCCTCATAACTGTGGCCTAATTACCTCTGTTGTTTTGTATTGTATTTATTATTATAAGAGAAAGAGCCATTTGTTGGACTGAAAGGGGAAGCTGTAGGGGGAAATAAGATACACCTTAAACTTAAAAGAAAAAAAAAAGGGAAGAGGATGGGGGATGAGGGTGGGAGGGTGAGACTGGAGGGGGGAATAGGGAGGGGACTGCGATTGAGATGTAACTTGAAGAATTAAAAAATAAAGGAAAAAAAAAGATGTGAAAATACAGCAAAAAAAAAAAAACCACATAATTTCTGTCTTTGTTTTACTCAGTGGTTGGGAACCCTACTTCAGAGTGGAAAACAACATGTGTGTGTGTGTGTGTGTGTGTGTGTGTGTGTGTGTGTG
>CAJQZJ010015786.1:5044568-5079714 GCA_907164525.1 Lophiomys imhausi | reverse complement strand
TTCTTCTTCTTCTTCTTCTTCTTCTTCTTCTTCTTCTTCTTCTTCTTGATTTTTCAAGACAGGGTTTCTCTCTGTGTATCTCTGGCTGTCCTGGAACTCACTCTGTACACCAGGCTGGCACTGAACTCACAGAGATCCTCCTGCCTCCGCCTCCCAATGCTCTAATTAAGGGTATGTGCCAGCAGGGCCAGCTTTATCTCCATTTTTCAGATTTTTTTTTCATCAAGGAATGCTTGATGAAATGAAATGTCATTTATGGTATAAGAGCAAAGAAACAGTCAAATAAAAGATTTTAAGAGCTCTTTGGGGGTGCGTACTACATTACTTTAAGAGAATTTTTTAAAAGTTAAAATACTAAACTTATATGTGTGTGTGCGTGTGTGCGTGTGTGTGTGCGCATGTGTGTGTGCACGTGTGTGTGCGTGCGTGCGTGCGTGCGTGGGAGCGTGCGTGTGTGTGTGTGCATGTGTGTGTGTGCACGTGTGTGTGCGCGTGTGTGCGTGCGTGTGCATGCGCGCGTGTGTGTGTGTGTGTGTGTGTGTGTGTGTGTGTGTGTGTGTGCGCGTGCCTACATGTGCCATGCCATGGTGGTCATGTAGAGGTCAGAGGACCACTTGGGATCTGTTTTCTCCCTCTACCATATGAGTCTTGGTGACTGAACCTGAGTTGTCAGGTTTGGCAGTAAGTGTCTTTACAGGCTCAGCTATCTCACTTTGTTTCTTCTTTTAAACAATCCACATGAAGGCACACAGGTGCAGAAAATGGAATTAAATCCAAAGAGATTTCAATTTGGCAAAATGCTACAAAATATACTAACTGAACTATCACCGTGACCAGCTTATCTTACATCTGCCTGTGTTGTAATACAGGGTTAGAAATTAAGATTTGGGGTGTAGGTTTGTAAGTTAAGTAGTATTGGAATCATGTCTTACTTAAAAATAAAATGTTGGGTAACTGAGGAAAGCCAAACCGCCCAGTCTGTTTATCCCATTGGCAAGCATACCTTTGCATTGCGGCCAGAGGCCACATTTTTTGTTAAGGAGGAAAGTATTTTTCTCATAGTTGGGAGGAAAGGGTGTGAAATGAGATAATGGTAACAGGACATCATGGTCCTTGTGTTGGTGTTGAGCCAAATGACATTCAGTGTGGGAGCAAACACAGGATCTCGTTCAGTCTTGCGTTATGACACTGTAGGTTGCTGCTCTGGGTCACCCTGAGGGGGATTGGAAACATAGAACCTTCAACAGAATAAAAAGGATACTGAAAAGTCTTTATTTGCAGGAAGAAGACAGAAGAAGATGTAAAATTTGCATAATTTGTGTGCATTCTGAAAAGAAGATGTTCAGAAATACACTTCTATTTTATATCCTAAGACATATGACCAAAATTTTTCCGAATTGACTGGATGCCTGCAGTATCATTGGTTTCCAGTATCCAACATCGACATCTTCCTGCTCTGGTAAAACAAGCAACCGAATTCTTGAGTTAATTTGTCCAAAACTCAGCAATTTCAGGAGGGTTATGCCACATGTGGATTCTCCAGTGTGCGTTGTAGTGGAAGCATGAGCGCCTTATTTATTTTGAAAAGTTTACCAATGGGCTCGTGAGGTGGCTCAGGGTTAAGCGTGCTTATGCACCAAGCCTGATGACTTGAGGTTGATCCCTGGAACCCACAGGACAGGGGGAGAGAACTGGCTCCTATCAGTTGTTTCTGACCTCTTCGTATGTGCCATACCATATGTCCCTCCAAAAAAAATGTAGAAAAAAAGCTGAACAATGATGCTGTTTATCTTTAATCATAGAAACTTTATTACTAGGCTGTGGGTGTTTCTTAGTGGCAATGTGTGTGCCTCAAGAATCTTGGTTGAATCTTGTACACTGCCCCCACCCCCCAAAAAAACCCCACCCAAAACGACAAAAAAAAGACAACTTTTAAAAATGTTTTAAAATAGTGCTTATTTTTTCCCTGAAAATTCCCTTTTCTTCTGTATAAGAAATCAAATGGAATTAAGACACATTACCAGAAGTCTATACAACCCGTGAAGATTTTATATTATATTATCCTTTAATTGAAAAGATTAGAATGTCCTTATTAAGATGAGGAACTCCAGGAGATGGCTCCACGGATACAGCATTTGTCATCCAATCCCAAGGAACCTGGGTCTCCAGTACCCGCATAAAAAGCCGAGTGGGTATGGCAGCCCATCTGAAACTCCAATGGAGGGGAGCAGAGACAGAGGATTCTTATGGTACAGTAGCTAATTGAATTATGAGGCATTCACAGTGGCTAGCTAGGCTAGCTGAATTGACCAGCCCTGGGTTTAATGAGAGACCCTATCTAGACATATAATGTGGATAGCTAGAAAGACACCCAGTGCTAATCTCTGGCCTGCACACAACATACATGTGTGCACCAGAATACATGTGGACTTCCACACATTCAAACACACATATACCTGTGTGCACACACCACACACATGCAAAAAAAAAGAAGATATTCTTATGAATACTGGCATTTTTACACAAAGAAGAAATTCTAAATGATAGTGTTGAATATTGTCTGCACCAATTGATGTAGTCTCGGAGGTGGTGCACAAAATGATTCATTTTCTTTGACAAATAATTTAAAGGCCGAAAAGAAATGTTGACAGAAATCTTGGGGAGCCTCAGCAGAGACATCAAATGTTGCCTGAGAAATCAAAGTCCCTTATTTGGGGTTCTGAGTCTCATTAAAGGGGCGGGCACAAGTGGAAGATGGAGGACAAAGAACAGGCCCAAACAGAAGCACAAGAGCAATTTGTTAGAGTTTAAAAAGAGAACTCCAGGGCAGGCAAGCTGTGAACTCCCTGGCTGCCTGGAAGGAAGGAGTAGAATAGAGGCTTACTAAAGCTATGGTTCTTGGGATGAAGCCACGTGGAGGTCAGCAGCCTGGTGGCAGGCATCCACACGCCCACACGGGGAAGAGGAACTTTAGAACAGGAGCAAGGAAGCTCAAAGTGTTAATTAGGGAGTTCAAAAGCACATTAAAGCCTCTAGCCAGCATCCCCCCACCCCCCCAAAAAAAAGGTTAGGAAAGAAGAAAGAGAAATAGTCATGTCTTTCTGAGTCAGGCCTCAGGAAGATGGACAGATCCAGCAGAAGCTCGTGGCAGCTCACCTGGACTGCACCAGGGGGTGGGAATTCTGGGAAGGAAGAGCACATTGCCTTGAGGTGAACTGGCCTCCCTAGCGGTGGTCCCTAGCCTGGTCCCTTACCTGCCTTGTTGGATTAACTTATAAAGGAGGACACAAGGGCAAGCTTCCATGCAGAGGTGAGTTCTGCTCTCCCAGGCTGGCTCTGTTGCTGTGGAATAGTTTGCATGGTCATAGACCAGATCATTTCTGCTGTTAGTTATGACAAATTGTAATTGTGTTCACACTCCGTCTGGGTAGAGTGTATACCTAATGTCATGATAGAAGGAAAAAGAATGCTGATTTCTGAAGGTTCGAGCCCACTGCTAAAGCCCTTGTGCCACAATTCATTCATATCTCTAAGCTTTCAAACTCCAGTGGTGGCGTAAAACCATTTTCTACAACATTCTCTTCTAAGAACATGGCAATGCTATCTTCTCTTCCAGAGACATTTTGCATGGGGAAAAAAAATCCATCCTAAAGCCAGCAACCCAAGCAAGGAACAATGTGACTTTCCTACTTGGTAATTAATATAGCTGTATTTTTCATACTTGAGTTATCACAAGCATACTAGTGTCAATAAATAGACAAATATCAAAATGAAGATACTTTAAGAGAAAACACATGTGTCAGCAATACAGATATTTTTCATACCACTTTTTTTTTTTAAATGCTGACAGGGCTGGAGAGATGGTTCAGTGGCTTAAGACCACTGGCTGCTCTTGCCAGGGACCTGGGTTCAATTCCCAGAACCTACACAGCAGCTCACAACTGTCTGTAACTCAAGTTTCAGGGGATCTGGCGCGCTCTTCTGGCCTCTGTGGGGCTACTAGGCATGCAAGTGGTACACATACTACCTGCATATAGACAAAACACTCATATACCCCAATGGAAGTTTAAAAAAAAAAATATTGAGTATGTTGCTCTGGGCCAATCAACCACCCTCCCTTCCTTCAAACTGACCAACCCTAAATGAAGGCAGGAAAAATTCTTCAGAAGCTTAAAAACCCACAGCTAGAAGAGACTGGATTTTTCGGTTTCCCGAGTCTCTGTTCTCTGCTGCAGAGGGTCTGTTTCCTCCTGGTGAACCTGTCTGTCTCCTCCACCCAATGAACTCCTTCCTTTGACTGCGGGTTCTGTTTGCGGTGGTTGACTGTTCTCCATAGCCACCTGTCATGCCTCAGATTGCTCAGCCTTTCCATTCTTTATTTTATTTCAGTTATTATGCTTTTTTCGAGACAGGGTTTCTCTGGGTAGCAGCCCTGGCTGTCCTGGAATTCGCCCTGTAGACCAGGCTGGCCTAGAACTCAGAGATCCACCTGCCTCTGTCTCCCGGGAATGCTGGGATTAAAGGCGTGCGCCACCCCTGCCTGACTTGCCTTTGAATTCTTTAACTGACAGGGAAAACGAACCTCATTTAGACCCCTAAACTGTATCGTTTCAAGACCCCTAGCCTGTATCTAGGTTAAAGAAAACTGCTAGATATTAATGTTTAAAATAGTTCTTTTTTTTTCCCTCTGATTTGACATGTGACCTTGTTTCAATGTTTTAAAAAGATCTCAGATGCAGGTGGTTTTCATTTTTTTTTCAGATGATTTAATTTTTAAACTTTATTTATTTATTTATTTATTTATTTATTTAACTTATGCGTGGACACCTACCCTTAGCATATGTGTGGAGGTTAGAGGAAAGCTTGCTAGTCTTCCCTTCCACCATGTGGGTTCTAGGGATCGAACTCAGGCTTGGTAGCTTTATCAGCTGAGCCAGCTACTTGGTCCTAGACTGTTTTTATATTTTGTGACAAAAGTGGTGTTCTGTGTCTGCAGGCCAGAAAACCTGCTTGCATGTATACCTCTCTGTTTTATGCAGAGGGGTCCTACTATGAGGGTCCTATGTAGTGAGGATTCGGGGTCTCCCTTCCATACCCGAACAATTTTTTTTTCTTTGCTTCTGAGGAGTCTCCAGGTGTCACTAGCCATGGCTCTCCTTCTGTGACACCTGCTTCTATCTGCCGATAAAGCCAGGTGCCCCGTCAGGAACTCTGGTTATGTACATGGGCACTCTTTGCCAGAAATGCAGGCTTGGGCATGCCACTGTTGGCCTTGCTTCAGTGAAATACAAATTACAAATGTAGCCATTTTTCCCTTGTAGCCTTTCAAAGCTTTGGGTTCTGAAAACACAAAGCAGGTTGCCTTGGTGTTTTTTTTTTTTTTTTTTTGTTTACTTTGTTTATACCAGACAGAATGTGGCCCTTAAGTACTAGGCAATGTATCTTGTACAGTACTGACATTTTCCTGCCTAGTTTCAAAACATGCTGACTAAACACCACAGGCTGACTGCTGAGACTGAGCCAGGCTGGTTCCCTGTGTGGTGTTTGAGACACTGAAGGTAACCACAAATGCAAGGTAAAACACTGAAGTTCAAGTTTGTTTGTTTTCTCCTGGTCACAGTTCTATTCATTCATTCCTGGCCCTCCTTCCCTGCTGCTAATCCAAGGTAGTGTAATGACTTTATTTTGTCCTTGAATTGTACCCAGAGGCTTGGTTGGGACCCTCCCTTGGCTGGATGCCTGCGCGGAACTGTATGGCTCATCATGGAATGCAGATAATGGCTTCATTTCCTCGTGTGTTTGAATCGGCAGAAACCTGTGTGAGCAGGTAGATCTGTAAAGTACAAAAGGAAGCTGTTGTCATTCATGTCAGAGCACAGCCAGCCCCAGTATTCTTTTCAGAAAACATCAGTGCCCTTCTTACTCCCTGCTGGACATCTTAACCCATGACCCTAAGTGAATGTGTGAGATCCAAATGCCCCATGGAGAGGTCACAAGCTCACAGCGTCCTCCCTTCTGTGTTCACTGCTTTTATGTGGCAATGACTGGGCCCTGGTGGGTGGGAGGCTTTGCAGAGGTTCCTCTTGTGCAGGTGCAGAGAGCAGCTCCCTCTACATTTTCTGTGTCCTGCCTGGAGGAAGAGACCTGAAGGCATGCTTTTAAACCATTTATTAATACGCTAAATACCTTCCAACCCACCCGAGGCACGAAAGAAAGGATGTAGACCTAAGTCACAGGTCCTTGGAGTAACTTGTCAGCAGTCCAGCCACATCAGCATTCTCAGGGACAGTATGCAATCGGCAGCAGGAACGCAGCAAACCAGGAACACCAACAAGGACAGCCGGAGAAGCAGTGGCTTTTGTGGCTCTGGTATTGGCAGTAGCGGTGACAGCAGTCGCTGCACCCCCTTTTGGGGCTAAATCTCTTCAGCCTGACCTCGGCCGCCATCTTTAGCATCAGTAAGTCTCCGAAGAAGCAAGTCTCCAAGCGTTGTCTGGAGTCTTTCAGAGTGAAGCAGTGATGAGAAGGGATAAGAAGTAATGCCAAGCAAAAAGACCCTCCTGCACTTCCGGGGCCTCCTTTATACCTGCACAAGGGCGCCTTCCAATTGGCCAACTTCACGCCCTCCACACAAGGTACTTCCTTTCTGTTGACCAAGATCATGAGCTCTCCAAGGAACCTGTCCATCAAAGGATGTAAATATGTTCCCCACATGTGACAGTTTTCTGGCTGGCGAAACATCACGTGCTCTTTCATCCGGATGTTCTGTATGCCTCTTTCATGAGTCAGTTTTTTTCAGTGGTGTACAGAGCACCCCCACATCCCATTCTTGAGACCAAAACAAAAACCATGTTCATTCAACACAACTGTGTTTCCAGAGAAATCCAAACTTCCACCACAGGGACCGTCCTCACCCTGGTGGCCTCCATTTCTCACTTTGAAGAACACCACCTTATGTTTCATCCAGCCAAGCAACAGTCAGCACCTTGCCTTGGTTGGGGTTCAGTTAGCAAGTCTTCTGGGGTCGACAACACAGAATTACTGCTTCAGAGACACTTGGCCGTGGAAAGTCAACCCCCCATAAACCATGAGCCTGGAAGCAGTCTGTGGCCTCACCGTTGCTTGAGAATGAACATGTAAAAGCCATCAATTACTTTGTGCCTGTCCTGTTGGATTCTGAACCAGTCTCTTTATATACAAGGGTGTGCTGCATAATCAGTCAGCACTAGGCCACATATATGATGGTGCGGATGGTGGTCCCCTTAGCCTGGGTGTGTTGTGTGGTCTGCACCATCTTTGCTAACGTATGTACACTCACTCGGATGTTTGCACAGTGTTTGAACTGGCTGGTGGGGACTGTTCATGATGTATTTAATCTTCGCCGAAATTTAATGGGGTTCTTCTTACCCCCATTTTCTGGAAGGCTGAAACAGAGACTAAGTTCTTATCCGTGGTGAGCTAAGTAGGTCTTGCTGAGACAGCCCACATACACCCTGCTTCATAATCTCTGTCTTCCCAGACCACAGCCTTGTCTTCCCTACGGGGCCACAAGTGGCCTTTTAAACCACCCTTTCATTTTCTTGCCCCCAGACCTTCAAGTGCAGCTCAAACCTTAGTTTTTCCCTTTGGAAGGAAAAGGTAATTAATAGTCCTCTGTTCATTAATAGTCCTCTGTCTTTACAGGCTGTCGTCTGGAGGCCATGGCTGTCCAGAAGTGGGTGACCCAAGGCAGACTGTGTGATGGACAGTTTTCTTTCCATCACCCTGCCATGTGCTTTAGTGTCCAAGAATTGGGAAAGCAGGGGATATGGAATTCTGTCTGGCTTCCCCTCCCTGGTGGGGGTGATAGTGTTTCAATTTAGCTGGGCATGCTCATGGGGGGATCAACTTGATTATGTAACTGGGGTGGGAGAACCCATCTACTGTGAGTGGCTCTCTTCCCTGGCTGGGATCCCACCCTGTATAAGTGGAGAAAGGGGGCTGAGCCTCGGCGTGTGTGCGTCCCTGTTTCTTTTTTTTTTTTAAACATTTATTTATTAATTTATTATGTATACAGTATTTGCTCTACATAAATGCCCGGGCACAAGATCTCAATGTAGATGGTTGTGAGCCACCATGTGGTTGCTGGGAATTGAACTCAGGACCTTTGGAAGAACAGCCAGTGCTCTTAACCTCTGAGCCATCACTCCAGCCCATGTCCCTGTTTCTTGACTGTAGATGTAATGTGACCATACTCCTCTGAGTGTCTGCTGCCTTAACTTTCGTGACAGTGGACCTTGGAACTGGGAGCCACAAGAAATTCCCCTTATCTCTTAAATTGTTTTCGTCCCAGCTACAGGAAAAGAGACTAAGACAATGGATATGTTGAGTCACTGAATGTGGCTACTAGAGGAGACAGGATGCATTGAGACTGGCTGAACAGGAGAGTTGGAGCAGTTGATCCTGCCATAGCTGACCTTTATTTTCTTCTGGGTCACAAAGCAAAGAAAATATTCTGACCTCTCATTGCTTCCCTCTTTGTTTTAATTAGTTAATTAGTCTATATGTGCTTGTGTTCCTATAGGCACAGGTGTGTATTCCTGTATGTACATGTATGTTTTTGTTTTCACATGTGAATGTATTCCTGTATACACCACGTGTGTGTATTCCTGATGCACATGAATGTTCCTGTATGCACATGTGTGTGTTCCTGCATGCACACATGTGTTTATGTGTTCTTGTATGCACATGTGTGTATGTGTGTATTCCTGCTGCATGCACATGTATAGAGGCCAGAGGTTGAATCAAGTACCTTCATTTATCACCCTCCACTCTGTCTTTTTGAGACAAGGTCTGTCGCTGAACCTGGCACTAGCCATGTTTGGCTTGGCTGGCTGGCCAGTGAGACCTCAGGACCTGCCTATGCTTGTCCTTCTAGGGCTGGGGTTACAATGTGCAGCACACATCTGGCTCTTTGGCGGGTGCTGGGGATCTAAGCTCAGGATTTTGTGTTTGCACAGGAAGTACTCGACCCACTGAATCATCTCCCTGTTCTATTTTACTTTTTGAGATAGGGTCTCACTTTGTAGCCCTGGCCAGCCTGGTACTCAAACTCACAGAGAATTGCCTACCTTTTCTACCCAGTGCTGGGATTAGAGGTGTGTGCTCGCACACACTTCAGGGGTGGTGAGTGGTAGCTATTTAAAAATTTGAGACAAGGTCTCATGTACCCTAGGTTGACCTCCAGTTTGCTATGTAGCTAAGGATGGTCTTGAACTCCTGGCCCTCTTGCCTCTACCTCCCCAGTGCTGGGGTTACAGGTGGCCAGTTTAAATGGTGCTTGAAGTCAAACCCGGGTCTTTGTACATTCAAGGCCAACAATCTATCCAACCAAGCTATATCCCCAGGGCGCCCCCCCCCCACATTTCAAAACAAATTATTTCTTTCCCACTCTCTACTTTCATTAAATCCTATTTTGTTTTTGTGGTACATGGGCCTTGGCTCCTCAAGTAAACTTTAGTTACATCTGATGGGAAAATGCATACTGGAAGGAGTGAAATGGAACAGCTAGCAACCACGACAAATTTCCAAAGCCAGTCAAAAAAAACAGCCACAAAATAGTATTGTGACTGTGAGGGTGAGGGATTGGGGTGGGGTAAGGTGGGAGAGGTGTTTCCTTTTGGCAAAATGAATGGCAAATAAAATTTATATTATTTACCTTTTGGGAAACCAAGTGAAAGCAAAGAAAAATGCACATTTTTAAATGAATATGAGAGTATTTGAGCTAATGGAACCCTTGAGTACACATTATTGCTGTATTCTAGGCACCATGGAGGATACAGGCAATGTTATGCATGTGCCTCTAGCTCCTCGGTGTGCACAGTCTCACCTAGAAGCTCAGGCTATAGAGGGTGGTTGGGTATCAAAACGAGTTGCAGAGGGGACTAAGGGCCAAGCTAGCTTTCTGGCTCTGTGATTTGCATCTTCCAAGGAGGAAAATGTTACTTTGGCTCTCAGTTCGAAAGGCTTCTGTTCACCGACGGACACTTGCCTCCATTGTTTCAGGCTTGCAGAGTGGGCACCATATCACAATGGGATGCATATGGGGGAGCGAGGATGTGTCCCTCCCTCATCGTGTCCAGGAATTAAGGAGAGAAAGGAAGGGGTGGGGGTCCAATATTTCCTTCAGGGACAAGCCCCTGGTGACCTGCTTTTTCCGAATAGTCCCTGCCCCTGAAGATTTCACCATCTCCCAGTGGCACCATCACTTGGGGACCAAGCCTTATCCTTAATTCATATCATTGTGTATACTAGCACCCTGTCTAGTAAAATAGGCTCACACTGGGCATCAGAATGGAGGGATTACCCCAAGTCCAGGTGCGGCTTTTGAGGGCATCTGATTTTAGGTGGCTGCTAGCGTTTCATCAGTGCGTATATAAGAACCTCTCCACTGTGCTAGCACAGGTTGGGCATGGCTGCCTTCTTCCTCATCATGTCTCCCCCTCCCCTGAGGGGGCATTTCTGCTGTACAGCTCCAGCTCATGTTTCCATCATTTCTAGTAGCTAGTGTGGGAATACAGGGTAGTTGGGAGGAAAGTGGGCAGAGGGTGGTTGGACCTGATGCAGTTAAGTAGCAGAAAGCTGTTGGCTCCTGAGCAAAACCTTGTTCCAGAAGATTATCCGGGGCCCAAGAATGATCATTCACTAATTCAGACAGGGGTAAGAAGGTGAAAGCGAAGCTTTAACAAAGCTGGAAATTGAAAATTGGCAGCCCTTACAGTCACTCGGTTTTCGGGTAGCTCAACTTTATTTTTCTCCTTCCCACTTGTCTAACTTAGGAGTCTTATGTCGGGGAGGGGCAAATAGGCCCACCAGGGAGAAAATGAACAACAGAGACTCCTGGGCCCCACTTCAGGGGACCAGAGACAGAGCCTGGAATCTGCTTGCGTGTCTTGCCCCTCAGGTGATTGATCCCAGAAGATAACTGAGGACCAGCTTTGAGAAAACTGGCCCTATTAATTGGCAGGATCTACTGGCTTCTTTCTATTCTGGTTGTCATTCCATTTGGGCCCCCTTCTTTCTGGTTTAATAGCCACTGTTGGAACTGACCCTTCATGGCTTTCAATAGCATGTCCTTCTATATCCTGAGCTGTGAGTCCTGTTTCTATCAGAATAGCTTGCTCATCCTCCACACCCACAACCTGGAGGTAAGGGATGCTCAGATTTCCCCTTGTCCTTATGAATGGTCACCAAGTTTCAGCCCAGTTTATTTTGCCTGTAAAAGTTATAGCTCTGCCGGCTCCAGCTGAGGTAAGTGTCAGCACCCTCTCTCCCTTCTATTTTTGTGGTTTTTATTATCCCCACTGCTGAATCCTTTTCAAGTACCAGTTAACAGCTTGGGAGAGAATACTAGCTTGCAATAAGACAGCCCCAGAGTAGCTGCTTGCTTGCTAGCCCTGTGGCCCTGTGGCCCCGTGGCCCTGGGTAAGTGATGTCATCACCTCCACATTCACTTTTTCTCACTATATAGTCTGTCCTGTGGAATGGATGAGCTGGGAGAAGTGGTTTTGTGGTGCTCACTGAACACAGAGTGTGTAGGCACAGAGCAAGTTCTCTCTCTTTTTCTCATTTGTCCTGAATCCTCAGATGGACCAACAGATACTCACAAGGGGAAGAATACTTTCTGTTCCTCTGTATTCTCAGCACTGAGTTTTCAGTAACAAAGGCAGTGATGGTGGCATGCTAACGAGAGTGATGGTGACTTCACAGATACGCTCTACCAGGCGTTAAGAGATGATGAGGCTCATCTAGCCTTCTCAGCAAAGCGGAGGCAGATGCCAGCATCAGCACCCGATGAGGAATTTGGAAACAGAGGCAGGGTGGTCAAGGAAGCCGTCCAAGTTCACCTGGCTTCTACTTATTAAATCTAGCCTTTGAACTTGGAAAGTCTGCGCCAACCTGCACTTGTATTAAAATTAGAATTGCATTTTAAAATAAAGTCAAAACATATTTTATTGCTTTAAAAAATACCACTGTGAGCAGTGTTCTGGTTCACTTCTAGTGATAAAACATCCACCTAAAACAACTTGGGGAGGAAAGGGTTTATTTCGGCTTATAGAAAACGGTCTCCCATGGAAGCCAGTACAGGACCTCAAGGCGGGGACCAGGAGGCGGAAACTGACATACAGATTGTGGAGGAACACTGCTCATTGGCTTGCTTCCAGGCTCATGTTCAGCTTCCTTTCTTATGCAGCCCAGGCCCACCTGCCTAGGGATGGTGCTGCCCACAGTGGGCTAGAACCTCCTGTATCAATCAGCAGTCAAGAAAACACTCCCGCAGGCTTGCCTACAGGCTAACTGATATAGGCAATTCTTCAAATGAGGCCCCCTTTCCAAGGAGTATCAAGTTACAGCAAAACTAACAAGGACAAAATGAATTTCCACCTTCTCACATTCCAGGATAGCATATCTTAGGTACTGCCTTCTATACCTTTGCCTCCATTTTTTAAAAAAAAAAATTTATTTAGAAGTGGATCTCGCTTTTTTTTTAAAATCACAAATTCCTTGTAACTATATCTTTTACATAAAGTTCATCCTATCATCACACTTAAAATATTATCTTTAATGTAAACTTTCTTTTTGCAGGGGTGGGGGGCTTTCCAGGCAGGCTTTCGCTGTAGCCCTGACTGTCCTGGACTCACTTTGTAGACCAGGCTAGCCTTGAACTCACAGAGATCTACCTGCCTCTTCCTCTCTAGTGCTGGCATCAGAGGTGTGCGCTACCACACCCAGTCAATGCAGACTTTCTTTAATCAAACAATCCAGTGTTTAAACTATTTGTGTTTAAGTATCTCAGGTGTGCTCATAAACATTTTTCAGTAGTTTATTCATTCAAATTAGTAATCAAACAAAAAATAGCTTAATATTGATAATGCTTTTCTAAAAGATTTATTCTTGAGCCTGGCAGATGGGTGCATGCCTTTAATCCCAGCACTTAGGAGGCAGAGAGGCAAGTGTATCTCGGTGAGCTCGAGGCCTACCTGATCTACATAGTGAGTTCCAGGACAGCCAGAGCTACATAGTGAGATCTTGTCTCAGAAAAAAACCAACCAACCAACCAACCAACCAACCAACCCCAAAGATGTACATGTGTGTATGTCTGGTGAGTGGATGCCACATGTATGCAGGTGTCTGTGGGGGCCAGAGGAGTGCTTCGGATCCTTGGAGCTGGCGTTACAGGGATTTGTGAGCTGCCTACTCACAATGTGGGTGCTGGGAAGCTAACTCATGTCTCATGGAAGAACAGTAGAACAATATGTGTTCATCATAACCGAGCAGCCATCTCTTCAGCCCACAGTAATGATTTTTTAAGCATGTTTTTTTTTTTTAAATACCTGGAAGTTTTGTGTTATGAAAAATCTTTCTTGTGTCTGTTTTGCAAGACACAGTTAGAGGGTGGCGAGAGATCATTTCCAGGCACTGTCAACTGGTCATGGTGACTGATCTGACTCAGAAGAACACCCTCTCTGCTCAGCTTACCTCTAAAGTTACGTTTAGGTGATTGACACAAGATAAAACACTTGACAGAGATGGAGAAGGTGGAAGAAGAAACAGCCACAGGAAGAAGCTACAGGGCTGGTTTGTGGGATGTGTTCAGCATCTTCATGCTGAACTCTGTTGTTCATGTCTGCTTTCTCCATTTCTTTCATCGTCTTGACCCCTTCGACTTTGCTTTCTCTTTGAATGGCATCTGGAAAACCATTGTGTTGACTTATTCTTTTTTAAACAAATGTTCATAGGTGTTTTCTCATTGCTTAATGATGGTGGTGTCTTTGCCTAAGTGGAGTGAGGGCAGAGGGGCAAACTATACACTGGAGACAACTCCACTGGTGACAGGTGTCAGGATGGTGTTTCAAATGATTTGTTTATTTTTACTTTATGAGTGTTTGCCCGTATGTATTTATGTGCATCACATGTGTACCCGGTGCCCATGGAAATCAGAAGAGGGTATTGGATCCCCTGGAACAATAGTTGTGGGAATTGTGACGATAGTCACAGGGAGTTGTGAGCTACCAGGAACCTGACTTGTGTCCCATGGAAGAGCAATGTGTGCTTCTAACTACTGATTCATTTTTTCCAGTCACCGAATGGCTGCTCATTTGGCAAGATGATTTCAGTGTGTAGGGCCAGACTGAATAATAAACACAACTATCAAAATACTTAGATCTTGGGACTGGAAAAAATGAGACTCAGTGAGATATTTCTGCTTGCCTTGAAATTCTACACTCTGTTTGGGGGGGGGGGGTCTTGCTTGCAAGTTTCATTGTAGAGTACTGGGACTTGCCTTAAGCTTAATGGATTACATATTATACATATATATAAAAATAAAATTAAAGTATATAGTATATAATATAATATATATACTTAAATTACATAGTATATAATATAAATTATATATTTAAAATATATTTTACATTTTATATAATATATATATAATATTTAACTGAGACCACTCTCTAAAAATAGGCAGAGAATCATGGGTAGATTACACACATACACATGTATCCCTGGAACCCGATCTGCAGCTGCCCACATGAATTTTATCAAGTTCATTTAAACTGTAACAGGCATGAGAAGGAGAGCAGCTTGGCTTTGGTGCCAGGTGGGCAGAGGATTAGAGCAGCACACTGCTTACTTCAGCTCTTTTATGAGGGCATTTATGAAGATGACTGAAACTCTCCGGAGTTATCTTGCCAGTGAGACTTAAGGAACAAGAGATTTTATAAAAATAAACTTTTACACTTGTCCTGCCCAAAGGAGTGGTAACCCCCCTTTTAAGTCTATATTCTTTTCCTCTTTGGTTACAGAAATTAAATTTGATTCCTGTCTGATCATTTTTCATGCTCATTATAAACTATTATCAAAACAGAGTCAGGAGTTGGCTACATTTTCTTTGGTGAGATACTTAATGAGTCTGTATACTCTAAAACTTGGCTTCCAACCTACTTTGATGCTTGAAAAATTAAAAACACAAATCTCTGGCCAATAGTTTTTAAGATGGTTGTGTGATTGAGTTGTAAGTAGCAGCAGGAGAGTGGAGAGCATAGGAAAAGGAAGGTTCCATTCTTTTTAGACAAAGCTTTCTGCCCAATGCTATTTTATTCTCTTGTGTCTCTTACTGTTGTAGCTTCAAAAGCCACCGATGTGTTTATACATAACCAAGAACATCTGTAAGCAAAGTGATTACTTAGCACCCATCCGCTTGAATCTAGCTGCAGGTCTTCCTATGTCCTTGAATGACACAAGATGGCTGAGGTTTGGACAAGGTGAATTTCCCAGAAGTTCATGTGTTGGAACATTGGACCCCGTCAGGGCAGACTGATTTCCATCTCCTTATTTCTTTATGAGTAAATGCTCTGGTCATGGTAAACAGTAGTCCCTCTACTTTGCTATAGAATTGAACCTGACTCCTTAACCCACATCTTAGTACTCATTATCCAACTTGCCTCTATCCTTCCCCCCTCCATCCTTTCCAACCTCCAGGGATCAATGTTCTGATTTTGAGGCCAATTTCTTCAGCATTCACATGTAGGGGAAATAGTCTTTCTCTTCTTTTACTTAATACAACATCTGCTAGTTCTGCCCATTTTGCTGTAAATACCGGGATTTCCTTTTCAAAAGTGTGGGTCCCATCTCTTAAAGTTTCTTCTACTTCTTAACCTTATATATGTATGTGTGTGTGTGTGTGTGTGTGTGTGTGTGTGTGTGTGTGCACATATGTATTGAGTTATTATGTGGTCATCAACAAATATGTATAATCATTGTGTTAAAAGGAAAAAGGGGTGAGGCTAAGATTCCTCCTAGTCTTGGATCATTGCAGGGTGTGCTTTTGGGAAAGATCATGGCTGTTCTCCTGGGACTGTAGCATTCCCTGGCTTCATGATCTCTTCCTCATAACTATATGTATGTATGTATCTATTTATCTGTCTGTCTGTCTATCTTTATTGCCATGATGCCATCTACCATGAGATAATTCAGCCAAAGGGTCTTTTGACAGAGCACAAGCTATGATGATTGAACTTTCTACCTCCAAAACTATAAGCTAAGGAAACCTCTTTCCTTTATAAGTTATCCAGCTTCAGATATTTTGTGATAGTAACATAAAATGAAGTACAACACATAACACACTTAAAATTTTATATGATGCAGACATGGACGTGCATGCCTTTAATTCCAGAACTCGGGAGGCAGAGTCAGGGAGATTTCTAAATTTAAGGCCAGCCTGGTCTACAAAGAGAGTTCTAGGACAGCCAGGGCTACACAGATAAACCTTGCTTGTCATAGAAAAACAACACAAAACAAAGAAACAACAAAAAAAACGTATGACAAACAGAGTGCTGATCATATTTTCTGAGCCACTGGGGCAATTCTCTGCTGACTTTAGTCCTACTTTAGGAATTCTCATGGTTATATGAGCCAATAAATTCTCTTTAATTTTAAGTCAGCTCGACTTGATCCTACCTGTAATGAATTTTAGAACTAGATCTTTTTTGTGTGTGTTAGAAACATGTTATCAAGGAGATGTGAAGAAGAATGAGCAATCATCGAATTATTACTATGTATGTGCCTTTAACCTACTTGTGCAAGTTGGAAAGGGGTGGGGTCAGATTAGCCAACACCACCACCCCATGTCTACCCAATATATATGGCCTTGTTGCTGGGGTTTGGCTGAACATGGTTCTTTCAGTGACTTTTTACTATTTCCAGTTTTCTAGAACTAATCTCACCTCTGCCCTAGTGAATGATCTGGGGCCAGCCAGTGATTTCTTGTTTGCTTTTTTTGCAAATCTGTTTTCTTTGCACATGGTAGAAAATTGCCTCAGCTGCAATTTCACATTCTAACTGTAATTTAATTAAAAGTTTTTTTTTGTTTCAACCATAATTAAGAGTCATTATCACTTAAATATATGTGATGATCTCCAAGCAAAAGGTTGATTTGGGAATAGCACACAGAATAGAGATACGTGAAGACCAGGGCAGCTTCCGATGTGTCAGAACGCAAAAACGCCTGACGTTCTATTAGGAAAGGACAAAGGCTACGCTGGCTGTTTTGGAAGATGCTTCCCTGTTGCTGACGGCATCTCTTGGGAGCTTGGGAGTTTGGTGAGTGGCCTTGGTTACTAGGGAAAGCCCATCTTAAAGTGATAGCAGGCCATTGAGGTTTTTGAATTGGACTTGGGAGACAATTCCTAGAGCAAGTGTTTGTCATTGGGACAAGTGGCTGAGGTGTATATTTGAAACTTTTAGGCCCTTGGTCTTGGTAGTTGGATGAGGGGTGAGGATAGGGGATCCCATGATCAGGGAAAGGGGGGCTGTAATGAGCTATGTGGATCAGGTGTCACCAGAGGTTCAGCTTAGAGGGTGGGATATGCCAGCCATGTCCTGTAACACGTGGGGACTGAGGGATGCTGGGAGAACTTGGAGGCCAGGTCCACTTTGGTGTGTTAAATATGGACCTCAGCCGCTTGTTCTGGGTCTGAAACTCAACATCTGTGACTTGTTTTCTTTTCACTATCCTTTGGATGTGTGTGTGTTTTAGGGTTATGACAGAAATAACTCCATTTTGCAAAACTCTCAGTTTTCATACTTCCCAAATGCAAGCCTACTTTTGTTTTAACATGATTGTATTCCATTCCAGATGCATGGAGAGATAACAACATGTGGGTGCCATGTTGTTTTCTGAATTCCCAGGACCTTGTGTTGCTACAGTTAAGTCTTTTTCCTTTGTAGAAAAAGACCGTATCCAATGAGGCTCTGAAGCCGGCGCTGAGTGGGTCTGTGGCTGAGAAGGAAGGAGGGTCCTTGTGCTCTGAGCAGGAGCCAGCTTGCCTTCCCTGCCAGTTCTACTTGCCTGGTGTGGAAAAGACTGGCCCACCACTAGTCACTCTTGTATAGCTAGTTCTTAGATGAGGCTAGTTAGGGGGTCATACAGGGTATGTGTGTGCGTTGAAATCAATTGAAGTGGAAAACCTGTTATGCATCATAGTCCCAGTGGCTCTTTGAAAAGAAATTAGTCATGTACTTCACTCTCAACAGAAAAGCAATAATTAGGGGCCCTCCTCCAAGAATAAGAAATTTGTTATGGCTCTCATGTTATTTGATCCACTGTCAGTTCATTTGGGAAATTCACAAGAATAAGGGTGACTGAGCGTGAGTCCTTTGCAATTTGCTTTTAAAGGTTGAAACAGGTGGGCCCGCATGTTTAGAAACTAGTGGCATTAGGTGCCATGTTATAAGGTAGTTTTGCATTTCTGGGTTATACCCTCTTTTTAAGGTCTACAGTGTGGCCTGGGGAAATTTGGTCATGTCTCCATGGAGATCCACCCAGGGACTGGACTGACCTTTAGGGCCAAGTGGTGGGGAGGAAGGCAGTGGGGGGCAGATGGGAGTGTCTGCTGGAGTTGCTGTGGAAGGGCTCCAAGAGAGGAGAGAATTTGAAAGGCAGGATACTGAAGGTTAAAAACCACACCCACTGAAATTGTAGGAACAGAGGAAAAAGCTTGGCAGGAAAGAGGCCCCACCTTCTGTTTCTCTACTCACTCTACCCCTTAATTTGACCTTGAATTTGGAACCTCTCCTTGTGAATATTGCCACATTGCAACTCCTGCCAGGAAACAGGTTGCTTAGACAGTTCCTGAAGAGACAATGGTCCGGAGGATTGGCATTTATACTCTGGTGGAAAATTTGGAAATATGGAAATGTTTTGTGACTATCAGACTCAATTATAGGGAGAGGGGAGCAGAAAAGGCTCCATGTATTTTGTTGTCAGACATTGTGAGAGATTGCAGGGTTACATGTATAAATTTATTTAAGAACTATCATAAAATTTAAAAAAAGTGTTAATCCTGTTTCTTCTATTGTACTTTGCTGTGGTTCATATCCTGATGTTTATTTAGATCAGTCTCCCTGCCTGTTCTTGATTTGTTTGTTTGCTTGATTTGGCATGTAAGGGTGGAACCTGTGGCTTCTTCCTAATGCTGCAACCCAGTTAGTTCCTCATGTTTTGGTGACCCCCAACCATAAAACTATTTTGTTGCTACTTCATAAGCAGTTTTGCTGCTATTATGAATCATAATGTAAACATCTGATATGCAGGATATCTGATATGTGACCCCGGTGAAGGGATTATTCGAAATCCAAAGAGGTGGTAACCCACAGGTTGGGAACCGCTGTGTTAAGAGCCACTCCTCCGCTAACTGGCTCTTTTTCTACCATTTTCTTTGAGACAGGGCCTTGCAACATTGCTGGGGCTGACCTCCACTCACTCTTCAGCACAGGCAGGCCTTGAACTTGAGACCCCCGTGACTCAGACTCCTAGAATAGGCTGTCCCACCAGACCTGGTCTCCCTGTTTTCTTTACTACAACAACTTTGGGCCAATCTGTCCACTTTCCAAGATTACTCACTTTCTTCTCTTCCAGGGGCTTCTCGATCCTGGACCTAGTTAATGTATGTTTCTAGGAGCAGAGACTTAAATGTTATCATCATTGCCCACCCTGGCTCTTCTTCATACCCTTATCACATCTCATTAAAGACTTGATTGAAATTATCTAGGGAATATTATCGGATCCAAGCAGATATTATCTGTATTTGTACCTATATTTTTTAAACTCCAGAAAAGTAGATTCTGCAACTTGTCTGTATACTTTTTCCCTCCTGTACTTTCCTCAGTTAAAAGGTTGAATGCCATATAGGCTGCTTCCATACACACTGCAGGCTCTGCAGCTCCAGGCTGCAGTTTAGAGCTTCAAACAATGGCATACACCTCTCTGAATGACATTACAGGATGAGGTAGCTGTTAAGACTATTTTACTAATTTTTTACTGAGTTTAGATTATTCAGGGTACTGGCTTGCCTTAGATTTCCCCCCTGCGGCAGAAATGATTCAGCCAGATTTTAATATTGATGATCGTAGTTCTTAATAATCCTTCTAAATTTATCTACAGTTTTTTTCCTCCCCTTTCCTACCTGCCTGCAGGTAGTTAGAGCCAAGCTGGGCATGGTGATACACGCCTGTAATTCCAGAACTTGTGAAACCACAGAAGCAGGAACTTCTGGAGTTCAAGGCTGTCTTGGTATAAGGAAACTCTATTTAAAAAAACAAAAACAAAATCAGGGGTCATACCAGTAGATCAAAATAAAACATAAAAAGTCAAGTTCAGACTAAAAGGCCAGTAGCTCCAGCTTGTTTTCTGGGAACTTTTGTATTTTGTGATTAGAATGGGTCCAGAATTATCTAATGCTACTCTGCTTGGGGATGATGAGGTTGGTGTGTGTGTGTGTGTGTGTGTGTGTGTGTGTGTGTGATGCATATGTATTTATTGTTTATGTGTTTGCATGTATGTAGAAGGTAAATCTCATTCCTTAGGAGCCACCCAACATTTTCTTTTTCAGATAGGATCTCTCACTGGCCTAATCTAGTTGATCAGTATGTCCCAGAAATCCTCCTGTCTCCACCTCCTCCATTCTCTTGGATAGCAAACACTGTCTTCCACACCTAGCACTAAGCTGGTGATTTCTATATTAGTTACTTTTCTATTGCTGTGATAAAAGGCCACAACCAAAAGCAGTGTAAGGGAGAAAGTTTCTTCTGGCTTAAACTTCCAAAGTAGATAGATCCGACAAGGATGGGTACAGCATGGAATGCTGGGAACAGGAAGTTGGCTGCTCAGGCCTTTCTTTCACACATAGCTGGAGGAGGAAGAATATCAGGAAGTGAGATTAAGTTGTAAACTCTTTTTTTTGTTTTTTTGGTTTTTTCGAGACAGGGTTTCTCTGTGTATCCTTGGCTGTCCTGGACTCACTTTGTAGACCAGGCTGGCCTCGAACTCACAAAGATCCGCCTGCCTCTGCCTCCCAAGTGCTGGGATTAAAGGCGTGCGCCACCACCGCCCGGCTTAAGTTGTAAACTCTTAAAGCTCATTCCTAGTGACATACTCCCTCCAGTAAATCTCTACTTCCTAAAGGTTCCATCACCTTTCCAAACAGCGCCACCAACTGGGGACCAAGTATTCAGATACATATGCCTTTGGGGGACATTTCTCATTCAAACCACAATGCTAGGGTCTTGCCAACTAGACTAGACTAGTTGATCATCAAGCTCCAAGGATTTTCTAGTCTCTGCTTCCCCATGATCTAGGATTGCTTATAAGCACACTCTTTAAGTTGGTGGGGTTTGTTCAATAATTCTTAAGAAGATATTCCCATGGGAAGCTTATAGAAGGGATATTATAACAAAGAAAATGTCAAGATATTCCCAGCCCATCCTTAAATTAAGCAAAATACCACACAAGAAAGAAGCCAGCTTCAGGCTATATACAAACATCCTTGAGAAGTCTAAACTCAGCTGTCCACCAGGCACAGTCATTCTAGGTCACCACAACAGAGAAACAGCACCTGGGAGATGGGGGTGTTGTTTGATTCAAGGAGAGACATGAAACATTACCAGCGTTGGATTCGTTTCCCTGCCTCAGCCTAGCATGGCAACAGCATAGTGAATCAATATGTGTTGCTTTCCTAACACTGGGGATGTTTCATAGGGACCACTTGGATCCCCTAAGTTTTCGAGAATTAGAGTTGTTGGGGAGTTGGTCTCACTCTGTGACTATTTTGTTTGTGGCTTTGGGCTAGTACAAGTCACAGGTCAGTGGGGAACTGGGCATCTTTGGGATGAGATGTTGACAGACTTATTATAGACCCACAAATGGGGAACACGGGGCTGGGAGAAGCAGTTGAGTGAAACTGCTCCAGACTCCTGACTTCCTGTATGTGAACTAGCAGTTGGGACTATGGAGGCCTTTCAGAATCGTCACCAAGATCCATACCCATGTCAGCGTTCTTTGTCACTTACAATGTTGTTTTAAAAGATTATATGTATCTATCATCTATCTATCCATCTATCTATCTATCTATCTATCCATCCATCCATCCATCCATCCATCCATCCATCCATCCATCTATCATCTATCTATCTATCTATCTATCTATCTATCTATCTATCTATCATCTATCTATCATCCATCCATCTGTCATCTATCCATCCATCCATCTATCTATCATCTATCTATCTATCTATCTATCATCTATCTATCTATCTATCATCTATCTCTCCATCCATCCATCTGTCATCTATCTATCCATCCATCCATCTATCTATCTATCTATCTATCATCTATCTATCTATTATCTATCTATCTATCTATCTATCTATCTATCTACCTATCTATCTATCTATCATCTATCTCTCCATCCATCCATCTGTCATCTATCTATCCATCCATCCATCTATCTGTCTATCTATCTATCTATCTATCTATCTATCTATCTATCGTGTGTATGCATGCACTACCAAGTGCATGTGGTGGTGAGAGGACAACTTGCAGGAATTGGTTCTTTACTGTCACCACATGGGTCCTGGGACTGAACTCAGGTTATCATATTTGGTGGCAAGTGATTAATGCTATCCATTAATACAAAGCAAGAAAATGCCAGAATCATATTCAATTACTGCTTGCCTTGGATTTCAGTTTGAGATTGTGATAGTTTGAATAAGAATGGCCCCTATAGGTTCATATATTTGAATGCTTAGGGAGTGACACTATTTGAAAGAATTAGAAGGTTTGACCTTGTTGAAAGAAGTGTGTCCGTGGGGATGGGTGTTGATGTTTCAAAAGCTCACGTCAGGTCCAGTGTCTCTCTCTTCCTCTGGATCTCTGTGTAGAACTCTCAGCTATTAGCTCTCCAGCACCATATCTGCCTGTATGCTGCCATGCTCCCCACCATGATGATAATGGACTAAATCTCTGAAACTCTATAAGCCAGCCCCAATTAAATGTTTTCCTTTACTACTCAGCCATCAGAAACAACAAAATCATGCAATTTGCAGCCAAATGGATGGAACTAGAGAAGCTCATCCTGAGTGAGAAGGATGCACATGGCATCTATTCACTTATAATCGGGTTTTAGCCATATAATACAGGATATCTATACTACAGCCAATGCACCAAAGGGAACAGGAACATAGACTTTGTTACCCGTCAATGAAACACTTTTCCCTAGTGGTGCTGCCTTGTAGGTCCCCAGTGAATGAGGAGGCTCTTGGCCCTCATATGACTGCTGAACTGGGGTGAGGGACTGTTATGTAGGGACACTCCACTCTGGAGGAGTGGGATGGAAGGGATAGGAAGGGGGTAGAGGGTGGGAGGGTGGGACTGGGAGGGGTGGAAAGAGGACACTGTGATGGAGATGTAACCTGAAGTAATAAATAAACATAAAAAAAGAGTTTCCATGATCAAAGTGTCTTCACAGCAATATAGAACACTGACTAAGACAGATATTCATTCATCCATTAAAGCACATTCATCCTTTACCCTGTGTTGGATACTACAGCTATCTAAAGAAGCTTCTAGCTCTTGGTGGAAGAGATGCATGATCCTTATGATCTAGAGTTGCCGAGGCAGCAGCCATGCCGGCCAGGTGCCTCTGGGAATGATGGCGACCATGACTCTTCTGATATGCAGGTTGTGGCAGATGTAGGGAATGTACATAGCTTTACCCTCTGAAGCAGCAGTGCTGGGGAGAGAAGATCTGTGGCCTTGAAGAAGACCAGAGCTGTCATTCCAGTTCTGACCACTTTCTGGCTCCAAGACAAGTGATTTTTTGTTTCCTCAATTCCAGCTTTTCACCTGAGTATGAGAAAGAATATGAAAATCATTTAGAAACCTTTGCACAAGGTGGCTCTGTGGGTAAAGTAGTTGCTAAGCACGTGAGAGGATCTGAGTTTGGATCCGTGTAAAAGTAGCAGGATGTGGTGTAGCTTGTCCGTAATAGTGAGAGGGGCGTGGGCAACAGTCCTTACAAGCTCATGGGCCAGTTAGTTTGGTGTGCACGGGGGTAAACAAGAAAGCCTGTCTCGGACAAGTTGGAAGGCGTGGACTCATACCTGGAGTTGTCCTTTGTCCTCCATTGTTACCCTATGGCATGTGTGTGCACTTAAATGAACGTTCATGTACACACAGACCAAAACAGCAACCAACCAACCAACTCATGGCACAGTGCTAAACAACCGGATTTCAATGTAGCAGTTACTGTCTTTTAGTTCTCTTCTGCTTCTTTTTGTTTTTTGTTTTTTGTTTTTTTTTTTCACATTGTTACTGGAGACAAAGGATTGTGCTAGGCAGGGCACTGCAACCCTTGGAAGACTAGTTCTGGCTCTGCCACCAACTTCCCATGTGCCACTGGGGCGAGGCTACCCATGCCTGTCTATAGACTTTATATGGAATCCTAGACAGGCAAAACCTGAACTGAGCCGTTTCTACTTGTTGTTTCCTTGTGAGTAATGCTGCTATGAACGCTCATGTATGTGTCTGTGTGGGCCTGTGTTTGCATTGCAGTGGGGTGTATTCTAGAAGAGGAATTACTGGGTCATGTGGTGACTCTTTGTTTAACCATTTGAAGGATGTCTGGATTGCTTTCCAAAGTGGCTGCACCATTTTATAACCTCCCCAGCACTGTGGAAGGACGCAGGTTCTTCTGCTTCCTTACTGACACTTCTCAGTATTCTTCCTTTTATTTTAACCATCTCAGCCGTGTTTAGGAGTAACTTCCTGTGGTTTTTATTTGCATTTCTCTCATGGCAAAGGATGCTGAGTATCATGTGCTTGTTGGCCCTGGAGAAACGTCAGTTCTAATCTTCTGCCCATTGTTCTTGCTGTGTGTGTGTGTGCATACGCGTGTATGCAGGTGCACGTGGAGGCCAGGGGTCAACCTCAGCCCCTGGTGTTATCCTCAGGTGCTGTCCACTTTTTGGTTTCCCCTGAGGCAAGGTTTCTCACCTTCCTGGAACTCACCAAGTATGCCATGCTGCCCAACACACACACACACACACACACACACACACACACACACACACACACACCACACAGAGTCTCTCTCTCTCTCTCTCTCTCCCCCATTCACCCCCTCTCTCCTCTCTTTAGTGTCAGTTTTGGAGATTGAAAACATGTTCTTATGTTTTCAAAGCACTCAGCTTTGCCAGCTCCCCCCATCCCCGTTTGTCCATTTTCAAGGTCCATTGCTTTTAATGCTTGTTTTGGGGGACTGGCCTTTATGTGTTGAAGCTGCATCACAGCTTCCATTCTTCAGACTGATGAATGTGGCGGTCCCATAGGAGTTCCCAGCAGTGGCTGCGTGATCCTGGACCAATGTGACCGTATCAGTCAGAACTGTCCACCCGGACCTATGTGACCGTATCAGTCAGAACTGTCCACCCGCTCATCTCGGTGGCTTTGCACATCGACACTTATTTCTCTGTCACATAAGCTTTGTTATCTCAGGGTATTTCAGCTCCTGGCTCTCGTCTACTTTCTAGGAGGATCACAGGTGAGAAGTTGGTTAGGGGAATCGGGATTGTCCCAGTCACCAGCAGGACCTGGCCACATGGCCCTTACAAAGAAGGAGGAGTCATCATAGTTTTCCATTTCAGAGAGTACTGGTGTTGTTAGCCATTGCCAACAACTCAGTCTTTGAGGGAGTCATCCAAGACAGCCTCATGGATGTGAAAAGTGGGAGAACAATTTCAACGTGACATTCTCTGCTTCTGGGAAATATCTTAGTTGATGGAGTAAACTACAATGCTTTGCCTGGCAACCATGAGGCACATTTTTAATCCCAGCACTTGGGAGGCAGAGCCAGGCAGATCTCTGTGAGTTCCAGGCTAGCCTGGTCTACAGAGCAAGTTCCAGATCAGCCAGGAGTACACAGAGAAACCCTGACTTGAAAAGCAAAAACCCAACCAACCAACAGCAAACCAACCAACCAAAACCAAAAAGGGGGAAAAATACGAAAAGAAAAAAAAAAAAAAGAAACTACAATACTTCAGTTGGAGATATGTAGATAGATCTGAGATGTCTGCTTCTAGCCTGACCAAGCAGGCTCAGTGAAACTTTGGGTGAGACAGCTCTTCTAGCTTTCATCATCATTCCTAGGAAATACTTAAGCAAAAGAAAACCAAACCAAAACCTATTATGGGCCAAGTGCTGGGGCTATGACATTAATCAGAGCTCCCAGCTCCCGTGTACAATGGAGACAGATGTACAGCTAGTCTTCATGGTTCTGAGGAACATGAGCTGTGCTCCTTAGCTGCAGAAGGGAGGAAGGCTGATGAGCGGGAAGGTTCCCTAGTGCTGCCTAACGGAGTGGGAGAGCATCTTGGGCATTTCCTCCTTAAATTGTGGTCAAACAGGTGTAACATTGATCATTTTCACCATGCAGTTCAGTTACTTGTCACTCCTGCTGTAACAAACCTTTTTCATCACCCCCCCCCCAAAAAAACAAAAAAAACCCTCCATGCTCATTAAACAGGAAATCCTTCTCTACGGTCCTGCTCCTGTTCTTGGTCCCTTTTTATAAGTGCCATTATGCAATGTTCGTCTTTCTGTATCTGGCATATCTCATTAAGAGTAGCATTTTCAGGGGGGCTGGAGAGATGGCTCAGCAGTTAAGAGCACTTGCTGCTCTTCCAGAGGACCTAAGTTCTATTCCTAGGACCTACATGCTGGTTCATGACCATCTGTAACTCTAGTTTCAGGAGATCTGATGCCCTCTTCCATAGGCATCAGGTACATACATGATATACAAACATACAGGGGAAATGCTCATACACATAAAAGCAAAAATCAGTAACTCTCAAAAAACAATAACAATTTTAGGGTATGCCCATGTTATAGCATGTAAAAGTAACTTTTATTTGCCTGATGTAATGGTCAGAGGCTTACTGCCTCTGTCTGCTAATCTAGGCCTAATCCTGGAAACTTCTAGCCTCTGTACAATGTTATCTAGGCCAGCCTCTGAGACTTCCTGCTGAAGAAGCCCACCCTTTCTAGCTCTTTTTCAGTTGGTTCAGCTCAACTCTTGTAGCTCAAACTCCTATCCAAGATGACTGCTTCAAACTGATTTCTCTCTCAGCCTCTGACTGAATTTCTCTTATTGGCCTCAAACTAACTCTAGCAATTTGTTCTAATCTTCTGGCTCTTTCTCATTCTCTGGCTTGTTCTGTCTTCACCTGTATCTAGCGTGTTCTCTCTTCAACTTGTCTCTGTAAAACTCTCCCAGTAAAACTGCCTCCTCTCTCATTCTCTGTGCTGCTCCCTTAAGTAGCTTTTCTTCCCTCTGTCTTCTCGTGAGAGCTGGGCGCATCCTGTTCTGTCAGATCTCTCTCTGATTTGTCACTTTGTCTACCACTGACTTTCACACATGGGTGCTTCCTTCTACAAACTAACTTTACCTTCACTGTTTAGGATTAAAGGTGAGTACTAAGGTGTGTCTGTATTCCAGCTAGAGGATTTAAAGGTGGGTGTTATGGGCATGTCTGATTCCAGCCAGAGTAGCCATGTTGCTGGGTTAGAATCCCTCTACAGTAGCATATTCAAATTTTCATTTTTTTTTGTGTGGCTGAGTAATAGTCTGTTGCATGATTAGCCCATGCTTTGTTTGTGCATTTCTGTGGCTATTGTGACTAGTGGTGTCATAAAAGTATGGTACAAATACCCGTTCAGTGTTTTAATTAATTTAATTGAGACAGGGTCTCACTGTTTAGTCTTGGCTGGCCTTGAACTCATGGAGATCCAGATGCCCGTGCCTCCAGAGTACTAGGGTTAAAAGCATGAGCCACCACACCCAGCAATAGCTTCATTAAAAATTTTTGCTTTAAATTATGAGATTAAATTAAATTATGATCCTGCAGACCACATGAAATTAAAACTAAAGTAGAAGGTAACTTCTCTCGTTTAGATAAAATTTTTACAGCAGAAAAGCTACATGTTAAATTTTGTGTCATTTTTCTTTTAATAGGATTTTTTTTATTTTTTATTTTTGTGTTTTGAGACAGGGTTTCTCTGTGTATTCATGGATGTACTTTGTAGACCAGACTAGCCTTGAACTCACAGAGATCCGCCTGCCTCTGCCTCCCAAGTGCTGGTATTAAAGGCGTGTGCCACCATGACTGGTGTAATATGATTTTTTATGGTCATTAAAGTTATTAACGTGTTTTAATGATCAGAAAGAATAAATTTGTGTATGCTAATTATTTCATTACTCCTTTGGGTTGTTTTTTTGGGGGGCCTTAGTATAAATTAGATTGAGATGCCCACGCCCCACACACTGGTCTTTATGGATAACTAAAGTCATTGCATCATAGATGTGCACAATCCAATGTACTTGTCGTGAGTGGCCAGCTTACTCCATAGGAGTTTTGTCACAGCCGAGGCAGAGTGTGTGAGATTCCTGTCTTGTTAAAATGGCATGGTAATTCTCTCAAAACCGTACGATACTGCCCGACCACTTCTTTTAGAACAACCAAAGCCAGAGCAGGAAAGCTAAGGATACCCTTCCATTCAAGTCTCTAATTCTGTAAGCTGGGAAAGTTTCCTAGGTTTGAGCTCTGCTCGGGCTCCCCCCATTGAGGAGAACCATCGCAGAAGAGCAGCAGCTGGCAGATAATAAGCTTGGGGACTGAACCTTTTATCCTCCTCCATCTCTGTCTCACAAGCTGCACCTGCTCTTTGGAAACAGAAGTACATGAGCATTCTTTGAGAACTACTTCAGGACTACTTACGGTTACTGCTGTGGTTCTCCCTGCCTCCTTCTTTCCCCTACAGGCACGCAGACACCCCCTCCCCACATAGACATGCTCCTCCTTCACAGAAAGACAGACATATACAGAGCAGGCCAAGTGGGACACGACACCTAGACAAGCCTGGAGGTGGGGTGGGGGTTGATTCTGAAGGCTACCTGCTGTCTGAATTCCTTTTTGCATGGCCGGCTATCCAAATCATGGAGAATAATCTGCTTTGCTCAGAGTTTACTGACTGGATGTTAATCTCATCAAAAACATACTAGTGACATCTAGGTGTGTATTTCACCAGACTCCTGGCTCATGTAGTCGGACAATTTGACATATACAGACCTAAAAAGTTTGGACCATTCTCTCCCACGTGAGGAACAACCGAAGTCCTACACATCGTCATCTCTCCTACCAGCCACTAGAGGGCACTCTAACCACGGGAAATGGAAGCTGTAGTGCCTGAACCTTTTCTTTTAGACTAACCAAAGCCAGGGCAGGAAATCTGAGGGAACCTTTCCATTCACGTCTCCTATTTTGCAGCTGGGAAAGTTGTCACCATATGAAAGACTGCACCATAGGACTATGGAGGAAAATTAAAGTTAGAGGGTACAATTAGAGCCATGGCCTTTTGCCCTTGGTTTCTCATGATTTCCATGTTACGGGCGCTTGTTTTTTTTTAGTGATTTAATGGCAACAATTTGCAACCTTGGGTTTGTTTTGTCTGTTCCAAGCTACATCTGAGGAAGAGGCTTCCATTTGTTGTACAAATGATTTGGGTAAAGAGTCTATAGGACTTTCAGCAGGAGTTATGCCGTGCTAGTTTCTCAGAGTACTCACTTTGTTGGTATTGTGTCTGGAGCTAGTTTTGCTAGAATACACGAGAAGTGTAGAAAATGAGGCAAGAAAAATCACACTAAGGGTTTTCTTCGTTTTTCTCTTTTTGTAAAATTATTGGCTTCAAGTGACACTAGGGAGGTTTGCTGTATACACAATCTGGACATGCAAATATTCTTTTCATGTTGTGTGTGTGTGTGTGTGTGTGTGTGTGTGTGTGTATGTATGTGTGTGTGTGTGTATGCGTGTGACAGAGAGAATTAGCATGTGTATGTGTGTTAGTTTTTAGGCAGTGGGGGGGGGGTTATTATGTGAAAAGGGGATGCTCCACAAAAGAATGTATTTAATTTTTCTTTGTTCTGTTGGAAGAAAGAATTGTGTCTTTTCATTTAGGAATCCATGGTAAATTTGAGAGTTCTATCACATTATTTCAAATAGGTGGATGAAGGGCTGATTGTTTTGAGAATATATGCATAATTTAAGATAAAGAGTTCTAACTAACTTGGAAAACACTTTGTTGTGTTTCAAACACTTTTTCTGTCTCTTGTAGCCAATCTCTGCACTCTAGAACACCCACCTATTGGCTTTTTTCCCCTTCTTTAGGCTGCTGGCTCAGGCTGAGTTTTCCCACTAGGGGGCAGGTGAAGAAAAGCAGAACTAGGTTGACAGGCTCCCCCCCCCCCCCCCTCCACTGTTCCAGGGACAGCAAGCAGAGGGTTTATGTGTGGATGTATTTGCGGTGCCTGCACATGGAGGTGGCCGTTCTATGCCATGACATTTCCAGGTTTCCTCCCTGACCTCTTAGGCTCCCATTAAAAATGATTAAAACACAAGTAGTAATGTCAATGGAAATTTTAGTAGGCTAGGCCTACCTCACATGCCAGTTACTCTCTTTAGTGTGTTGAGTCTGCTCTAATTTATCTGACTACAAGTAGATGCTTAGGAATGTGGTTACTAAGTTCTGAGAGATGCCGCTGTGGATCCATGAGACAGAGTTTTCAACATAATCCCACTAATGAGTGTCCACTATCCCAAATGCCAGGGACCAGAAATGGTTTTAATTTTGGATGTTTTGTACTTTGGAATATTTTAATAAACATAATGTGAAATCTTGGTGACTGGACCCAAGTCTAAGTGTGAAATTCATCTACGTTCCCTTAACATGCATAACCTAGAGGTAATCTTAAACAGCATTTTTAGCGTGCATCTCCATTTGGACTTCGAAGAGGTCAGGGGTGGAATTTTGGATGTGTGATATCATTTCGGTGTTCAAGAAGTCTTGGGTATGTAGTGAAGTGGTCAGGGCTTGTGGTACATCTACACAATGAAATACTACTCAGACATCAGAAACAATGAAATCCTGCAATTTGCAGCCAAATGGATGGAACTAGAAAAGCTCATCCTGAGTGAACTAACCCAGACTCAGAAGGATGCACATGGCATCTACTCACTTATAGTCAGATTTTAGCCATATAGTACAGGATAACTATATTACAGCCAATGCACCAAAGGGAACAGAAACATAAGACACTTTGCCCTAGTGGTCCTGCCTTGTAGGCCCCCAGTGTATGAGGAGACTCTTGGCCCTCATACGACTGATGAACTGGGGTGGAGGACTGTTATGGAAGGGTTAGGGGGTAGAGGGTGGGAGGGTGGGACTGGGAAAGGTCAAAAGAGGACACTAAGATGGAGATGTAGCCTGAAGCAATAAATAAATACATTTATTTAAAAAAAGACGTTTTGGATTTTGGAACATTCTGGGTTTTGTAATTTTGGATCAGAAATATTCAACTTGTATAATTGATTAATCAAGTACATCTGTCATCCGCTGGCCCCTGCCTCACCTCTCACACCCAGTCTGCTTCTGCTTTTAAAATGAAGAATATGTCCCGCGTGACTGAGGAAGCAGCGCTGTCCTGAGAACTTAGCAGAGAATGAACAAAAGAGGTCACCTTGCAGCCTTCAGGATAGGGACAAGTAATGGGTAAGGGCATACTTCTCCTGTTGTGAGGCTTTTAGTTTCCCATGGAGTCGTACAATTTCAAAGAGCCATTTATGTGGGAAAAGTGAATCCTGGCTTTGCCTTCGGCCTGCAGTGCTGTGGGCCTGCCAGCATGTAGCTCAGGTAATTAAATTCCTTGTGTAATCCCTGTTCGAGAAGTTAGAAGGATGACAAAGCCACTCGGTCCCTTTCATGCTCATTGCAACACATATTCATTAAAATCTAGCGCCTGGTAATTCCCCATTTCCCTGGCTATTCTAACTGCCTCTCTTGACTTGTGTATTTAGGAAATTTGCTCTTGTTATTGGCTGCCTCAGGTAGGTGCTGAGCAAAACGGAGCCTCAGTGAGCGTATGTGAGAACTGCCTGGCCTGTATCGGTTTTCTAGTTCCATGAGACATGATTGGACTAATTTTTCAGATGCTTTGAACGGAGTATGGACAGACTACTGCTGCACTTAAAAAGCAAACATGAAAACTCCCAGCCTCAGAGTCAAGGCCTATCCATTTCCCTTTAATTACCTCCTGAAGTACCTGTTAATGATTCATTAGTTATAAAAATAAATTATAGGTACTCTGTAACTCTGTTTGCAGTTTCTTTTTAAGTTTTTGAACTGGCTACCGCCAGGCGAAGAGGTCCACAGCGATTGAACAGGAGTGCGACTCAAATTGCTTGTAATTTTATAGATTTAATAAAGATACAGCAAGGCTGTGTGTAAACAGGGCCAGGCTGGCACGGAGGGAAGGGCTTCAGGACAAAACTTTTGGCTTCTTGTAGCCTACCAAGGTGGGGGCGGCTTCCCGCGTTCTGTGGCACATTGTGGAAGTTCAAGAGATGGGGCCGGTAAGGTTCTCGTCCCTGCCCTGATTTGTTTTGTATTGCTGTGATAAACATTGTGACCAAATGCAACTTGGGGAGAAAAGGGTTTATTCGGCTAATGTGTCCTGGTCATCGTCTATCACTGAAGGCAGGCACTCAAACAATAGCAGAGACAAGAGCCTCTGAGCAAAGCTAGTTCCATGGCTTGCTCTCCAGCGCTTGCTTGGCTTGCTTCCTTATGCTGGCCTGCCCAGGGGTGGCATTGTTCTCAGTGGACCAGGCCTTCCTGCGCCAGTCAGGAAAAGGCCTACAGACATGCCCATAGGCCAGTCCGACGGAGGGAAATTCTCACCTAAGGTTCCCTCTTCTGTAGTTTATGTCCAGTTGACGAAAACGAAGCTGCCCAGTTCTGGTCTGTGTGGTTGTGAATAATGGCTCCTTTTCAGGCATGGTGTCTGAAGCATACTTGAGGCTGCAGGGGGAATGGGTCAGAGTGAGTTTCAAGATTTTTTTGGGAGGGAGGTGGAGAAGAAAACTCCTGTTTTCCTTTCCCCTTCCTTCCTTCCTTCCTTCCTTCCTTCCTTCCTTCCTTCCTTCCTTCCTTCCTTCCTTCTTTCTTTCCTTCCTTCCTTTGTGTTTTTTGTTTTTATTTTTGTGACAAGTGTTTCTCTTTGTAGCCCTGACTGTCCTGGAACTCACTCTGTAGACCAGTCTAGCTTTGTCTCAAGAGATCCCTCTGCCTCTGCCTCCCAAATGCTAGGATTAAAGGCGTCCACCACCATCACCCGGCCCCCTTCTTTTTTTTTTTTTTCCAAGTGAAATTTTATATGATATCTTAGCCTATGAGGATAGGAATACTTTTTTTTTTTTTTTTAAGGGTAGAAGACTAAGAATACAGGAACATTTTATCTCCCAAGGTCATATTACCTACACCCATAGGGTTGCTCAGAATGTAGAATGAAAAGACATTAATGTGGCAGATTAAATTTATTTATTTATTTATTTATTTATTTATTTATTTATTTTCACTAAACTTTCTTTATACTTTTACTGGCATACCTGTAGACAGAGATCTGTGTCTTCCTGGGAACTGATATTTAGAACAGGGATTGACAATGGCCAGACAGTAAAGTGACTGTTTTTGGCTTCATGGGTCAGGCACCCTGAGACAAGACTGGCCAGCTCTGCTATGTGCAGTTGGCTAGAACTGAACGAGCTTGATGACATCAGTAAAACTATGGATACCAAGATGTGAATTTCCTATCATTTTTTTTTCTGTAGGATGAACTATTGTTTTGACCTTTTCCTTGTCTAAAAATGTGCAAACAGGTTGTAATTTCTGGGCTGGGTTTGGTCTTCAGGCCCTCATTTGGTGACTCCTGTTTTAGGTTTCTCTATGGACACCACTTCTGCAAATGAAGAGGACTATGTTTCTATGGCTTTCAGAGTAAGGCTTTTCACGTCTATTCCAGCTTCTCAGACAAGGGTTTTTCCTTTCTGGAGACAGCGGCGGCTGACTATGTCCACTTTGTGTCACGGAGTCTGTAAATCATTGGCATAGATGCTCCCTGAGGTAAACTGTGCTCAGAGGCAGGTACAACACAGGCTAGGTCTCTAGGCCATTGACCTAGGTTACAAACTTAACAGATTCTAGTAGGTAAAATTAAAAAGATTGTGGTTTCTCTATGGACACCACTTCTGCAAATGAAGAGGACTGTGTTTCTATGGCTTTCAGAGTAAGGCTTTTCACGTCTATTCCAGCTTCTCAGACAAGGGTTTTTCCTTTCTCGAGACAGCAGCGGCTGACTATGTCCACTTTGAGGAAAGATTACTTTCCTCATAGCTTGGACAGAAAGAACACCTGACATGAGCTACTTAAGGGAAGAAGCGTGTATTTTGTTTCACGGCTTAAGGGGACACAGTCCATTGTGGCAGGAGCAGTTGGAGGTCATGACATCTGCTGAGCAGCTGGGGACCATGGCTCTGTTACATTGTGGAGTTAGGGGACAAAGCAGTGGGCTGGGCTGGAAGCAAGGCCAGGCCATAACCAGCTTGTCCCTAGTGACCTGCTTCCGCCATAAGCGTCACCTTTGAAAGATTCCACCAACTGGGAACCAAATGCTCCATATACATAAATGTAAGGGGGCGTTTGGTGTTCAAACGATGGGGGCTATTATTTCAGGGGCAGTGTTTGACATTTGTGCCCTTGTCTGAGGCTCCTTTCCAGTAGATGTGTAGTCAGGATTGTCAAACTCAGTTTGAGAAAATGTGGACCTTTGATTCTCTGTTCGACCCACCCACTTGTGCCTCAACCCCAGTTGAAGAAGTGTCAGAAGGGAAGGAGTTATGATTAATAGTGCGTAAGAAAGAAGAACAACAAACACGGGAATCTTGCCCACTGGTGGAGCTGTTTCTGGCGTTCCCTTCCTTGCCTCCTCTCCTCTCTGCTGTTCCCAGTCTCCAGTCCTGGATTTAGAATTCTGAGGAAGAAGAGAGTCAGAGGAAAGACAGCCTGTCAAACTTCCTTTATGTTCCCCACTCTCTTCTTTCAAATGCTAGCTCCGGGAAAGAAAAGAGGAGTCTGGGAACAGGCCAGGCATAAGTGCAGTGCCCTTGGAGATCCTGAGGCAGGGCAGCCCCCAAGTGGAGGGAGCGCAGGTCTGGGAGTTCTTCTCCCAAGCCAAGACAATGTGTGTTTGTGCCTGTGTGTGAGTGTGGGTGTGCGTGCGTGTGTGCCTGTGTCTCTGTATCTCATGTGCATGTGTGCCTGTGTATGTATGCATGTGTGCCTGTGTGCCTGTGTGTGTGTGTGTGTGTGTGTGTGTGTGTGTGT
>CAJQZJ010015786.1:5022298-5044558 GCA_907164525.1 Lophiomys imhausi | reverse complement strand
CTCTTTCTAGGAATGTGTCACCTCTGTCCCTGACACTTAAGGCAAAATCTTCTGGGATGCTAGGCACAGGCTGGTACTTGTCTAGCAAATTAAAAAAAAAAAAAAAAAGAAACAAATGGTTCTTTAATGTGTTGGCTAAACGTGTCTAAAAGGTAAATTTTGTTTCTTTGAAAGGCAGTTTGAAACAGTAACTTGTACAAGATAGTGAAAAGGAAATTGTCTGATTAGACAAACAAAAATAATAAAGCCAGAAATGAGCTGTCATTCTCTAGTGTTGGTAAAAATATTCGGGGTAAGGACCTATGGTTGTCTCCTAAGCTGACTCTCCCAGGGCTCTCAGGTATGAGGAAAAGTCATATTTCTAAGGCTGTATCTTTTAGTGGTACTTGGAGTGTGGGAATTAACTTGTAGAACTAACTTCTTGCAGATCCATTTATCTACAGGGGATACAGGCTCTGGACTTGGGATGATGCTAGCTCCTGTAACGCAGTGTGTGTTGGGAGAAGCAGAGGGAAGTGGGCACCTTTTGGTCTTCCTGGGGTAGGAGGCCAGGAGTGAGTGTAGTGAGTGGCCCTTTTCATAGAGATTCCAGATCCATATGGAGGGTCAGTATGAGTCCTGCTAAGTGTTGTTACAAATTCCTGAAGGGTCTAATGCAGCCCCTGTCCTGGTCCCTGGTCTCAGATTTCAGATTTCAATCCACGTGACTACATGTGGATTGACCTTGAGAGGCTCGAGGGGCTTCTCGTCTGAGAGTGGCTTGCTCACCTGCAGGTTGCGGAGATTTGGGGCTTGATAAAACACAGGTCTGTTCTCCTTCTTTCCCATTTTCTCTTTTTATTGGATTCCAGGATTGTGACATTTAAGGACCAAGGGGACCAAAAGCCTCAGGACTGGCCTGGGGCCCGGGAGTGTGGGACCCCGGGATCTCGGGTTTCTCTGGCACACCTGCCTATTTCTGCCTCCTGAGATTTGTGCAGGAGTCAGAAGTTGTGTGGGTCCTAGAACTGATTGCCTTTGTCTGAATGTGGGCTTCCCCGCCATCCACTGTGAAAACAGAAAACCGGACTATGTTCTGGGATATGCAAAGCCAAACGCCTGTGCCAACTTGTAGGTAGAGGGCATTGTTATCACTGATGATAGCTGCTTGTTTAATAGTGTATCCTCTCCACATGACTGTGGGCTCTCTAAAGACAAGGTAGACCCCTGCTTCAGTATTAGTAATTGAAATGGTGGCTGGATGAATATTCTCTCAAAGAGCTGTGGGTACAATATGGATGCCATTTGTTCCTATACGTTTTTCTTATTTTTTAATTGTAAAAGTACAGCTCAGTTTGTGTGTGTGTGTGTGTGTGTGTGTGTGTGTTCGTTCATATCTGTGGAGGGATGGTTCTAAAACCTCCTTGTAGATTTCCAAGTCCACAGATATTCAAATCATTTGTATAAAACAACGCGAGATTTGCATGCAGCCCACATACATCCCCCTGTGCACTTTAAATCATCTCTCTCCTTTTTTTTTAGTGCACCTAACACAACGTGAGTAGCTGTCAGATTGTGTTCTTTAGGGACGTCTGCAATGGGTGCAGGCACATGTTTGAGTCTTATACAGATATGGAATCTAAGCATGCTGTGAGGTGGCTGTACACACACAAACACACACACACACACACACACACACACATCCTGACCATCCCATTTCATGCAAACCAGGAGGGTAGTGAGGTTGGAGGAAACCCTTCTGGGCAGGGTGCAGTGCACGTACGTGTGACAGCTCGGCGAGGTGGTGCGCAACACACACTAGGGTCTCTGACTTTCTTCCTGTGTTGTATTTTCATTTACCCCAAAGAAAGAGTTTTGAGCTTGCTTTCTTTAACTGGTCAAATCAACCTCGGAAACGGATTGAAGAGAAGGGAGGGAGAGTTGGTGGCATATGAGGCCCACTAGGGTTAGGGGCACAGGGCTGTATAATGGTAGGGGATTTCCTTGAGCCTCGCAACTTAGGGATGTTTAAAGTGGGTTCTACCAAAAAAAAAATGATTGCAGAGCCCTAAAGGGGACACAGGAGCATGCATTCATATCTCTACCTGCAATGCCACCAGCCATGAATAGAAGCTGAGAGGTTTCTTAACTGTAAACAGGAGGTCTCACCTGGCTTGAACTGATTTTTACCAGGCAAGACTGAGAGAGCCCTATTGTTCAGACTCCACTGCCATAGGCAGGCAGGTTGCCATTAAGTCAGATAACTGACAATTTACTAAATGGACCCTACTACTTAAGGGGATTGTGCTTGGAACAGTCTCTATGACGGTAAGGCGAGCTGCCCCACCCTGACTAACGTGTACTCCAGCTAGAATTACAAAAAGAGCCTCAGAGCAAATATTTAAATTGAGAGTGGAGCCTCGGAAAAGAGTCATTTGGGTCGTCATAGCAAAAGTGAGGTGCTTCTAACCACAGTTAGTGGATGGTGATTTAGTTCTGCAAAACCAACAAATAGTGGGTCATCGTGATGAGTGAGGCAGGAGCACAGCAAGTTTGAGGCTAGCCCAATCTACATGGGACATGTCTCAAAAAAGCACAAAAACATAACAGAGTGAACTGTGGTGGTCTGAATGAGAAATGTCCCCCATAGGCTCAAGTATTTCGACATGGGATCCTCATTTGGCTGCACTGTTTGGAGTGTGGGGGTAGGTGATGAAAACTTGCTGGAGGAAATGTCACAGGGGGCTGGCTTTAAGAGTGTGTAACCTCCACCTCCTTCCGGTTCACTCTTTGCTCCATTGTTGTGGTTGAAGATGTGGTCCCTCTGCCACCTGCTCCTGCCACTCCCTGCCATGATTCCCCACCCTATTACAGACTCTTCCTCTGGAACCGTAAGCCAGAATAAATAAATTATTTGTTCTTTAAGTCACTGGGTCACCCAGCAACAAAAACTAACTGACACCACAATAAAACTCATTACATTGGTGGCGATAATTTATTAATGTATCAATTAATTAATATATGTATATAATTATTTATTAATAAAGTACCACCCATCCGTAGGAGTTGGATGGGTGGGAGAGGGAGGAGAGGGTGGGAGAGTGGAACCGGGAGGGTGGAAAGAGGGCACTGTGATGGAGATGTAACTTGAAGTAATAAATAAACATTAAAACACACAGACACATACACACACACACACACACACACACTTACATGCATATGCACATCCACACACATGTGTGAACACACACGTACTCAAAATAACCCCATCAGTTTTACTTTCTTAAATGGTATTGTTATATTCTTTCATCTTAAAAAATTCCTTCATATAATATTGATATACCAGATGCTGAGGTTTCTTTTAAGTATTTGAAAGCAGAAAAGGAAGCAAGGTGGAGAGAAGGGAGTATAAAGGAACAAAGGAAGGGAGGGAGGAAGGCCAAATGTCAGGAAGGGTGGATGAGTGTCTTCATGCACATTCTGCCTTTTCTTTAGTTCCTGCTTGTGCATTGCCTGACACTCACCCAGAAGTGAGATCTTAGGATGTACACCCCGTCTGAGCCCATCCCCTGCCTTTAGCACATGTGTGGGCTTCTGGAGTCTCAAAAATACAGTATATGGGAGTTTTCAGTCTTTATTTGTAAAGGAAGTCTCACTCCCTTAGCCTTTCCTTCCGTGCTTTCTTGTTGTCGTTTGCCTGTACTGGATCCCTTGCCCCAGATGTCCCAAACTAATGCACATACTTTTAAATATTCCAGACAAATGATTCTGGGTAGTTGTCTCTACCTAGAGAGAGTTGTGAATTAGGCCAAAGAAGCTCATCCCTTTGCGTCCAGTCCTTCAGGGAGCCACTAGACAGCTTAAAACAAACAACCATAGTTATTTGAAGACAGTATGCTCTGGTCCTTCCAGCATCAGGAACCCTCATAGGAAATGGGTTGCTCTCTCCAAGACCACAGTTCAACTGTGGGGGCAACGCCTCTCCTACGGAGACTCTGCTCCCCATCTTCCTGTGTGCTTGCCTGGTTGTTGTAACGTCCGTCCGAGTAGTCCCAGAGTTCAGGGGAAGTTGATTCTAATTATTAGCTGTTTCCGTGCAGGAACAGGCATTCTTCAGGTCCCACTTTGATTTCTGCTGATGTCACTCTGTGCACGTGTGCCTCAGGAAACACGACTTATAGAAGGAAACATGTGCCTGAAGCTCAGAAGGCTCGCTCTAACTTTTGGTGGAAAAGTTGGAGTGAGAGAGGAAAGAGCCTTAATGAGAAGAAGGGAATAGAAATGGAAAGGGAGCAGGGGCGGGGAGACTCTTTGGTGAAGAGCAGCTTTTCCTTTCCTAGAGGAAGTTTGGTTCCTAGCACCCACATGGGCCAGTTCACAGGCCACATGTAACTCCACCCAGGGACCCGACCCTCTCTTCTCTCCATCATTGGCATATACAAGACACATTCACACATACACACACACACACACACACACACACACACACACACACACACACACAATCCTAACAGTCGTCACACAGTAGGAAACTGTTCTAACAGTTGTCACACAGCAGGCATAAAACCAGAACTGTCAACTAACTCAGAGCCAAGGGCAGCTGAAGCCTGTAGCTTGCTCACACTCGAACAAGAGCCCAGAGCCTGTGGCTTGCCCGCATAGAGCATGTGCGATCCTGTACAGTACTTCCTTTCTTGCTCTGGTTCTGGCCTGGTGGAAGTTTAGGTTCCTCTGAGAGCTAGCAAGCAGCTTCCAGCAGGTATGGCCATCTCTAGACCTTAGCAAGTTAATGGTGGTGTTGAACACAGTGTGTGTGTGTGTGTGTGTGTGTGTGGTGATAGGCCTTGGGAGGCAGCAGATTCTAACACTGAGCTAGGACATGGGAGAAGAACCTTTTGATTCCAAGTTGGGAACTTGGCCAGAGTCCCAGGCTGAGGAGGAGACAGATTTACTGGGCTGTTACCAAAACAGGAGCTTGGGAACAAGGCTCAGTGGTGAAGCCCTGTTATTTGAGGGTTGGCTGAAGGCTGGAATTAGGGAATAGCAGCCTTTTGATTAAAGTTGGGGCGTTAGGGAAGGAGAAATAGCTGGTGCTACCTGGTGTTGGACCCCAGGGCAGAACAGGTCTATGCTAAAGGCCTCCAGGCTGAGACTAGCTGGTCTTGGGAATCAGAATCAGACTGAGCCAACTACAGGCACGCCCTGTGGTCTGTATCGGGAAGGAGAAGAAGGGATATGGTTTCTCAGGGCCTAGCTATACAAACTGACAGAGATCGTTTGTAGACTTGGCAGAATAAGATGTTGTGTTTTGAGCCTAGGTGGGCTGGAGAGGTGGATTGGTTGGTGGCAAAGAGCTCTTACTGCTCTAGTAGAGGACCAGGGTTCAGTTCCTGGCACCCAGAGGGTGGCTCCCAAATGGCCTGTAACTCTTGTTTCAGAGGATGTCATGTTGTCTTCTGGTCTCTGAGGATACCAGACAGGCACAGGGTTTACACACATGCATTCATACACCCCAAACAAAAATAAATACTTCTTAAAAGATAGAGCTAGGTGGTGATGGCACACACCTTTTATCTCAGCACTTGGGAAGCAGAGGCAGGAGGATCTCTGTGAGTTTGAGGCCAGCCTGGTCTACAATTTCAGGACAGCCAGGGCTACACAGAGAAACCCCCTTGGAAACCCCCCCCACAAAGAGAATATTAACCAAGTGTGGTGATTCCTACCTGTAATACTAGCTCTTAGAGGGTAATGAAGGAAAATAGCGAGTTTGCCCTTGGCTAGATTTTTATAAAATGAAAAAGCAAAAGAAACCAAGGACTACTAAAGCAGTAATGATTTTCTTTGAAGCTAACGTGTCTTTAGTGTGAGATGTGTAAGACATTGAGGAGGGGCTGCCAGTGACTGCCAGTGACTGGTCACGGGAGTTGGAGCATGGCTGGGGAGACCAGAGCTTTGGCCTGGGCCAGTGTAAGTGGCGGGGTTACTCTTTGCACAGTGCATCTGTTTGTCTGTCTGTGCTCCAAGATGCCAATGTTGATCTCTGATGGGTCTGTCTCCTTCTGAACATCCTATTTGTCCATGAGTTCCCCACCTCCCCAGCTCCCTCAAATTTCTGGTGGGTTCCTCTTTTCTAACGTTTGGATACACGTAGTTTCTGGCAAACATATGCGTTTTCTTAGTATTCCTGAAATGATTTTTTTTCTACCTTCTTCAACTCCAAGGAAAACATTTATGCTTATTACGTATGATTTCTGTTTGTAGGCATTATAACTTGGGGTTTTCCACAGGTTTGCCTTCTTTAGTGCCAGGGAAGGAACCTAAGGCCTCGTGTATGCAAGGCGAGTGGTCTGTCTCGGAACTGCAGCTTGTACAACAGCATTCTTTAGCAAAATTTCCTTGATAGAAAGTTAAAAGGTCAACGTGGTGACACCTTTGTTCTTAAACCATAAGGAAAATACATGAGAAGAGTTATCCTCACTGGATAATCTAACACCCCCCCCACCCCCCGTGTGTGTCTTGTGGATAGAACATTTCTTTAAGCTATGATAGATTCTTTGTCCTCTGAATAAAGAGGTGGGATGTTTATGATTTATACTAACAAGAAAAGCAAATTCATTCAAGCCTATATGCGAAAATGAATGGACTTACACATTGTGTGGGCAATAAACAGGAGGGAGCCCTGGACACACTTGTATCCTGATTTGAACCTGTGACTTGGGGTGTAGGTGTCAAGCAGTTCTTTCAAGCATACGAACACAGTATGAAGAACTTCCCAGAGCTTAGGCCAAAGCTCTAGGTAGGCAAGTAAGTAGTTTATTCATGAAAGGAGGAGTGTACTGAGAGGAAGTGGCAATACTAACTGCACTGGGATTGTTTTGGAAAAAACAGAATTTCAAGTCAATCACCCTGGTGATTAACTACGGGTCAAAGGGTTTTCAGGGATGGGGGAGTGGATGGGGGAGTGGACGGGGGGGGGGGCAGAGAGAGAGAGGAAAAAGATACTTCCTTTTGGCTTGGCAAGCAAGTTGAAATGCTGTTTTGTTCCGTACAACACAGGTGGTTCGAGGTCCTGGAAAGGGCAGACGAACTTGTCTTCATGGTTACACCTTTGCTCTCCAGGTCAAGGTGGTGGGTGCAGGGACCGTTCAGAGTAGATTCAGGGCCCAGCCCTACCGATCCTTAATGATTTCAGTGTGGGTTTTTCATCTCCTGGCCAAGCGTTATCATACTTGTCGGGACAAGCCCTTCACCACTACGGGAGAGTGTGGGAAAGGAACACTGCGTCAGCAACCAGAAGGGAAAGCTGTCTGAAGGTGGAAACCAATTACTTTAGGATTTATTTGCATGCACTCCGGAAAAGAACAAACTTTAAATCTCTGGGCCCTGTAAGGAAAGCCAGTCCCTTTCCTGGGAGGAAAAAAGAGGCAGGATTGAGACCTGTGCTGAGCCCAGCTATCTAGAACGTTCCAATTAGCTGTCAGGAAACCTGAAATGCAGAATGTAATAAAACGTTGACAGCAGTTGCAATCAGCGTGCGGTGACTTTGGACTGAAACGGCATCTTTGGCACCAAAGGAAATCAGGGGAATAAAAGCAGCCGTCCTCAGGATTCGGAGTAAGCCTCAGATTATTACCATCTGTAAGTTTCACAGACCGCTTGCAAAAACCAGAAACCCCGGACGTAGACCGCAGAGTGAGTATATTGAACTCTGGGGTGAACTGCCAGACGGAGGAGACTCGTTTTAAATACATTACTTCACAAAACCCCCGACTCTTTCTTCTCCTGTCGGCGATACGGCACTAACATTTTATTTGTCTAAAATCTGGAAGATCAGGAGGCGTTCCTCGTGTGTCTCATGTGGGATGTATTGTTGCTTATAAACTTCTACATACTGGGGCCTTCCTGCTTTCACGGCTCCCTGTAAATGTAAAATTATTTGTAAGTCGCTCTCCAGTTTCATTTTGTTCTTGGTGTGTTTTGTGCTTGTTAGAGAAACGTGTGGAAAGGTCATTGAAAATACATCATTTGTAATAGTGACTTTTGGTGCATAACTGGCATATGCCACTTTGTGTTAGCACGTCTGTTTTATATTTAGTATCCAAGAGAAAGTTCTTTTGATGAGCCTAACATAAATGTAGCTATGCGCTTTTTAATTATTTATTCAATTTTTTGGTTCTGGGTTCAGTTGTCTTTGTAACTTGGGCCAATTCTTGGTTTTTGTGTGGTCAAGTTCTGTAGATTAAAGATGACATGTAAAATGCAAGACTTTTAGATTGCCTGCCTGTGTTTATCATGGCTTATATTTGTTCAGAGATATTAGATCTGAATTTATAAATTCACCCTGGAAAAACTAGATTCCTGGCAGCAGAGGCTGGGGTGGGGGAGGGGCAAGGGAAAGATCTTACTTTTTTAAAATTTTTATAAAAAGTGAATGTATATTTAAAAGTAGTAAATAAAGGAGGGCCATTTATCTAAGATGTTTATATAAAATTAGAGTTAAATCCTGTGTGAATGGGACTGTTAGGTAAATTATTTGACATCTTGGTGAGAAATGGAAACTTTCTTAGAAAGGAGTTTGCTGTAGAGCCTGGCAAATAAAATTAATGGAACCGTTTTAACTTGAAAAGAGCAATTAATGGCAGGTTGCAGAAGTCAGCTGGTTAATTGTCACTCCATGCTTTTCCATCCAACATACACTGGAGATTGTTTATAAGCAGGGCGTGCCTTCCTAAAGTGGACGTGAACACAGTGTAATGCTTCATGATTCTTGGCTACTTCGCCAACATCAAGTCTGAGATCTGCAGTAGTTGGACTCGCTCCTGGATATGCTGTGCTCTTGGAGCATTCACTCTTCCCTTGGAAGCCCAAGAATCCCAGTGTTTAAGCCCGAAGTGCTTCACCACAATATGTTTTCTGGCATCTTAGATTCCACAGCATAATCTGGTGGACAGGATGTAACCATGTTGCGGTGAGGAGAGGTGGGAATAACGGGATTGTGGATTACCACACCTGTGGAGCTGTAGGTTCTCAGGTAGGTTGAATCACACGCATTAGTTTAAGTGTTCGGTTCTGAAAAGGAGTGGTCCCCACAATTGTGAATTCAAATCTCTCCTGCAGGAGGATGTGGAAGCTTCAGGCTGCCATTCTGTTTCTTTAATGCACAATATGGATCCTTCAAGTTCATGGGCTAGTCTTGAGAGAATCTTGCAGATGTCTGTGGGGCCTCTCTGGACACTTGGGTCCTATTGAATAAATTATTACTGCAGTGCCTGGAATGGACCCTCGTGTCCTGAAATTATTCATGTAAGTTCCACATGTTAACTTTTTCCCACTGAGAGGGTAACTTTAAAGTCAGAGCAGTTTGGAAACCCAAGCTCATTATTGTAGAAAATGGAACGATTACACGTGCAGCATTCATTTTGAAACCATCTCGGTGTGGGAAAATCTCTTGGAAAGTTTATAATGAATGTATTTATAACATGTTTTAAAACAATGTCTCTAGAAGCACAGACGTGTGGTGGGAAAATGCTGACTAAGCATGGTTGCCTTCTCCTGTTACAAAATACACTTGAGGCAAGCAAGATTTTACCGAGGAAGGGAGGGTTGGAATTACACGATGAGGAGTCAATTTATCTGGAAGTGGGTAAACAGGGAACAAAAATGCTGCCCCTTCAACTCCACACTGAGTCCTGTTAGGAGTGTCATGTGGCATTTTTAGTTGTCTGTTGGGTGCCGCTTTGATAGGGATCTTCAGCACGTTACACACATCGTATGGTGCTTTGGGGGGGCACCTTAGCTGACTGCCAATCTGGGGGTTCATCCTTGTTTTTTACTGGTGCTCCCTGACAACCTTCAGGAGAGTTTTGCAACAGAGATTTACCCCGTGGAAACATCCTGGGGCCCCAACAGGCTGATCGTCTTGGATATCAATTGTCATCTCGACTGAAGGGCGGACTGCAGTAGGATCTCCCTACAAATGCCTTATTTATCCATATGCTCCCCACCTGTCCATCTCTGACTAATGGTGGGGCGACTTTGCAGTTAGCTGCTATGGATCCCGCTATGGCTCCTAAGAATAATGGGGTACTTTGCTCTGGGGAAGAATGAAAGATGGAGCTAAGTTGTTTCTTTAGATTCATCTTTTGCTTTTCTAGAGGCTGTGACAACATCCCTGACATGAAGCAGTTTAAGGGAAGGAAGGCATATTGAAGGGTGTTTTCTGTATCTGATCCCCTGTTCCCAGAAATAATGACTCTGAGACTTTATTATATTTACAAACACCTAGGCTATAAGCTTAGGCTCATTCTCTGACTAGCTCATAACTTAATTACCCCATTATTCTGATCTTTATATGCCACATGACTGGTTACCTCTGCTCAGCTTTCATTCATCTGTCCTCCTCTAGAGTTCCTGGGCGAATCCATCCCATGCCTGGCTCTATCCCAGAATCAGCTCTTTCTCCCAGAACTCCTCCCTCCTATTTCCTGCCTAAGCTATAGGCCAATCAGCTTTATCATTGACAGGCGAAGTTTCCATACAGGCAGAAGAGATTCTCTCCACAAGGGTAGATTTCATTCAGTTCATGGTTTGTGGTCTGCAGAGAGACAGTACATCATGGTGGGGAAGGCACGGCAGCAGAAGTGTGACATCAGTCAGTCCAACTTGTCAAATATCTGTTCAGCTCTGTCTCCCTTTTTATTCAATAAGTCCTTGATGCCAACCTGTGGGGTGGTGCCACCCACATTCAGGGTAGGCCACTTCTCAATGAAAACTATTTAGAAATACCCCCCATAGATAAACCCAGAGGTTTGCCCCCACGGTGATTCTAAGTCCTGTCAAGTTGTCGGTGAAAATGAACCATTAGACTGATATTATCAAGAACTTCCCATGGGAAGACCTGGAGTTTCTCTGTTCTTCTGAGGGAGGTGGGGGGTTACATGGAGTGGCACAGGGTGCAATTAGAGGAGGGTGTAATTAGAGCTGAACTCTGTGGCTAGGGAGACAGTGAGGACAGATAGGCTGTTCTCTTCTGTCTAGAATATTATGCCTGTTTCAGTGGTAGCTAAGTACAAGCCAGACACTGCTACAACCTAGACATCCCATTAATGGCTTGCTATTAATGGCTTTGTTTGGAGTTCTGGCTTGTGTTTTGGATAAGGCCTGCCTGTTAAAGGCTTGGTCACCAGTCCCTCGTGCACCTGAGATGTGGTGGAATGGTTAGGAGGTGGAACATTGGGGGAGGAAGCTAGATCATTGGGGTGTGCCCTTAAAAAGGTAAGAGGATCCCAGCCACTCCCCTTTCCTTTTTTTTGTTTCCTGGACACTATGGGGGGCCAATTTTATTTCACTACACATTCCCTGCTGTGATGTCCCCATTTACCATAGGCCCCCTAGCAGTCAAGGACCAAAAAATATGGCCTGGAAACCCTGAAACCGTGAGCCAAGATAAACGTTTCTTCTTCACAGTTGTTTGCCTCAGGTGTTCCATCCTAGTGATGGGAAACTGACTCATATTTTCCCTGACTAATCTTCTCCTCAGGTTACGATGCTTTCTATCGCTTTACAACATAACCGAAAAGACTACTCTTGCTGTCATCCTTCTCATTTTTGTTTAAACCTCTAGGCATCAAGCTAGAGAATTCCCACTCTCTTCAAATCATTCTCTCCTTCCTGGGGGTACCCTTAAAAAAAATCACTAAACTGTTTTCTTGGCCCTGTCTTCCCTAGCCTGTCTTCTACCACAGCCATTATTGGCTTCTGCTTCTGTTCTGAGGTTCCATTTCTTTGACCTCAGGAGAGTTTTACTTTTTTTCATGGTTTGAGTCTGTGCTGTTGGGAGATTGGCTCCTTCCATGAATCTGTGTTTCCCAACTTCGATACCCCTCATTTCCAGATTGTATCCTATGGGTGGTGATAACCCACCTCCTTTTGCTATATCAGTTCTCCCCTAGAGGGTTCTGTAAATCAACCATGCACAACATTGGGAATAGAATGATGGACAGGATAGGAGGCCCCTGCCTCCTGCAGGAAACCATCTCAGTACAGTCTGAAGGGAGCCCTCCAGGTGAAGGTTAGGCTCCTCTAGCAAGTGGTGAAGGATTGCCTAACCGAACCCCTGACTTTTCAGCCCCTTCCGCCCCTAATCTCTCTCTGGTGACTCCACTTACCTGTTTCTGTTTCAAAGAAGCCAAGTGTAAGGAGAAGCAGGCATCTCCCTCTCCACAGTAGTTAACCTCCACGCTGCTCCATTTGTGGCCGGTGACCTGTGCTCTTTTTGGGTTTCTGATTCCCCCTTCAGTTCCTCACTCAGCCACCCATCTGTCAGCTCTTCTTCTGTAATTGCTCTCAACCCTGCCTCCTACTTTCCGTTCCCATCACCACTGCCTGCGGCCAAATCCTCACCACCTCATTCCCTGCACTGTTTAATATTTATAAGTGGGCTATTTACTTATTCAGGGGAGGTTTTTAAAAATCATCCAGACGGTTCATGTTTATGGTAGAAAAAAATGGTTAAATGCACATTAAAAAAAAAAAGAAAGAAAGAAGGAAGAGGGGATGGCAGGGGAGGAATGGCCGGGAGGGAGGGCAGGAGGAAGAGAAAAGAAGGGAAAATCACTTCACAGTTCACATAAGATCCCGTCCCTTTTTTTGATGTGTTGATAGTTATTCTTCTAGACCTTTCTGTGGTATCTGTATGCCTGCATAGTCTCATGTATGCAATCTTAGGGACTATGATGCTGTCCTCTGTGTTATTTGTAGTCTGATTTTGTTTTTCTACTTCTGTTGATATAATTGTTATGGCTTGTCATGACTGTGCAATGATTTGGTCTCTTGACCTGTAGGCCATTTCAGAGTTTTGAATTTATAGCACTGCCACCCGGTCATAAAAACATCGTGATTCCCGCTGCTCTTCTGAAAAACAAAACAAAACAAACAAACAAATGCATAACAACAAACAAAAAAACAAAATGTAGGCAGCCCCCCTTTTGCCTCCCACTTGCTGTAAGACTGGCGCTAACCTTTCCCAGTCTTCATTACATCTTTGCTCAGTCAGACGAAAATCTATTCTTTGAGGCTGCAATTTGGTAATTGTGCTCCCTTTACTTCACCCGGTACCGCAACTGTTCAGGAAGGTGGGGGTGTGGTGGGACCATCCCGAAACCTCGCAGCTTCTTGTTCACGGACTCACTCTTCGGGATCTGTTCCTGTCTGGAGTCACTGAGTGTGTCCTCCTGGTCCTGGGCTCACCATGTGACCCAAGTGTCTCCCCTGCAAGGGAGAGATGACTGAGATGAGAGGGACCTGGGAGTGCATTGTGATAAGCCCTCAGACTCACAGGTGTTAGCTGGTGGCAGTCAAGGGAGTCAGGGTGGGCCGCACAGACAGCCTGCCGGGAGGTTGCAAGGTGCCCGAAGAGACCAGAGAAGACAGAACTGGAGCCCAAAGAGGTGATGTGGGGAGGGAGGCATAGCTCAGTGGGTAGTTAAGTGGCTGCTGTGGACTTCAGTTCAGTTCTCAGAAGCCACAGTTAAAAAAAAAAAAAGCCAGGTGAGGAGATGCTTGCTTGCCAGCCAGAGCTGAGGAAGGGAGGAGGCAGCTAACTACTGGCTAAACTCTAGGTTTGGCAAAGGACCTCCCTCCCATATATGTATATATGTGTGTGCATGTATGTATGTACATATGTATATGTATGACTACTGCCTGAGGAATGAAACCCAAACTTGTTCCCTGGTCCCCATATGCATGTGCACTCACACCTGCACACACACACACACACACACACACACACACACACACACACACACACATACACATTTATTTATGGACACACGGAAAAACATGTGGGCATCCCCCCACACTTACAGAGGATTTGACATGGTGGAAGTCCCCCGAAAGCAGAAACAGTCTTGTCACTGTTGGCCAAAGGGAGGATGAGAGAGCAAGTCTGAAGGGTCAAAGGTCTTAAAAGGATACCTCCCTTCCACCTTTTTTTTTTTCCTCTTCAGACAGGTTCTGTTAGGCAAACTAAATGGCAAGGCCAATATGACTAGCTTGGCCTTTGTCCCCAGGTGCTCACAGTTGAAACTGTGACCAATGTCCACATTTTTATGACTATATTACCAGCTGAATCTTGAAACTCAGGTGTCACTGGGACAATCCTAATTATTGTAGTAAGCTGATTATTATTATTATTATTATTTATTTTTTTAATATACTGAAGACTATAAAACCCCTTTGCTATCCACAACTTTCCTTTCCTCATCTCGGGAATCATCCCAGCAGGATTACTTCATGCCGGCTATATCAAAAGTCTCAGTGTATGCGTGTGCATGTATTCATTTGTTGTGTATTATAGCTAGTAGAAAAGTTGCTGTATGTAGCTGTGTATGCATTGTGATACTGTGAAAGCTTTTGGCTGTTTAAGGATAGCCTATACTTCTGCAATTAAACATTGGTGTCCCTTTAAAACCACATTCCCATTTGCTGACGTCTGTACCCATTTCGGTTGTAGTTCACTGCGTTTTCCTACTACCAGAGAAAATAACTTGTTCCAGCTTTTGAATGAGGACACAAGGAATTATTCAAGCGTCACAAATAGAATCCTAGTGTTTGAAGCTATGGGGGACCTTCCATTGGGCCAGGCCTCCTCATTATACAGAAAATGACCCAGAGGCCCGCAAAGGTGAAGCAATTTGCCTAAAATGACAACTAATTAGTGGTATAGTCAAAACTCAGATCCAGGACTTCCGACTTCCATTCCGGTGACCTCCTCAGATCCAGGACTTCCGGCTTCCATTCCCGTGACCTCCCAGATCCAGGAATTCTGGCTTCCATTCCGGTGACCTCCCCACCATTTCATTCAGTCCGCCGGCTTGAAAGAAAGACAGGACGCAATTGAGAAGCAGGGGAGGTGGAAAGAGAGAAAAGTGAAAAAGAAAAAAAAAAAAAGAAAAATTGGGGTCTTGGGCTGACATACTGCTTTCATTCTCATACCTCCTTATAGAGCAGGGAAAATCCCAACGTACTATAAAGGACACATATAAAAGCACATTAGGGCGGTGATGAAAAGTAAGACCAGGAGTATTTTGTGATATGCTAATTAGAAAGTATCTCATTATGCAGGAGGCAGGGAAACTTGGCAGAGGGCGACACTACTCAAAGTAACGTGAGGAAACTTCAAAGGTGGGATAAAAGAGTGTTCCTTTTATATTTGATAATGTGTGGCTGCCATCAAATTTCTGATAGGGTCTGACACCTTTATAATAAACCCCAGAGAAACCAGGGGAACCCGTCAGACACTTGGAAGGAAGAGCAAACGATTTCATTGCCATCTCGGGCTCCTCAGGTGGAAGAAGATGGGCCTTTACTTGACTGCCAGGCTTCTTTCTGTTCAGACTTGTCCCTACCACCATTGGTTGTCTGAAATGGGATCATATTTTGGCAGCCACGTTAATCATGCCAAGGCCAAGGTGACCTCCTGTTTCAAGAAACCAGTCCCCTTCATTTGTTGTTATGGTGTACTAATCTACCATTCTTGGAGGGGGGGGGGGGCTTGAAAGCAAAATTTCTCTCCACTACTGCTCTTTTCTCCAGATCATTCCAGAACTGGAAATGGTGATTCTTCCAGAGATTTCTAACGGAAAAACACACCTGAACCTAGTCAAACTTCCAATGTAAAAAGTAATCTCTCACCCCTTCAGAGAATAGGGTGATCGGCAGAGAAGTTTGAATCCCACTGTGGTGTTGTTCTTTCCTCCAAAGCAGATGGAGCATAAAACAGCATTGTGTCACTGTCAGCATGTGACCGAGCTAGTTAGAGAACAGTATGGGACAGAAAAGAACCCTTCAGAGTAGGGGCTGGGGGCATAGTGCAGTTGGTAGGGCTCTTAGCCAGCATACAGAAGGCTCTGGGCTTGATTCCCAGCATCTGATGGATCTAGGCATAGTGGTACAAGATTAGGACATCCGTGGCTACTCCATATGAGTTAGAGGTCAGCTCAAGTTACACTGGACCCTGTCTCAACCCCCCTCTGTCCCCAAAAGGTGCAACATTAAACCCCTCAAAGTAGTAATGTTTTGGGGTTAAGGTCACCTGGCTTTGCGTCCAGGAAGTTTTGCTTACTGGCTTGTGATCATGAGTGTAGTGCCTACTCTTGGTGCCTTAGCTTCCACATCTGTGAAATGGGTCTCAGTGAGTCCTTGTAGGAATGCACTGAATGAAGGTGCTGTAAGGTAATAGCAGGGTAGAGCTGCTCTGCTTATGACTAAGGGAACATTAAATCATTTTTAAGTCAGGGCTGCCGGAAGAGAATTCACATTAACTTACAGCATGCAACCCACAGAGGGGATTAATGTTCATGCGGGAGCCTAGGCAACCTTGTCCTGCTGAAAGTTGCTAATGAGGGAGCTAATAAGGCCTCCTGGTCTCTGGCTTGTGATCTCACCATCTGTGTGTTCTTGTCCCTGCCGTTCATGCTTCCCCTGTGATGCCGTGTACCATGACGTGATATAGTCAGGGGTCTCCAGACAGAACTGGTGCCATGATATTTGCACATCTCACCTTTTTAGAACTATTGTAAGCTAAATGAACCCCCTTTTTTTTTCACTGAACAAATTGTCCGAACTCAGGTGTTTTTTTATAGCATAAAAAAACAGACTAACATAACCAATCACCTACAGTGCACAGAAGGTTAGAAGCGGTCACAGGCTGAGTACATACAAAGGGGCTGTCATCCTGCCCCAGAATATCCCAGTGACAAAGGTTCTGAGACACTGCAGGGGAGAAAAGTGCCAATGCGGATGCTTCCCTCACTAGGCCCTCTTGTAGAGGGGGCTTCCAGTGACCTCTCAGGAAACGCAAATTCCAGAACGCCAGCCATTCGGAGCACATTGGCCCCAGAGCGTGGCGATTAAGTGCTCACGAAGTGGTGTCTTGAAGGAGGTCGTGTTTTCTGAGCCCGAGACTGCCCACGCCAGAGGATTCAGAACGCCGGTAAAGTACTTCCACATGTGCACTGCGAAGAACCCGGAGATTCGAAGCGCTGAAAGCCATACATCCAACTTTGTGCAGAACACTCGCGTTAATTACTGTGCCCTTTGAACTCTCGGCATTTCCAGGAGTGGGGCACAGCGATTGGCTCAGACTTCTAGGATCTAAAAGCAAGAACCGGGCTTACCTGGCTTAAAAAGATAAATGTTCTAAACCAGGCATGGCTTGATTTTAGGTTACTCGGCACCAAGGAGTGTATTCATTCACGTAGGCGGAGTTCCTTTTAGAGATCCATCATCCTAGCCTGCTTCTGTCTGGACTGCTCCCCACACCCCCTCGCTCTTACTGAGATTTATATGCAGCCTTCTCTGCGCCTGCAGCAAATGCTTTTGGTAGATGTTCACAGAAACCCCATTGAACTCCTACGGAATTTGTAGAAAAGGGCTGTTGGCTGCTAGCTTCACTGCACGGCATCGTTCCTTACGGAGTGTTTACATCATTACGCCTTTCTCTTTCTCCTCCCTCTCCAACTCCAGCTTTACCTCTGTGCTCTTCTTCATTTGGTCTCCACTTTTAAAAATGACGGGGTCACTTTATTTTTAAAACGCTGTTGCCTGGCATTTTGCGTTCTTCAAAAGGACAAGGTTGTGGAATATGGAGAAATGCATGTTCTTTATCTTGGGATTTTTTTCAGTGCATTTAAGTCTCCAATATGTACTGTTACTCCCCAGAAGGGGCAGAACAGTTAGCGTTCTTGAAACAGACTCAACCCCTCGATGCCTCCCCTCACCCCACAGCAACTGTTTGGGTTGTTTGTAAATCCCCCTTTGGAGAATATTGCTGGACGATCAAACTGGAGCCTGGCTGCCGGAATTCCTCTAGTCACCCCTCCAGCATTCTGTCTCCTGATGCCTCACATTAACTGACCCAGGAAAACTGATCATTTTATGACACGCCCACATCACTCTGCAGTTTTCCCACTTTGTGGCTGGTCTCACGACAGGCTTCTTTTCCAGCACATCTAGAATGTTTCCCCAAGACTCTGCACCTGTATAAGACAAGAGAGTATATTCATGAGATGCCAGTTCACCTGGGAAGACTGCCATTACACCACAACCCCTGAAGATTCTATCCTAGAGCTGTTTTCTGTACCACAGCTGCACCAACCTACAGCTATTCTCTGTACCACATTTGCACCTAGCTCCAAAGACTCTTTAGTTGTAACATTGTAGCAGTGTTATTCCCGTTTGTCCGCATGGGGTTTTTTTTATTATTATTACGTATATATGTCTTTGTTACTTAAAACTGAAGCCTGTGTGTGTATCCCATGCCCAACCCCATGTGTGTAATTCCTAGTTGAGCTTCACACACCATGGAAATGTAACTGAATGAAGAGGAAGGGGACAGTTTATATCTCACTTTGAAGACTGACAGTTGGTTATCCCTCTCCCTGGGTACTAGCTTTGAAAAGTGGCTGGGGTGTGTGGGCTCATGGGTTTACCTCCCTTTTGGTCCTTGAAGTGGACAGAGGCTATCAAAGCAGAATGAACAATTGTTGCGGGAATTGCACCAAACAAACACATTGAGCACATGGAGGACACCAGGTCCTGCGAACAAAAAGCCATTGTTATCTTCACTAAATGAACTTGCAGCCTGTTTGGAGAGATAAATATTACAATACAGTTTAATAAAAGGCCACGCTAGCAGTGTCCAAAGGCGTTGTGAGAATCCAGAAATGAGGCTGGTTAATTTAAGTGTGGAGGGCTGCAGGAAGGCTGATAGAAGGGATCAAAGGGTTGCAAAGAAAAGCTCCCCAAGAGGAGAGAGTGGCTTGAGGTGGGGAAAAGAACAGGATGGAAGTTGAGAGTCTGGAAGTGGGAGAGGAAATGAAGGAGCTTTTAAGCCGAGGAAAGAAACAGCCATTAAAGTTCAAGCCAATGAAGAGTGTCATGCAGTTCATGCTTTAGGAAAGGGAAGAGGGAGTCGATTACTGATACGTGACATGAATGATGACCTGAAATTGTCTTGGACCCTCTGATCCTGCTGTTCCCAGCAGACCCAGGTAGATGTACAGCAGTGGTTCTCAACCTTTCTTTAACACAGTTCCTCACATTGTGGCGACCCCCAACCATGAAACTATTTTCATTGCTACTTTATAACTGTAATTTCACTACTGTTATAAATCATAGTACAAATATCTGACATGCAGGATGTCTGATATTCAACTCCTCTGAAAGACCAAAGTGGTCTTGACCCCACATATTGAGAACCACTGATGTAGAGGGAAAAAACGAGATACTGGGAGACAGCGGGTACCGCCCACTGGCTTTCCATGTAGATTTAGTTCTCTTCGATTAAAAAGACAGTGATTGGTACCTCTAGCTCTTCTCATCCTCAAGTGACCTCAGCATCATGTGATTTCAGGCAACAGATGCCGGTTAATTTCAGAAAACGTCAGCTGACCCTAAACCTTAGTTGCCTAAGAGCCAGCTTGCTGATTTTTTTTTTCCCCTCCATGGTCTCCACTTTCTCTTAGTGGAGGAGCCTTTAGCCCCAACAGTGAGGAAGGAATGTTTTCCCTCTCACAACCTGCCCGCACACCCTGAAGATCCTGTTTCCCCATGTGATGATAGGAGCACTTCCGCCTTCCCAGCTTCAAGGTGTCTGACTTAAAGGCATTTGCTTTCATGAGGCATTTTAACTGACTTATGAACAGGAGGAAGATGGTGGAGAGAGTGAGTGTAGACTGGGGTATCTTCACCTCATTGGGTCACCATTATTGTGAAAGGGCCACAGACTCAGGCATTGAAGGGTTTGAGTTATTTGATGTCATTGTTTTTCCTCTAATTGTCTTCCAGTTTCAAGTTGAAAATCTTTTTATTAGTGTTTCTGAAACTAACAGTTATTATTTTTTGAGACATTTCAGATATTTTCTACACATAGAAGTTACTGAATTTTTAAAATTTGTGTATTTTAATCACATTATCACCACTTTACCTTATAAAAATAGTTAAGAGTTGGCAGTATTCACTGTGTTTCAGGAATTGTTCTACATTCCAGGCATACGAAAATTCAACTAATTGCCCTAATAACCCATCCAAGTAGGTCCCATTATTATTATCCCTGTGGTGTATGTAGGAAGAAGAAATGTAAGTGTAAGTATAAATATAAATATACACACACCCATCCATCAAAAACACTTGCCAAGACAAAACAAAAAAAACAAACGCTCACCACCAGAAGTGTCATAGATATCAGATTTGGAAATATATGTGTATGAAAATGAGGTGTCTTTGAAATGGGACTCTGAGCTCTGGGCATGGTGGCGTACATCCCAGCACTTGGGAGGCAGAGGCAGGTGGATGTCTGAGTTCAAGGCCAGCCGGTCTACAAAGTGAGTTCCAGGACAGAGAAACCCTGTCTTGAAAAACCCAAAAACCAAAAAAAAAAAAGACCCTAAGCATAAACCCATGTTTTATATGTATTGCATGATATGGTTTTGATCCATATTCTTAAAAAAGCACTTGTGTTTGGTCACATGAAGTCAGGCATGAAATTTTTCTGTTTGTTGCTTAAACACTCAAATTTAGATTTGAGAGAGTTTTGCATTTCAGGTTTTTAGATTGCAGATGTTCAAGCTGTGTAATAGAACCAGGAATGATTCACCTGACATTAAAACCTAGGCAGCCTGGGCTTGAAGTCTGTGTGTTTAGGTGGTGCACCCAGACATGTCATTCCATTTGTATCTTTACATTGTTGCAGGGACCACTTTATACTTCCGTGCATCTTTACTAAGCTCATTCTGCTCCTTTCTGAATCCCTGATCATTGAGAAGTTGGAAGATGTGCATGACTTGCACAAGTTACTTATATTTTCTGTCTGCTCCTCATGTATAAAATGACTTCAGCTTTAAGGTTCCTGATGCTGTAGAAGCAGTGAAAGAGAGGGGAGGAGAGGAGGAGGAAGGGAGAAAGGATGGAAAAGGGGAAGGAAAGAGGGAGAAGGAGAGGGAGAGAGTGTCTCTTGGTGGGCTGTGGGAAAGGTGAGGAATCAAGGCTTAAGGAAAGGTCATGAAGCTGGAAGAGCAAGGTCTGAATGTCTCCCAAAAAATGTATCGTTCAGGGCTGGAGTGATGGTTCAGTCAGTAAATAACTTGCTGCCAAGCCTGAGGACAGGAGTTCAAATCTCCAGCATCTGTGTCCATGCCATGCAACCTACATGTAATCTCAGCACACAGGAGGCAGAGATGGCATCCCAGAGTAAACTGCCTAGCTAGACTAGCCTAATAGGCAATCTCTGCTTCCATAGAGAGACGCTGCCTCAATGTACAAGATGGAGAGGGAGAAGTCATCAAGAGAGACATGTGATACCAACCTCAGTCATCCTCCACATGGATGTGCACACTCATGCAAATGCACCTGCCCATGTGTGCTCCCACATATATGTGAACACGCAACATGCACACACACACAAGAAAAAAACAGCAAATACATCCTTCAAACAAAATACAGCTTGGAGAGATCACCATTGTGGCCTTCTGGCTTTCTTTCTGTCATGTCATGTTCATAGATTTCATTTCTTTTCTAGATTCTAAATTACTGTCATTTGGAATTTGCCATTGTTTCCTGTTGGCACAAGTGTAGTCATCATTCACAGAAAGAACAAAGGTTAAAAGAAGTTTACATTTAAAGCCGGGCATGGTGGCGCACGCCTTTAATCCCAGCACTCGGGAGGCAGAGGCAGACGGATCTCTGTGAGTTCGAGGCCAGCCTGGTCTACAAAGCGAGTCCAGGACAGCCAGAGATATGCAGAGAAATCCTGTCTCGAGAAACCAAAAAAAAAAAAAGAAGTTTACATTTAAAAAATGAGGGCTGGGGAGATAGTTCTATTAGTAAAGTGTCTGGCATGCAAGCATGGGGAGTTGTTTGAACCCAAGCACCCAAGTAAAAGCTGGGTGTGAAGGACATGACCTCAGCACTAGGAGTTGGAGATAAGCTCATTGGCCAGCTAGCCTAGACAGTCAGTGAGCTCTGGCTTTGAAGAGACCCTGCCTGAAAGAAGATAAGGTAGAGGGACTGAGAGATGACTCAGCAGTTAAGAGCACTTGTTGCTCTTGCAGTGGACCAGAGTGAGGATTCTAGCATCTTCTGACCTCTGAGGGCACCTGCATACATGTGTGTGTGTGTACACACACAGATACACACAAACACACAAATATATCCACACACCCATACACACATGCATACACACACACACACACACACACACACACACACACACACACACACACA
>CAJQZJ010015786.1:4994358-5021898 GCA_907164525.1 Lophiomys imhausi | reverse complement strand
TTGGTTTTTCGAGACAGGGTTTCTCTGTGTAGCCCTGGCTGTCCTGGACTCACTTTGTAGACCAGGCTGGCCTCGAACTCACAAAGATCCGCCTGCCTCTGCCTCCCAAGTGCTGGGATTAAAGGCGTGCGCCACCACCGCCCGGCTTAATACAACACGTTATTGAACAGAAAGGATGCGGGAATCTGACATTTTTTTTTTTTTCTGGGAAAAGGCATAAAGTCATCACCTGGCATTTTGTTTATCTTATTTGAGATCTCCTTTGTATTACTATTGCTAAGTTTAAGTTAGCTTTTCTTTAATATTTGTTTAAAGTCTAGAAATAGAGTAAAATTTAGGCATATGTAAAGCATGTCATCATGTTTGTCTTCTGGTTGTCCATAGTAGCATTTTGTGCAGTCCGACTGTCTGTTTTGTTGTGCTGGTAGGGGAACAGAGACCAGTTTAAATTAAACACATTTGTTTGGATAGGACCGAGAGGGGTGGAGGGAGGGGACTGTGATGGAGATATAACTTGAAGTAATAAATAAACAAAACAAAACAGAAAAAAATTTAAATTAAAAAAAAAAAACAACCCCCAGATTTTTTACTTGAGTAAGAAGTAGGTTTCAGGCACAGACTATAATCTCATTACTCCAGGAGGATCAAAAGTTCAAGGCCAGTGTGGGCTTCATAGAGAATTGTAGATGAGCATGCAGCATGGTGAGACACGTGACTCAAAAGAAAAAAAAAGACGAAAGAAAAACAAAAGCAAAATAAAAACAAAGAAGCCTCCCCCACCAAAAAAGAACAAGAGGAGGAAGAAGAAGGCTGTAGAACCTTAACCTTTCCAGATGGTTCTGAGTGGACGTCAGTCAGTCTGTCTCCCCGGGCTCAGGCTATTTCTGTAACGTTAAGCAACCAGATAAGCACTGACTGTGCGTTTATTTGCTTCCTCGTCCTGTAGCGTATTGCCTGTTTTTAGCACGCGTGACAGAAACAATCAAGCACGTTGTGCTATCTTAAGACACAGTTCTGTCGCCCAGAGGGAAGAAAATCGACCATAAAGAAAATGCAAATTTCTCCTCAGTGATGCTGTCCAACGGTGTCAGACGGGACTAGAAACTATAATGGAAAGCTACTGGGGAGCCCACTTCAGTGTCAGCACCCTCAGGTTATAGTGATGGCAAGAGAAAGAGGAAGTGACATAGGGAAACAACCTGATTGGCCACAGTCAGCATTCACCTTATATGGACATGGTCTGATCTGCAACCACCTGGACTGGGAAAAGCTTGCTGGCTGTGATTGGCTGGAACTCAGTTGCTTGGTTACAGGGGTACACGCTTAGGTTATACTTCATAGATGTAGGGAGGCTGCTTAGGGGCAAGCTGTATTACTTGAGTACAGCTATAGGCATCAACTGAATTTATTTGTTTAATAATTATACATTAAACTTCTTTAGAGGTGTCAGCTGAATTTATTTGTTTAATTATAAATTAAACTTGTTTTTTCATTGCTGGGTTGATAGATTCAAACTCTGCACTTAGAGTATATAAAATATTAGGTGGTGGATGAGAGATTGCAGGGAACATAGGTCTAAGTATAATATATGGAACGGGCAGTGAAATTTAACATGACCAGAAGAGTTTTGTCCTTATACTCTGGTACACATTAGAGGAAAGAAAAAAAAGCCTCTTTTTTATTTATATTTTCAATCTCCACGGACAGGCTCTATTTTATCTGTCAGAGAATTGGAGGCTAGGCTCTTGTTGACTGTTTCAGGTCTAGAAGGGAGGAAAAGCAGTCCCATAGGTTTCAAAGTAGATGAAAGTAGGTGTGGATTTGCTGTCTATCCATCCATTGTCTACAACAATGCCTGGAGCATTTAGGGGGCCATCTTTCTCAAAAATCTCCATTTCCACTTGCCGACAGAACTCTGCGAAATTTCACTACAGCTCTAAACTTCCCACGTTCGGCTCTCCTTCAACGTTTCTCAAGGGTATTTGGCATCAGGGTTGAACAGGGTATCTTCAAAATATGAGAGTGGTCCCCAATTCATTATGTATTACATGTATGAAACTGAAATGAATAATAACAGTAATAAAAAAATGTTGCAAGAAGGTAGGTGGAAAGATTGAACTTATAAAGCCAGGAACCTAGAGCGAAAAAGCCAAATCAGAGAATGGGTAGGTAAGCCATCTCTTGGCCAGGGCTTCCAGGGAGACAGTGTCACATGAGCTTTTAGTGGATACTTAGTTTCATTTGTTCCCCGTCAGTTCATTATTAAAATATAAAAATGTCATAGTCTTTCAGGACAGCCTTGTTCCATGGTGCTTTATTGTGGGACATGGGACTAGGGATTGTGGTTCTCTGTCCTTTTTTTTTTTTAACCTGCTGAGAAGGTGTTCCTTTTAGAGCCTTGGCATTTATTTCCCATGCCAGCTTGTCACTGTAATTAATGCTTGCCTTGAACAGTCACTCTTTGGTGGTATTCATTGGGACGTTGTGTTAGTTCTGTGCTGGGTTTAGGATGTAGACAGGTGGATGACTTCTCTTTAGATATCTCTCCCAGTTCACAGGGGGTGAAGGGGAAGGGGGACAGGGAGTGGGCAAGACTGCCAGTCTGCCCGGAGCACAGAGTGTCAGAGCAGACCTAGAGCGGGGAGCTAGGGACAGACCAAAGAGCCTTGGGTCCAGAGGGCCAGACTCTGTCTTAGGGTTTTTGTTGTTGTGAAGAGACACCATGACCATGGGAAGTCTTATAAAGGAAAAAGCTGGCTTACAGTTCAGAGGTTTAGTTCATGATTGTCATGACAGGAAGCATGGTGGGAGGCAGGCAGACATGCTGCTGGAGAAGTAACTGAGAGTTCTACAAATGAATCTGGAGACAGGAGAGAGAGAGAGAGAGAGAGAGAGAGAGAGAGAGAGAGAGAGAGAGACATGAGAGACTGACTGGACCTGACTTGAGCATTTGAAACCTCAGAGCGCACCCCCAGTGTCACACTTCCTTCACCCAATAGTGCCACTCCCTAAGCACCTTTAGGGGGCCATTTTCATTCGAACCACCACAGACTCTGGGCTCTTTTACCAGAGAGGTGTGAAATTTGCATGACATGGAAGTATGTTGAAATGCCAAGTAAACCTATGCTTTTCTAGATCTAAGATTTGGACACTTTCTTGGCAAGTCTGTGATCACCTTGAATGTGGACTCTTCTCAGTGGATTATGAGGGGAAGTGTTAGGAAAGTGTTTAGACCTCCAGTCAAGAAGTCACAAAACTCATTTGGCTAACAAGGCTTAGTGACATCTTCAGAGAACATTATAACTCCAGATAACAAAGGGTGCACGTTCCTTCCGATTATTTTTGTACCTGTGGGCAACATGGCGGAAATAAAGTGGCTCTTACTTGCGTCCTTGGACATTCCAGAAAGGTGTTAGAGGCTTCTCTAAAGGGAAGTGTAGCGACTTGGATGAAGGCTGGTCAATCTCCTTGGAAAGCTAGGGTTACAGGGAATTGCTGGCTAAGCTAGGGGGAGGGACAGAGTTCTGTTATTCTGGTGGCTGAGAAGAAACCAGAGGCTCTGTTTCTTCTCTGCATGCAACAGCAATGCTAGTCACTTCTCGAGCTGACCTGATGGAACAACATGATAACTTCGCTACGGCTGCCACAGCAAAGATTAAACACACCTAAGGAAGGTGGCTGGTATAACTGAGTTTTCTCAGGTTCTTATGAGTAAGCCCCTTCATTAAGGCTGAACACTTTTATTGAAGGAGGGAGGCATCCCCTTTTCACCCCCACTTTTGTCGATGAAAATACGTGTTTATGATAAGGTTGTGAGTATACCCCTGAACACTTTCTGCCTATCATTCTGAGTATTAATCCTCATGGTGTAAGATATGGGAGTGTTGGGAGGGCCAGGTTATTTTTGTAGCTCTAAAGAACCAGATAAGCATTGGTTGTGCATGCAGTTGCTGTGTGAAGGTTCTGGCTAGGGAACTGGAACTTCCTGGTCCTGTAGGATGTAGCCTGGTTTTAGCATCCGTGAGAGAAACAATCAAACACACTGTGGTACCTTAAGGCACAGTTTTGCTATCCAGGGGGAAGAAAATACTGATTCCTACTCAATAATACAGTCACGAATTGTCCGATGGGTCTAGAGACTATTATCAAATACATTGGAACCCCCATCTGTATCAACACCCAATACAGAATGAGGGGTACAGGAAACTGTTTCTGCTTCTTGGCTCACCCTTCCCCTTTCTCCCGGTGACACTTATCCAAACCTTAACAAAAATGAAGAGTGAGATACAATTAGCCATAAAGGTCTTCGTGTCTAACGCGCTCCTCGTCTGATTTTCACAGCACACACATCCTCGGACGCTCGTTAGCGTCACGGTTGTAACCTTTGTCACACTGAACAGGATAGCGGGAATGTCTGTTATTCCTCCATTGACTGTGGGAGTGCTAGTTGGAGAACCCTTCCTGTTGAGAGAGCTCTGTTCTTAAAGTGATCGATGTGTTAAGAGAAACAAAATATTACAGTCTTTCTTTCCCAAGTCTGTGTTGAACAGTCTGCTGTGCATGAAAATACCCTCACCTGAAATCATGCTCATGAAAGTTCAGCTTTAAGAGACCCCGAAATCTTGCAAGATACTGGTCATGTGTGGCTTGTGTAATGGATACCTAAAGTTATTTATGAGGTTTTTTTTGGCTCCCACATATAATTGATAGGGAGCATATTTGGGGGTTGCTTTCGTAGACAGGCATTACTTCTGGATGTAGCAGAAGGATGCCATCTTTATATGGCAGCCTTTGTTCTTATGCTGGGAGGTAAGAGGTCAGGTTTGTCCCTCTAAGTATGTCCATGATCTATGTCTTCTTCCTTCCTTCCTTCCTTCCTTCCTTCCTTCCTTCCTTCCTTCCTTTCTTTCTTCCTTCTCTCGCTCTCATTTTTCTCTTCATCTTTCTTTGCTTAAATGCTGAGAAATCTCTCCAGGGAGTGATTTTTTGTTTTCTCTTTGGCCACCATTCAGAAGGTAGGTCTTTTGGGGATAGGCATTTTCTGTTCTGTTTTCAAATTGTGCCAAACTTGACAAGGATTTTTGAACCTTACAAAGCACATATCTCCATCTGGCTTTAGCACTAATGGTAGTGAGTAAAATGACACTAATTGCTTTTAATTACTTAGTCACTTCAGTTTTGGTATGAGAACATTATATGACTTGTGGATGGGTGTTTGTGCCAGAAAAATAACATAAAACCATTGCTCAAAAAACTAGCGTATTAAGAGTCATCAACAGCACGTAACAATGGCAATTAAGGGTAATCAGTGTCTTGCTTGCTGCCAGCTGTATCTGGCTTTTTAAAAAGGGAGTAAAACACATGAAATTTATTTTGTTATTATTTTTTCTGCATTGTGCGAGTATTTTTACATCTGCTTATGATTATTTTGCCGTGTAACTACCACCTCTGGCCCAGTTCTTTTTTGGGGGGGAGAGATGAATTACTTAAGTAATAAGTTATAGTTTGGAACATTTCTCTGACAGACCGTGAGCTCTTCTGATAAAACATTCAATAACAGGAAAAAAAAAAAAGATATTGCAGCAATAATTCAAAACAGAAATCCGGGTTTACAATAGAAAGATGGTGGCTTCTGTGTGCCTAAGTTAGTTGATTTTTGTGAGGATGAAAATTTGTACTTTCTCGATTAATGTAGTAATTTAATATGAAGCGTAGCCAATATTAAAACCAACTGACTAACCAAAATCCTGCCACTGGATACATGGAATCTTGTCACAAGACAGTCTGGCATGGAACAGAGCCAGGACATATTTTAAGATGGCTTCACAGAGGTAACTTCCTTTCATGATTGCTCTTGTGGCATAGATTCAAAAAGAAGTTATAGGCAGATTCCAGAAGGGGTACAAACTTTGCAGGTGTTAAAAAAAAACACAAATGCATGAAAAGATTTAAATATAAGGGAGAAATACAAATGAGGTGTGTCAAAGATTTGAAATAGCCCATTTAACACCGATAGCAACAAGGGCTTCTTGCAGATTGTGAAGTGAGTTTTTTTTTTTTAATTAGAATCCAGCTATGTTGCAACCCCAAAAACTTAGGAAAGCGCTGTTGCTAGGGTTGCGCTGTGCTAGTAACGGAATAAACACACAGGATAAACCCACATAAATGATGGTTTTGGTGTTGGAATGCATTGGCCATCTGGTTATTGTTATTATTATTATTATTATTATTATTATTATTATGTTTTAATCCTGTGTTTTCTCACCCCATCTTATCTACCTGCTCAAAGGGGATTCGTCAGTTATCTTTGTGGTTCTGTTATTTGTTTCTTGGTCAAGGTATGAAAAATCACTAAGACTGTTGAATCAATGAAGAGGCAGAACATTTTCATGAAGTCACATTCTGGGCCTTGGGTATAAGCTGTGAACAGTACTTCTCAGGTCTGTAATGTGCTACCTATTTTTTTTATTTCGTCAAGTTACATCTCAGTCACAAACCCTTCCCTACTCCCCCCTCCTGTCCCACCCTTCCAACCTCTTCCCCCCAACAGCTCCCCCTTTCAGTCCAACAAATGGTTCCTTCCCTTATAACAGTAAATACTATACAAAACAACAGAAATAAATACGCCACAATTATGAGAGTTATATGGCTTAGCATACATTCCCAATGTCCAGTCCATATGTATTTGGCCCCTGACTTTAACATTCTACTATCTAACCATCTCCATGAGTTTAAAGTTCTATATCTGACTCAGTTTTCATACTAACTTGCATCACAACTATAAAAACATGTTCTTAGATCCAGAACACCCTCTTGATTCCTAAACAACTCAAACTTTAACTATGAGACTCTAGCTATCTATTCTTCAACCATCTCAGAGACCTGAGAGGGATAAATATATCTGACTATGTAGGAAGTGCAGGGCCTGCATCTTCCAAGACTAAGAAATGACATACCAGTGGCTGCCTGGATAGTTCCTGTTTTCTCTCCATACGTTATAGCATCAGTCTTCAGCCTTTTGGTCCCGTTTCTCTGACAGACATTGATTGTAGAGCAGGGATTATGAAGGACTTACCTACCCTGTCTTGGCAGAGCTAGGCTGTCGACTTACCTGCTGCTACCAAGTTTTGTCCTTTTTTGGACAGCGGTCTGTCTGTAGTTGAAGCAAGGGGTTTTTCATGCCAAGAGATAGGCTTGCCACTAATTCAACCATCTCACATTGGAGGTTCTTCGATGCTCATCTTCTACTTGGAGTAGAATAGGGGTGCTGTTAGGAGCTGACATGTCTCGATATCAAAAAAAATCTTAGTTTAAGAAAACATCTTTGAATGCCATATTCTGCAGATCTCTTGGGGTTTTTGAAGATGCCCTATGTATCTCTTGTATTTAGATAAGCGAATGTTGCTTGTCTCTTAACAACTTGATTTCTGAGTAGCTTAGAGAATATCTGTGATAAACTGTCATAGTAGCTAACAAAATGACACACTTGCATGACTAGGAGTTTGTATTTCTTAACTATCCTAAACAGAAGGATGCACATGGCATCTATTCACTTATAGTAGGATTTTAGCTATATTGTACAGGATATCTGTACTACAAACAACACACCAAAGGGAACATGGACATAGACTTTTTTTTCTTTTTCTTTTGTTTTTTTTTTTTGTTGTTGTTGTTGTTTGTTTTTGTGGGTTTATGTGTTTGTTGGTCTGTTTTTTAGTTTTCCCTTCCTAGCAAGGAGACACCTCTCACTGGTGGTACTGCCTCATAGGCCCCCAGTGTATGAAGAGGCTCTTGGCCCTCATATGACTCCTGAACTGTGGCGAGAGACTGTTATGTAGGGACACTCCACCCCAGAGGAACAAGAGGGAAGGATTAGGGGGTAGAGGATGGGAGGGCGGGGCTGGGAAGGGGGGAAAGAGCACCACTTTATTTTTAATGTAAAGATAGTCTTAAGTCTGCCTGTAAGGTCTTTTTTTTTTTCTTTTGTATTGTACACATATGAAAGTGTAGGGATTGGTTGACACCCTTGGGTGTTGTGTTCTTCGTTTTTAGATTGTTTTGAGGACTTATAAATAAATAGTGACTGTGGTAATAACACACATGGTACGTGATCATGCTCTTTGGAATATTAAGATTTGAGAGAGTTTTTTTTTTTTTTTTTTCATTGCTAGAGATTGAACTGAGGGCCTCACACATGCTAAGCAAATTCTCTGCCACTGAGTTACCTCTCCAGTCTGGAGACTTTTCATAGGTACTGTGGGAATAGTGGGGACACTTTTGTTGGAAGGGTTGACAATGTATATGACTGTGCTTGGAGTTCTTCGGAAGGAAGCTGTTTACATAGGGTGTATAATTAGTTTCATCACCAAATACCCTTTGGGCTTCTGCAAATCATCTGAGAAAGCACCCCTTGGGGGTGGTAAATGACCCTGTAACAGGGGTAGCCTAAGGCAACCGGAAAAAAAAACAACTATTTACATTACAATTCATAAAAGTAGCAAAATTACAGTTATGAAATAACAACAAAGTAATTTTATGGTTGGGGGTCACCACAACATGAGGAACTGCATTAAAGGGACTACAGCCTTGGGAAGGTTGAGAAACACTGACTTTGAGGAGGAGACGCATACACAACTAAGGAGTTTTGGTCAGGGTGTAGTCCTCTCCATTATTGACTCAAAACAATTTTGATGTTTTAAATTTCTTTTATTCCTTAAACACACACACTACCACCACCACCACCAAATAAACAAACATCTTCTGTAAAGATGGGGTCTCCTGTTTGCCACTGCACATCGGATTCTCCTGTTTTTGCACCCAATCTCACTACAGATGCATTGGGAACATGGACATGGAACATGGTGTATGGTTTCACATGGGTCCTGGGGATTTGAACTCAGGTCTGTATACTGATATGGCAGACACTTCCCTCTCTGAGCTATCTCCCAGTCACCTTCTAACTTAAACTTCTGTGAGTTTCTGGTTTTTATGAACTAGAACCCCATACTCCCCGTGTGGCTCATAGACCAGAACACCAGCACCTCCTGCAAGCCTGAGTGAAATGAACAGCTTCCAGCTCCAGTTAGACCTCCAGGACCTGAAGGGTAGTAGGATCTCAAATATTCCACAAAAGATTCTGATAAATGCTGGTGAAACGATCCAATCTGAGTCAGATTAGAACATATAAAGGCAGTTTTATTGGATGCAGAGCAACTCTTGGGCAGGTTCACTGGTCCCAAGGCATGGGGTCAGGGAAGTTGCCATGGGAAGGGGGGGCAGAAGGGAGGAGAAAGAGAGAGGGGGAGATGGAGAGAGAGAGAGAGAGGGGAGGGAGAGAGGGAGGGAGAGAGAGGGAAATGCAAGAAGAGGGGGGCAACAAATATGTCCAATTATATAGTGAGGAGCCTCTGGGGGAGGGCAAGCCCAGCCCCTGGGTTGGAAAGTTCTTTGTAGAGGGTGGAATGTGCCAGCATGCCCTGAAACAGGTGGATCTGAGGCATTCTGGGAGAACCTGGAGGGCAGGTACACATTGGTTGAAAAGGCACCTCAGCTGCTTGTCCCGGGTCTGAAGCACAACAGATACTACTAAAATGTTACAGTATAGTGGACAACATGAAAACGTGCTGTATGTTAGTATATATCCAGTCTTCAGATTAATTCACTGACAAACAAACAAAAAGAAAAACACATGATTGGTTCAGAAACACAGGAGGACTAATTTCTATGAAGAGAAAAATCAGGTCTGTGACTTTCATTGCAATGTTGTTCCCATTGTGTGCATAGCATGTTGGAGGCGAAGGAAGCCTTGTTCGTGCTATTAAGAACATTAAAGCGCCTAACCCATGGCACACTTTCACATAAGTAATCTGAAGTCTTGACAGCTGCCTTCTGAGGTAAGAATTACTGTCTGAATATTTTAGAAGAGGAAACCAGTTTAAAACCGATTTACACAAGGCCTGCAGAGGGGAAAGCTGTGACTTCCACTCAGGAGAGGTGATCTCGGAAGAGCCAGCTAGCTTAAGCTCTGTTTTCCAAACTGCCCATGAAGTGGTGGCTGGACAGGGGACATTTTTAAATTCCAAGAAACTGCCTGGTGAGGTTGACAATTGTAGAATGGGATGTAGCTCCATGGTCGGGTACTGGCCCCCAGTATCAGTTCCAAGGACTCACACCTGCTCCAAGTTTCTTCATTTCATTTTCGGATTGGTTCTTTCTTTGGGAGCAGTTATTATCTCTTAGCACTTCAATTCTGGTTTTGCACAATAAAAAGAGAGCAGCTACAGGAGAAGCAATATTTGTCACTTCATCAGGACCAATTGTTCTGTTTTAACGGTTGTTTCCTGTACTTAATCCAGGGTGTTGGTTCCTGATTTTGATTTTGAATTGCAGGCATGAGCAAATTGAGAACATAGATGTGAGGGTTGGTGTTGACAGGAAACCGGATGAGTGTGTTTAAAAAGCAGCTGCCTGGTGTACCTTTCAGGGAAACACAACAAAATGCAGAAAAGGTCCCCCAACAGATGACCTCTTCAATTTAGTATTTAACATTTCAAAGGATTTTGCAGGACTCTGCCTTTTCAAAAGTCGGGAAGATTTTTAAGCTGTTGTCGTCATTGGACTTCAGAGCAAAAATCTTGGGCTGTTTTCGTGCCGATGGTTTTAATCCTAACCTTTGTTTTGAGATTAAAGACACAAAAGACAGCCTCAGGGGATTAACTGAGTGTGTCTGTTTTGTTTTTCTTTCCCCTAAAGGAGTCACAGTGCAAACTTGTTCTCTGGAATCGTCCTTTACCCATTGACAGATTATTATTTTTATTTTTTGAAAAGATGAAGTCTGCATAGTGGTGTCTGTCATTTAAAAAAAAATAGCCGCAGTAATGAGAGAACTTGGCAGTTACCAATCAACTTCGTGTGCTCACAGCCTGTTTCTATAAAAGATGAAGAGCCATAAAGCTCACCCAAATTATGTTGTATGTGTCATTATTTTAATGTTTAGAGGGTGCATGGATGCCTGGGGTGGATGGACTGCTGTAAATTAGCTGTAATGGCCTCCTGGAGCCTCAGGCTGGCAGTGCTTTGCTCAGGGACCTCCCAGGGATGACATTACCCACCCTTCCCCCACTTCCACGGGCCCCTACAAGCCCTTCCCACTCCCCTGATAGGCCACATGTGGATGCTTTAGTATTCACGACAAAAATCCCCAGTGGATGGGTTCCCCAGTACTTGTACATTTTTCGTGTGTTCGGACAGTGGCTAGTTTGTAGTGCTGTCTAAATAGCACAGCCGTTCGCCAGTATCTGTAGGGGAGTGCTCCAGGAGCCTTGCGGGTACCACAACTTGAAGATGCTCAGTCAAGTGTCTTCATCAAAGGGCACAGTATTCGAAGGTAACACGTGCAGTTCTCTGTTCGTATCACATATGTTCTCCCATGCAGTGTACACACTACGGTAGCATGTTTGTCATTATAGTCACACAAATATCCAAAAAAAAAAAAACCACAACATAAAGGAGGAAAGATTGTTGGTCAGTGCTGGCTGTGTCTGCTTGGTGAGGCAGAGTGACATGGTTGGAGCAGGGCTGCTTGCCTCCTGTTCTCAGCAAGCAGAGAGAAAGACAGGAGGGCCCAGAGCAATTTGTAGAAATAGTTGGCCTACTTCCTTCAAGGAGATCCCTTCTCTGAAAGCTTCTACTGCCTGCCAAAAATCCACTGTGAGCCCCCCAGGGAACCATTCCACTGAAAAGTCAGAGCCCTCCTGGTCACCTATCACTCCTGTATCTACCGAGCCTTTGGGGTTACATTTTGTATCCACACCATAGTTATAGTGACATCAGGTGGCAGGTGGTCTTCTACACCACTTTCTAGAAGAAATCTGGAGTGCAGATTTGGCAGTCTGTGGTGGCATCCTTGACTGGCCACTGATTATCTGAGGGAAGGCTTGTAAGATGGGAGCCAGGGGGCTGCCCAAGGGAGCAGGAATGGAGTATGCTTGAGAATAATGGAAGAGCATGGGATGAAGACCATGGCGAAGTGATTGGTTGGTTTAGACGATAGCCACCAAGGGGTGGACCACTTGTGTTGCTCCCCAGCTGCATTGCCTGGAGAAAGCCATCCTGCACCTCATTTTTTTCATCCATGCAGTATGAGTGTAGGGGCAGGTGGGTTTAAAAATCCCCCCTCCCCCGCAGTTCTCACAGGGGTTGTGACTAATATAATGCTAATTCAGCACAAACCAAGCAGTTCATCAAGTACACAAACAGTCCGGAATCACGGACTGCAGAATTAAAAGCATTGTGCTAGTGTTTTAGAGCCACTGAACGAAACTATGAGGAATCTAGAAAGAGGATGTCATAGTTAGATCAAGGACAACAGTAACTCTTTTATATACATTTGATGTGTTTGGGGAAAAAAAATCTGTTTAGATTTCAGAAGAGTGGAAGCAATAGAACTGAAATTTGTAGTCTAGAATTAATGTGGGGTTTATGTCTGATAAAATGAGAGATTGGGTAGAAGTTTTAGAAATTATTATGAAAGAGATGGCAGAAAGACACTATGGCATTTCTGTTATTTTCTTCTTTTCAAAATTTGAATAACCATCACATGAAAATTTTAGCATTTCAATTTGGACCTGTAGAGAAAATTGTGAGGTAATAGTTTTGACTAAGAACATATTTTTGAATAGGACTTAGGGATTTCTCTTTCCTACCTATGTATAGTCCTCTAACAGAGAGTTTTATTTTTAACGAAATGTAGACAGGTTAGCCATGGAATCACTACATAGCCTAGGATGACCTTTAGCTCTGGGCCCCCTTTCTTCTATTTTCTGAGTGCTAGCGTTACAGGTGTGTGTTGGCCACTGCGCCACGTAACTGTAGTATGAGAATTGAATCCAGGTTTTCATCTATGCTAGGCAAGCGCTCAGTGTGTGTAACTGTTGCCTCATTGCCGTGTTGTTCACATACAACATATAAGTTCAGATATTAAGTGAATGAGTGATCACATCTAGGCACAGCTTATAAGACTGAAGGATGACTTGGGTCTCTTCAAAGACTTGGGTCTTTCTGCTTCAACACAACTAAATAGAATTGCTTTTCGTGAGTTCAGAGGTCACTGAGGTTCCCCATAAGCTCAGAGGTTGTTTGGGAAAGAAGGTACCATCTTGGTATTAAGTGAGCAAGAAAGCAGACTCAGTCACAGAGAACAAAAAGAGATTTGGGCAGTTCATTGAAAAGATGTCACTTTGACATGGTTTAGGTTCTTTCATGCTGTCACACGGTTTTTGTTTTTAACTAGAAGTCAGCATGTGTTGTTAATCCCAAAGATTCAAGGAGAAAGAGCACTGACCCAAATCATCATGGGTTAATTAATTAAAGCAAGCAATTAATTAAAACAAGCTTTTTTATTCAAGTACATGGGATGTCTCTTTCTAAAAGTGGGGCTCAGGAGATCAGCATTGGATGTGAGGAAGACAAGATATTTATAGTTCAGGGGGAGGGGTTTTCAAATGGGGGAATTGTCAGGCAAGATATGTTGGTTTACAGGAGCAGAACATAACAACCTCCTGAAACAAAGACATGAATGCAAGATGGTCATAACAAAGTAGTCATAACCACCTTTTGAAACAAAGGTAGGGTTGCAAGATGGCTATTAACTTTTTGAAGCAAAGGCATGGTTGCCTTTTTCTGGATACAGGCAGTACAGAGCCATTTGTAGTTAAGGCTACAGGTAGAGCATAGCCCAATCCTTGAGAAACAGAGGTTAAATCATAAACAAGAATGAGCCTAGTTTGTCTTTACTATAAGATGACTTGTAAGCCCAAGATGGAGGCAGTTTGGTTCATCAATATTTTGTAGGGAACATAGAACATCCTGGCAAAAAGACAGATATCTCTGTTCAGAACGTTGTTCAGGTGGAGGTGTCCAGAAAGAGGAGTTGTCCGTGTTTATCTCATTGTTCTTTCTCATCCCACCCAAGACTCTTTCACAGCATGATTTAAAATTTTCCATCTGATTTAGTTCTTTTAGAGGCATATGGGCCATCATCTCTGTAGCTTTGTAACAGTAAGAGAAAGTGAAGAAAATTATCACCAACTAAAGCACCCTTGGGTGTTCTCCTTCCTAATAAATTAATTTGAAACAGCAACCTGAAAAAGAACTCATTTTGAGTAATTTGAACTTGAACTGACCTAGAACTGAATTGATTACTTGTAATGAGGGTGTCTTCTATACAACACCACACTGCAATGTGCTTCACAACCAAAGGTCTGTGTGACGGCCAGTGGCACTTCAAGGCTAGTTAGTATAGGTAAATATATGCTTTCCTATTTTGAAAAAAATCCACAGCAGGAATGTTTGTTTGGATACATCGTCCAGCTTCTCTGAGCCAGTTTTATGAGGGGGTTCCAGATGGAATTCGGGGGAAACTCAGTCTGTAAGACAAAATGGCATTCCCTTGATCCCAGTGAGACTCTTGCCTGCTTTTGTGTATATAGAGTGTTCAGTGAACTGACCCTTGACTTAAAGTACATACTGGTCTTTATGGATTCCTAAGTATTGGGTTCCCACCTTTTTAAGGCTATTATCAAAGAGAAAACAGGGTGCTTCCCAGATGTCAAACTGTCTCTTATTTCCTGGTGGGTCAGTTCATCTTGAGCTATTGTAAAGAGTTCAGTGAAGCTTAAGTCAGGTAAATTCTGTCACCTCATTCTATTCTGATCCTGGAGAATACCTCTTCCTTCATAAAGAGAAACAAAGGCAAGACCTCAGCCAAGCTCAGATAAATACAACTGCCCCAACACTCAGGTGCAACATTCAGCTTTTGTAGTTGAGCGAATGCCCTGCTGAGTTTCAGCAGCTGTTAGGATTTACTGTGCCTGAGTTGTCCTTTAGACTGCTTGTCTGACGGATTTGGCTGCTCATTGTTAAGTGGGCTTCACGTTTCATTGGCTCCCATAGCGGGGTGAAACTTTGGAGGACATCTGGTTTGACACACTCATATTAATACAACAATGAATCTCACAGAGGTTTGGGGACATGTTTAAGGTCACTAAGATAGGGCACAGACAGGCCTGGGACCCCAGTTACCTAAATCTTGCTATGTAGGAAACTCTGCACAGTCTTCATGGCTGACTACATTATTAGTGGAAAATTTTCAAGTAAACACTATGTTACCATTGAGTATTTAAAATTTAGATTTTTTTCCCCTATTAATTTTTCTGTTTTTAATTAGGCTCCATTTCTAACATACATAAAAGTAGACATACGTACATAGGAGTACAAAAACAAGCTCAAAGCCAGTTCATGGCTCATCTTGTTTCTTCTGCATTCTCATGCATTTCCCATCTCTACAATAATTTTGAAGTGATCCCAGATATCATATTGTTTAATCCACAAATATTTCACTATGTATCTCCAAAAGTATCTTTATACTGAGAAACAGTCATAATACTATTAACTCAGTAACCCAAATAAATTAGGAATAATATTAAGTATCCCATAGTTGCTCTTTTTTTAGGAGTATAAATATTATATAGTCATTGTATTTTCAGGAATTCTTTCTCATTCGAAGGAAGAACAAACTCCATTGAGAATGGTGATGGGATTAGGTCACTGGAAAATGAGAGAGACTGTAAAGGACTTTCAACATCACTGATAAAATGAGCCATGGCCAAGCTGGCAAAGTTGCTCAGTGGTTAGGGCATTTGCCATGAGAGCCTGGTGGCCTAAGTTTGATCTCTGGAGCCCACATAAAAGTGGAAGGTAAAGAACCGAATGATTCCTCAAGGTTGTCCTCTGGTCTCCACATACCTGCTATGGCATGCACACATAAGCACAAATTCTAAAAAGTTATGGGGCTGGAGAGATGGCTCAGCAGTTAGGAGCACTTACTGCTCTCTAAGAGGACTGGGTTTGGGTCCCAGCACTCACATGGTGGCTTACAACCACCTGCAATTCAAGCTCTTGGAAATCTGATATCTTCTTCTAACCTCTACTGGCAGCGTGCACTCATATCTGCTGCACATACAGGCAAAACACAAAATGAATAAATATAATAGAAAAAAATTTTTTTGTAAAATTAAAAAAAAATAAGCCACAGCTTTACAATTGCCAAGGATAATGACTTAGTTTTGGAATGTTTTAGTTCTTTCTACATAAACTGGTTAACTCTTTTAAAAATAGTTTATTGGTTTTTAAATTTTAAAAAGTTATCATTAGTGTGTATTTGTGTATGTATTCAAATCCTACGCACGGTTGAAGAAGTATTTTGCATCTAGAGGTGAGTAACCTGTGGTTTGTGGTCCTGCATCCTGCATTGCACTTTGTAGTGTGGTCACTAACAGTGGGTGATTCCAGTCCTCTACAGAGAGACAGTTGAGGCATCGGCATCCCAGGGCCATGCTGGACAGTTCTCCTGCAGTGTCTTCTCGGTGGTACTTCGGTAGGACGAGAAAAATGCCTCAGCATCTGGAGGCTAAACAGTGTGGATAGATATCCTGCCTGATGGTTGCATGTAATTTCTGCATCTGCCCTTGGCGTTAGTCCATCCATTCTGAGATCTGTTGTTTGGCTCTGTGAGTGATAACGTGTGTGAATATGGAAGTTTTGGGAATTTCCCCTTTAAAATATGTGTTTTCAGAGTCATTCGTTACAATCGAGCGATAGCCGAAGTGTATAAAATCGATAGAGAACCTTCCATCCCTTTAATCATGTTCACATGGACAGTGGCTTTCAGAGTTCACAGTCAACAGTCCTATGGAACTGCTAGTCAGGGAAAAGGAGCCATTGCAGGCTTCTTTTCCCTGTTTCCCCAGAATCCGAGGCATAAAGATAAGATGGATATAGAGGACTTTGGAGGGAGGTAAAGAGTAGGAAGCAGAGGGAAGGACCTGCAGGATATGAAATCAAGAGTGCTGTCAGCCCTTTGGAGGGTCATCTGATGCTGTAGACAGAGGCTCAGCAAGGCTCAACAGAATCGATTGTTTACAAACAGATGGGGCAGGAAGAAAGAGAGGAGTCCTTGGAGAGAGATCTGTTAGGGTCCCACATTTAAGACATGCTTTGTAAAGAGGGTGCTCTCATCTTTGTAGTAACAGAGACCTGAAGACTAAGTCTATTTGCGTGTCTGTGAAGCCACTGAGGGCCCTTGGGCATCAGGAGAAAGTGGAGAGAGGTGGTTTTTGAGCAGTCGTGTGTGCAGCGCTTGGGACGGTTGCAGCTCTTCCCATGTGCACATAGGACATTCCAGGCCTAAATTAAGCAAGCATTTGCAGGGCAGGATCCATAGGAAAGGAGAACCACCAGCTAGCCTTTTCTTTTAAGCATCTTTCAAATCCCTCTTTCTTCTTGGACAGCTTTGCTATAAGCACTGGCTTCCTGTACCAGTTACTTCTTTTCGATTGCTGTGATAAAAACCTCATAACCAAGACAACTTATAAAAGAAAGAGTTCCAGAGGGGTTAGTCCATGATGGCGGAGTGCAGGCAGCAGGCAGCAGGCATAGCGGCTGGAGCAGCTCCTGGGAGTTCCCATTTTGAACTACAGTCAGGAAGCAGTGAGAAAGCAAACTGGAAATAGAGTAAGTCTTTTAACTCTCAGTGCCCACCTCCCAGTGATGTATTTCCTCCAACAAGGCCACTCCCCCTAGACGCCGAAACTGTGGAGGACGCTTCTCATTCAAACCGTCATCGTTTTGGGAAATCTGGTAGAAACTTAAGAGAGGAAGTGTCCAGTCCTGGGCCTCTTGCCCCTTTGCCCTTGGATGGAAAACCATAGTAATGGACGGACATATGTGGGGATAGCCTTCTTCACGTTATTGAGGACAGGAAGTAAAGAGGAGCAGGCACAAAATACTCAGAAGGACCTGTCTCAGCGACTCACTGCCTCTAGCTAGGTTCTGCCTGCTGAAGCTTCCAGAACCTTTCAAATAGCTCTACCAAATGGTGATGGAGTATTCATGGCATGGGCCTGCAGGAGACCCTTCATGTCAAAGTGCAGGCCATTCTATCCGTTGAACCTAGAGCAAAGCACCCTTCATGGCAAGCCTTTCCCCACCAGTGTCCCTTCTCCCTTTCTTCTTTTCCAAAAAAGGCAATGGTAGGTTCATGAAGGCTATGTTCCTGCCTGTGTTGAGATGGTTTCTGACGACAGATTAAGTCTAGGCTACTGCACGCAGTTAGCTCTGCAGCCCTCCTGAGAGGATACCCGCGTTTGAGGTACCATTGACTGTAACAGCCATTGTCACCATTATCGCAGACAGGAACTAATACATCCTTATAAAGGAAACTAAGTTTCCCCCTGATTGTCACAAGGGCACTGCAAAAACTACCCGAGGGCCTGTATCTACCGGCCTTTCCTGCTTGATAATCAGATGGATCTTACTAATGATTGGACACTGAACCGGCTGTTAGCAGGCGTCCTGCTGAGTACTTAACGTTCACACTCATATTTATTCTTCGCACAACATTAGAAGACAGCCATTTCCCCTGTTTGACCTTGGAGGGAATGATGGCTTAATGGAGATTTTGGATTTTGCTGAAGGTGTTGCATCTAATAAGAGCTTTATCCAGGATGTGCAACCATGACTCAAAGCCCGGGTTTCAAAACAAGTACTTCAGAATAGCAGCCAAGTACCTGAGGCCCATCTATATCCTCCTGCCCCATGAGGGGGAAATACAGTATTAAGAGACTTCAGTTTTATCTCCTCGCCTTCTCTTTGCTTGTTTTTGGTGTGTGTTGGGACGAGTAGGTGTATGTGTGTGTGTGTGTGTGTGTGTGTAAGATCAGAGGTCAACCTCAGGTGTTATTTTGTTCAAGCCCTGCCCTCTGTTTTGTTTTTGTTTGTTTGTTTTTTTCCTGGGACATGGATTCGCCAGTTAGGTTAGGCAGGCTGTTCAGCAAGCCTCATAGGTCAGTTGTCTCTGCCTATCCAGAGCTAGGATGGCAAGCATGCTCCCTCTGTCACCCCCGCCTTTTTTATGTAAGTTGGACTCAGGTTCTCATGGACGCACAGTGGCTTTATTGACTAAGTCGTCTTCCTGACCCCCACTTTTACTTTATTCTCTAAGAGAATAAGACTTATTTTTCAAAGGATGAACATTCAAGGCTCCAAGCCCCTTTCACCTTTGATCCCTAAAGAGTACTAATGCAGAGAGCCCTTTTCCAAAATGCCTAGGATCAGAAGTTTGTTCAATTTGAGATGTTTTGGCAGGATGAGGAGCTTTTAGAATATGTTCTCTATGTATCATGCGCTGTCTTGGAGATAAGACACAGTGTAACACAGAATTCATATGTGTATCCTATATGCACAGCCTGGGGTGTTCTGTGCATTATCTTAGTCATCTTATGCATTAAATTTTCATAATGTACAACAAGGTGAGAGGTAATGCTGAAAGGTTTTCAAAGAGGTTCGAAATCTGTAAATCTGCTTGGCTTTTAGGCATTTTGGACCAGGCACCCTCAACCTCTGCAATCTCCCATCGCGATGCCTCTTCTTCTTTCCCAGGCTTTGTTTAGATCAGTTCACAACCCAACTGAACCTGTAGAAGCCTCAAGAGGCCTGTTCTCACCCCCACTTGACAGCTGAGGGAGCTCACCTCCCGGCATCTCACTTGGGTAGGCTGACCGATGATCCTCACACATTGTCTTTCTGACATGCCACCTAGATGCTGCCAGACTGCGAGAGTCCCTTGCCCTACTTCCTCCTGGCCTGGAAGCAGCCTGGAGGAGGGTTTATTTCTTATTCTGACTTGCTAATTTCTGGGCCCCAGGGCTTAGCAAGCTAGAGTGCTGGTTCACACTGCTGCACAGTGGCGAGCCAGACTTGCTCCCCGTTAATGAGAGTTAAACTTCTCAAGCGCTTCTCTTGGCCACCCTCCCTCCATGCCATCCTTTTGGATAACACTCAAGCTATATGGTCATGCCAGCGCCACTGGTTCCTTGACTTTGTGCAGAGGTGTTTTTTTCTCCTGGCCGTAGACACCAAGCTGGCTGCTTCCTGTATGGAGGAAGCGCACGCAGCAGCTTTGCCAACAGGATGTTTCACCTCTTGGGCTTTGTTAAGAAGTTCGTGATGCATGGCTAGGCCATCCGCTCACTGAGGTATTGAGTTCATTCATTTCCTGTGTTTGTTTTGAGACAGTGTCGTAATGGATAGCCCAGGCTTGCCTCAAACTCCTGATCTTCCTACTGCCACAGCCACCCCAGGTGAGTATCACTACACCTGGCTTTAATTTCTTTTCTTTCTTTTTCCTAATGAATCTTAACTTTAGTTTAGTAACCTGGGAGGGTTAACAGGTAGTCCCCAATGATACTAGTATGATTTGAGTTGGGTCACCCACAAATGGCTGTCTTAGATCTCAATATTTCTGAATAGGATGCTGTTTGGACAAAGGGTCATTGCACATATAATGCATTATGATGAGTTCAGTGAGGAGTAGGGTGGCCACTACTATTATAATGGTGTCCTTATAAAAGGGGAAATGTTCATACAGATACATACACCATGTGAAGGTGAGGCAATAAAACAGAAGCTAGGTGGACACCATGGCCACCAGGAGCCAGTGTCAAGGCATGAACATACTCTCCCTCACAGACTTCAGAAAGAACCAGTTCTTGATCTGGAACTACAATTTCTGTTGATTAAGTGATCTAGTTTGTTACAACATGCCTAGCAAATTTGTACACATACTTGCAACAAGCAAAACAGTAAAAACAAAACCATGAAGTTAGCCAAGTTCGATGGGCTTGTGAATGGGGCACTTTGTGAATGGGGCACTTTGTGAATGGAGCACTTTGTGAATGGAGCCTTGTCCTTTCCTTTCACATGCTGTTTGTCTCTATATCCAGCAACACAGCAGACCATATATATATATATATATATATATATATATAAAATAAAAAAAATTAATTTTCAAGTGAACTCTTGCACATCAGAACTGGCTTGTGTTATGCACAACAAGGCAACTGGGGAACAGGAACATGGGCAAATTACAGCATGGTTTGACTACTTAAAACAGCTGCTGAAGAGTGGAGAAAGAAAAAGAAACAGAAAGGGAGAGGGGCAGTACAATCTTGGGCAGCTGAAACCTGAGACTCAACATGTGTGCACACCCAGTGTTGAAGTACTCTGGCCTAAGTTGCTTGAGAGATTGTAGAGATAAGGATTAATTTAACATTTTATTATTATTATTATTATTTTACATTTCATTTATTTATTGTGTGCACATATGTGCCTGTGTGTGAGTGCGCAAGTACCACTGCATTGGAATCCAGATTACAGGACAACTTGTAGGAGTTGGTTCTCTCCTTCCACCATGCAGGTCCCAGGAATCAAACTCAGGTCGTCAGGCTTGGCAGCAGTTGCCTTCACCTGCTAAGCCCTCTCGCTGGCCCTAATTTTACATTATCTACAGTTAGGATGTTTCCGAGGATAATCATTGACATGCACAGTGAGGAGCAGATGTAGAAAAGAAATAGAATGTTTGACTTGTTCAGTGTGATACTATGGCAAGCAGAAGGGTTCAGTGTAAAAAAATAATAATTAAATTGCATTGGGTGCCATTTGTAGAAATAAATAGTTAAATTGTTTAACCAGTATTTATATTATTATTAATTGGTTCGGCAGTTGTTAATATTTAAGCAGGCATTACAAATGAGTACACAGACACCATGTGGATTTTAACAAGCCTTGGCCTGAATTGTGCAATCCTAGCCCATCTAAGCTAGCTCTTAATTCTATTACCCAAATATGACCCCATATATACATACGTCCCCTTAGACTGCCATTCTTCACCATATGCCGATGTTCCTGGCCATGTGGAATGAGGTTCCTTTTTCTAACCCATGGTGTGTGCCTCCTTCCTGCTGCTCCTGGCTGGAATGCTTCTTCTTTCTCTGATGCTGGCTGGAATCTTTTAAATCTCTGTCTAAAGTGCAGGCTTCCTGCTCTCATCCCAGGAACTCCCACCTTTTCTGTCTTTGCCCATTCTCAGGCCTCGGCATTTTATTTAACCAGAGTCAATATAAGTAACAGACAGCAAGCAGGACCAATTAACATTTAGAATGCTTAACTCTACCCCAACAGTTCAGTCCTGGACCAGATAAAGACTTATCCTAAAAACAATTTTTATTACTATTTACTGAGCATGGACTAATTGCCTAGCCATTGCTCTAAGCAAGACTGTTTCATAGGAAGAGATGGATACTTTTGCTTTTCTCCTGGAGCCAGAAAAGAAGGAGAGAAAAGAGAGTGGGCAAGCCTAGGGTCATCTAGCTAGGAGATAGACCAGTTGGATTCACATGCTGGTAGGTATATTCTAATTCTAAAGCATTTCCTATCTCTCCTAAGCCACACTGTTTTAGCAAAACTTTTGCAGGGAAAGCAATCCTTGCTGAGCAAAATTCTGAAGGTTCTCAAGGAGCCTTGTGCCCCTCCAGGGCACTTCAGGAGTTCCCTCTCTTCGTTCTGGCTAAGACCTTTGAGCTACTTCCAGGGACCCTGGAGCTCTTTGCTGCTCTTTGTGGAAACCTAAGTCCTGACTTTGTGCAGGTATTTCCCAACCTTGATTACATGGATTTCGACAAGGACATCAAGTCAGTTTCTATTAAACTTTCACATTTTAATTGTTGAGGTTGGTGTGAGATAATAGCATGTAATAATACTACATGTAAATGGATGTTCTAACCAACATATGCTTGGACCTCTCAAACTAGGCAGTTATGTTTGAATTGTTTCAGGATCTAAGTTGTTATTTATTTGTTTATTTTTGAGATGGGCTCTCTCACGAAGTCCAAAGCTAACCTTGAGAATTTGATCTCCCTCTACCTCCCAAGTGCTGTAGGGATGTTGTCAGAATCCACCATGAGGGATTCCCTTATCCTTACAACTCAAATATTTAATTTTAAAGATACATCACGACTCTGGAAAAATCTTCAGGAGGGTTGCCTCTAAGGAACTAAAAATGTATGAACACAGACTTTGTAGAGCCAGCAAGTCAGATCAGACCTCATTTGGAAATTATGAAACAAAATTGTGTCTCATTAAATGTCTGGGTTCAACCTTCCGTTTCCTTTGTTGCCCACTGTCTCTTTCTAGGGCAGACTCTATCAACCTTCTTAGTATGGCAACCCTTTAATACACTCTCCCTTTCCCCCAAATGTAAGATTATTTCATTGTTACTTCATAACTGTAATTTTGCTACTGTTATTGCATCACAATGTAAATATCTGATATGCAGGGTGTCTGGCATGTGATCCCCGAAGGTTGAGAACCACTGTTCTATTGGCTTCTCAGCATCTCATTTCCTGCATGGTCTCCCATCTTTCCACCCTGGAGGCAGACACAGGTTGACATCAGTCTCTTAGCTGGCAGAGTGTGATCACAGGATATCTGCTTGCAGGCTGAGGCCAGGTCTAGGCTGTAGATCCAGTCAGGTTTGTGTGCTGAGGCACCTTCATGTGAGGAATGTTCCGACTTGCCCCCCTGCTCTGCTCTGCTCTCTGCCAGAGAGGCTGGAGCCTGGAGCTTGGAGGACTGGAAGGAGGCGGTGGCCTCTTTGCACCTGTGCTGTCTGGCTCCTTAGGGGAGCTGGGAAAGCAGGAGGGACTGGCAGCATCTAGTGCATGTGCAGCTCCCTCACTCTCCCTTTCCCATTTTAAATAAACAAAATTGTAGTGATGCCTGTTCAGTATGCATCTTACAAAGTCTTTGCTCTTCTACTCAGGAGTAAAAGAACACTGACAGAGTTATTCTCCCCCCCAAAAAAAATGCATTTAAAAAGTCTGATATTTATTTTACAGAAGATGTGCTTTTGAACTGATGTCTCTCACCCCCCAGGGTGTGTGTGTGTGTGTGTCTTTCTCTGTATATATATGTCTGTGTGTACACGTGCCTGTGGACGTCAGAGGTCAACCCTGGGGGCCATTACTCAAATGCCAACCTCCTTGTTTTGTGGAAACAGTATCTCTTGGAATTCTCCTATTAGACCAGCTGGCCAGGGAACCTGCAGGTCTGCTTGCCTCTGCCTTCCCCTGCACTCTTAGTGGTAGGATTGCAAATATTTTCTGTTAGGCCTGGTGTTCTTAATGTGGGATGTGGAGATCAAACTCCTCCTTATTTATGGTGTTCATGACAATCATGCTACTGACAGGGCCATCCCCGGCCCTTGGACTGGTTTCTTTTCACTTGAAGGAGGGTGACCAAATATCAACCTCTGAGAAGGTGCTTGTTAAGTGTTTTGTTCTGATGCCACCATTAACCCTCTTTTCACTTTAAAGAGCATCCTATGCTTGAGGAGCTGGTTCAGTAGGTAAAACTGCTTGCTGGCAGGCATGAAAACCTGAGTTTATTCCAGAGATTCACATGGTGGAAGGAGGAAACCAACTCCTTACATTTTGTCCTGTGACTTCCACCAGCAGGCTGTGGCATATCTGTACACACACACACACACACACACACACACACACACACACACACACACAAATAAATACATGTGTTTATTTATCCCAGTTGAGTAATAAAGGATAATGTCACTTGACAAAATCTCCTGCAGTTATTAAGCAGTAATGCTAAAACATTGGCAGATAGAACTCTCACCACACCTTTCTCATATCATGCTTCAGAAGCTTAATTACTCACGCTGTTAAACAGGAGAATTTTAAAGCAGGTTGTACAAGCGGACTCCGCAGAGGTCATTAATGACAGCATGTGCATTCTGTGTCAACGTTGGAGATGTCAGCCATCTCAAAGACATCCGAACATCACGGGAGCTAGTGAGGAAACTCTACATTTCCCTTTTATTTTGTGCATGTGTTCTATGTGTATATGGGCGTGCACATATGAAGGCCACTGTTCCATATTCCCTCAAGCTAGGGCCTGTCACTCATCCTTGCTGCTAGCTGTTTTTTTGGCTGGGCTGACATTCAGCAAGCCGTAGAGCCTCCTGTCTGTCCCCAAAAGAGCTGAGGTGACAGGCCATGCCAGGCTTTTACATGGGTGTTGAGGAATCCAATCTCATGTCTTCAAATTCTTATCACCGAGCCATCTCCCCTGCCCCAGGAATTATTAAATAGGAATTCTTTAATAGTCTTAAAAGTGTAGATACTTGAAATTCTAAAAAAAAACCAAAACCACAAAAATTCTGAGTAAAATTGAATAAGACAGGAAGTATTTTAGTTTTGCCTCTATTATTCATTTATTTAATTAGTTAATTAATGCATTTTTGTTTTATTTTATTTTTATTTTTTTTTTTGTTTTGTTTTTCGAGACTGGGTTCCTCTGTGCAGCCCTGGCTGTCCTGGAACTCTCTCTGTAGACCAGGCTGGCATCTGCTGGGATTAAAGGTGTGTTCCACCTCTGTCCAGCTTTAAAAAAAAAAAAATTACAGTGGTGTTTTGTATGTCTGTATGAGGGTGTTGGATCCCCTGGAACAGGAGTTACAGACAATTGTGAGCTGCCATGTGGGTGCTGGGAATTGAACCTGGGTCCTCTGGAAGAGCAGGTCATACTCTTAACTGCAGACCTATCTCTCCAGCCGCCGAGTTTTGCCTCTTTTAAATTGTTCTTGTAGAATATTTCCTAAATCACCTTCAAACCCCAGCTGTGTAGCAGCTGGAAAGATGGCTTAGCGGTTAAGAGCACTGGCTGTTCTTCCAAAGGACCCAGGTTCAAATTCCAGCACCCACATGGCAATTCACAGCTGTCTGTAATTGCCAGGCCTGGTGGCGCATGCCTTTAATCCCAGCACTCAGGAAGCAGAGGTAGGCGGATGTCTGTGAGTTCAAGGCCAGCCTGGTCTACAGAGTGAGTTCCAGGACAGCTGAGGTTACACAGAGAAACCCTGTCTTGAAAAACAAAACAAAATCCAGCTGTGCTTGGGCTTCGGGTGACGAGGGAAGGAGCTCTGTGCAGGCCTACAAACAGAATGAGAAAAGAAAACTCTCAAGGTTGATTAGTCTGAAGGAAGCATGTGCACTTAACTGGTCCAACCTCATGCCCAGTCTGTGGAAATGAGGGGGAGTGGTGAGGGTAGGGGGAGTTGTTGGAGGCATGAGAGGATATCTGTCTCCTAGCATTCCTGTGCATGTCCTCATATGTACCAATTCATAAGATCTCACAGGCTGGTGAGACAAAGATTTCTGTGAGCTTCATGTTACACAAGGGACAGTGAATAAGAAACACCCTAGTAACAGCTCCTTAGGTAGTGGAGAGGTGGTGGGGAAGGGGCAGAAAAACATCCTGGCTAGGAATCCTCAGAAAGGAATTCTAGGTCTTCATCCTCTGGACTAATTGCTTACTGTCTCTGAGTCTTAGAGATATCTCCTGCCTTCCCTGCTTTGTTCAGTAAATGCTGAAGTGTGATAGTCAAGCCTTCAAATGCCCAAGCCAATTTATAAAGAGAAAAGGTTAATCTGACCTCATGCTTTTGGAGGTAGTGAGACAGTATCTCACGGTCACAGCCTATGGTGGCCCCAAACTGTTCACTTTGTGGCCTGGAAGGGAAAGAGAAAGTTGTACAGTCCCCTTAGAGCACTCTTTCAGTGGCCTAAATACTTCTCACCAGGCCCCTCCTCTCAAAGGTTTTATTTTCTCCCTGGGGCCACCATAAAGGGTTATTTACTTTTTCCTTAAGTACAAGTATTGGGGCCTTAGTGGGTAAGATCACTTTCCATGCAAGCATGAAGAACTGAGTTTGGATTCGTAGTGTAAAAAAATCAGGTGTAGCCACATGCTTATACCTCCAATTCTAGTGTGTGTGTAGATAGGAAGAATTCTGGATCATGCTGACCAGCCAGTCTAGCCAAAAGATGTAAATTTCAGGTTCAGTGACATGACACCGTCTCAACGGAATAAGGTAGAGTGGTGATAGACCAGGGTACCCAATGTTGTCCTCTGACCTCTGGCTCATGCATGAGGCGTGTGCAGCATCCAAGAACACTACTTTGTGTTTTGTATCCATAGTGATAGGAGCTCAAGGTGAAGTTGTTCTGGGGCTTCAGGAGAGCAAACATGTGGGAACCTGTGCCTATAGTGATCTTTAAGTAAAAAGCACAAAGCCTCAAAAGTTGAAACTGGGACAGTGGCTGGCTGAGGGTTTCTGGTGACAGTGTGCTTTTCAGAGTTGGGGTGTGTCTGTGTAGCTCCATTGCTGTCTTGTACTTTACTGGCCAGTTTCTCCTCCTCCTCCTCTTCCTCCTTCTTTTATTATTATGCTAGTATTTATTTGTGTGTTTATAGCTTTCATGATCTTCATAATTTAAAAAATATAAAAGTTACATCTGTCTGGGTGTGTGTGGGAGTGCACATGTACTGTAGCAAGAGTGGAGGTCAGAGGTCAACTTTCAGATCTCAGTTTCTCCTTCTACCATGTGAATTCTAGGAATCAAACAGGTTGTCAGGCTTGGTGGCAGGCTTCTTCACCTGCTAAACCATCTCACCAGCCCCTTCATGTTTTTTTTTTTTTAAGTGAGGAAGAGAAGTGGCCACGAATATATTTTCTACTACACACACACACACACACACACACACACACACACACACACACACACA